>PTEX01000172.1:542271-673209 GCA_003342815.1 Eudromia elegans
ACAGATACTTCATTCCTTTGGTGAACTGTCCTCACTATTTCTCAAGTATGGGGCAGAAACAATAAATCTTCACATCCAGGAAAACAGACAAAATTGAAATCTTTGTCATAATAACAAAAAAATCTGCTGGTAAAGGGACATCATTTACAACAAAACAATACCACATTGCTTTCCATGGTACTAATACATGCAGCAGTTGGTGTTTGTTATTCCGCTAAAGCGGTGCCATGTTCTAGGGAGAAACTGTCACAAGGCGAGAAATGCTAAGAATAAAACCCCCATAACATTCCTGAATTATGACATTAGCCCCTAAAGTGCCTGTTCTTCAGAGCACGGCCTGCCCTAAGCCCTGTTTAGCACCAACGGTGATTACTGAAACAGGTGAAAAACACCTCGGTTGAAGACTTCAGATCTGCCCGGAATCCAAAAAGTTGCCTTTCCTTAGCGTGACTGCTCCAGTAGGAAGACTGAAGATGTCCCAAATAACTAGACACAACACAGAGGGAAAACGCAATAAAAAGAAACATAGGAGAGAAAAGAAGTCACTCATAATTTCAAAGTAGAAAAGGAAAAAAAGCATGAGATTTTGAACTATTTATGAAACAATTTACATAATCCTCTGTACTCGTTGTGCGAGTGAAGCTCTAGAGCTAGACAGACAGCATTAGGAGGCATTCCAAAGAGGAGGACGAAAAAAAGACGGAAAATCCTGGGGAATATAGTTTGCAACCCCAAAAAAGTGTAATTTAATCATAATGGGTTTTGCAGAAGAGTATTTAAACATTGAAGATATTTGTCACTTTTTGCTTGCTAATTTGTAAAACAAAACCCAKTCTTTTCAGTGATGGGTTTTGACTGACTCTTAATTGGAATTTCAAAAACGCATTTAAAGATTTTGCGCTTCTGAACTTCAAAAACAGACAGATTCAAAYGGGAATCTTTAAAGGTCCCTTCATCCCCACAAATAATATTAAYGGCACAGTTTGGAAGTGGATGCTAACAGCTCTATTCCTACGTGCACCTACATTTTCCCAAACTCTCCTCTTTACGCATCCGTGCATTTGTATCCTCCGAACTGCCCTTCCTGAGCAGAGCCCTGCGCTCGGCAGCACATGTGTTTCCATAGGCAACCCAGATCATTTGCATATTTGCAAAACGGAATTAGCCCAAGCTGAAGCCTTTCTTCTCCTACAATAACGAAAGCAAATGCTACTCCGATAAGAGAAATACACATCGCATTGTCAAAAAAATAACCTTTAATATCTTGCAATTCTCACGAAGAGAAACTGAACAGAACTGAACCCCAGGTGTTTCCTCTTTTGTGGGATGAACAGCTTTAAAGACGATGTTAACTGTATTGACKAGGTCTCCATTGACTGTAACAGAAGCTCATACATTTAGGGATTAATTTATTTGCCTAAACAAAGACATCCAGTGCCACTTGAGATGCCTTAGGATATCCAAGACATCTATCTGCACRAGGCTGACACAAATGACACAGGACTCGGGAGAGACACGTGACTCCTTGAATGGCATCTTGAGGCCGGGCAGGGGGTTCTTGCACCTCTCACATGTAACCAGCTACATATTTTAAGGGGAAAAAAAAGAGACCAGGACTTATATAAAAGCCTTATTTAAAAAAGGATTTGTAGTTGGATCAAATCCTCTAAAATATAGTGAAAAATATACAGAATTGTATCCTAAAGTTTCCTACTTCCCTTTAGTGCCTATAAACGGAGTCTAGTTTGACTAGCTTGGTTCCCATCCCCTTCTCCACTGTGTGTTCCTGTCACATCACTGAAAAATAACACTCAGATGCCACGACGTCAATTCAGATTCGTGGTTCTGTGATGTAAATTGGCACAACTGGGAGACTGACATCAAAAGTGCATTCTTCATCCAAATTAAAACCTAATAAGATGCACCCATTATGTACTAATTAAAGCCTGTGAAGTTCAGAGCCCCTCAGATGCTCGAGGAAGCTGGTGCCGCTGGGACTCTCAGCTTTCCACTTAAGACACTCAGAGGAAGCACATTGTTTTTCCATCCATTCTTTATAAACTGGCTGATGCTCGTATTTTCCCAGGAACACGCCCCCGTGYGAGGTATTTCCATTCATGCCCATTCATTTGAACTCATTCTCTGTGGCACGTCCTCCTCCCCGCAGCGGCATCAGGTGCRCCCACAACCAGGCTCCTGCCCGGCAGCCCGACCATCCATCACTCCTGCCAGMCTCATTTGCCACCGTTACCTCTCCCCTGCCCTCCAAGCAGCTCACCAGGACATGCCCACAATCAGAGGACTCGTTTGCTCATATCCTGATGAACAAATGCATCATTTTCACYGCATGCCAAGTCTTTGCTGGCCCACAGGCTGCAGTCCCTCCACCTTCACGTTGAGGCACTTTTCCATGCAGCAGAGTAGGAAGCTGTTCCAACGCCAKGCAGATAGCAAGGTGTGGTTGAGGACAACGAGCTGCAAAGGATGGGCATCCTGCTCCTTCGTCTCTTAATGGCATTTGGTATTTTTTATTGCAAAGAATTGGCAAATGATGATTTGCAAGAATTTGGGATTTATAATTGCAAAGAATAGCRGAAACTCTTGGTTTTACACATAAAATCACAAGGAGATAACAAAGATCAATGTGTCCTGGAAACTTCCTCCCTTGCGCCCATTCAGCTTAAGTCAACAGGTCTACCCAAAGTTCAGGATCTACCCAAAGCTCAGGATCTACCCAAAGCTTAGGATCTACCCAAAGCTTAGGATCTATCCAAAGCTCAGCAGCGCACTAGACAGAGGAGAGCAGCGTTTGTGCCAGCTCATGTTCCAAAACCCTCGAAGCAGCGATTCTGCCAGCTGCTCAASCGCCCAAAAACGCAGCCAAAAGTAGCTGGGGCGCAGGCTGCTCCTATACWTTGACACGGTAAAGGACAGCCAAGAGTGCATCCCACAGGTCTACCTCATACAGTCCTGCCGTGGCCAGCATCCCCGCTTCTCCTGGCCAGGATGGGGTTTGGCACRAATTTTGCATGCGATTTATTTAGTTACCTCTATAAAATATGGAGAAGCCTAGGAATTGCTCAGCTGCTTTGAACTGCAATGACATTTTCCCCCAATTGGAAGGGATAGAGCGAAGCTCAGCAAGATATATATGCACATAATAATGCTCATTACATACATTGCCACCGAATGCKGACTATCCACGATTGTTCTTTTCTCCTATAAAATACTGTATAGTGCAGGCAGTACAGCTGACTGATTAAAGTTCTTCCAGCTACTGATATTTCCTAGTATCGAGCCAAAGAGATACTCACTGTGTGCACCTGAAGTGCAAGAACCATTTTTTGTACTTCATAGGTTAAGGGGAGTACGTTGCCTTCATCCTGAAATGTCAGGTTGGACCTCAGTATCTACCATCATGTTCCCCTTCCCTCCTTCTCACCCAAGGAGAACATGGGCACGGCAGCAACAAGGAGGCCCTGATGTGATGCAGAAGGTCTCTCAGGTTGAGGGGTCAGGACATCCTGGCACCCCATGAGGAACATCTACTTTATGGTCTACACAGCTGCTGTGTCCCCAGTTACAAGAATCTTTCTTGCATTTATATATGATGAAAGTACCAGGGTTCTAGAAGGTTAAATTTGGCTTTCTATAGGGAAATATGTCCTTTGATTTTAGCTGTGAACCTGGACACACATCCAAAAGCAGAGCTGGATCTCCAAAACTCATTTAAAGTGAATGAATCTCTGTCAAATATATCCACASTGCCTGGGTACTTACACAGTGGTTTACAAGGGCCTGAAGATCTRAAATGAATAAAGCCTTAATAGACACCAAGATCAAAATACAGCATTAATTACCCAATAGCTGCTGTTTTGAATCTTTTCAAATTCCAGTTGAGAGTCTGGAAGGAATTTCAGATTCAGATGTAATGTTATCTGTCTTTTACATAACACTGGAATATGTAGGACGCTTTGCTGAGCCATCAGGATGGATATAGCATTAATGTTATCCATCAGGATTTAAAATAAAATTGTATTATTGATGTCTTTAGGGGTTTAACGTGTAGCAACCACTGAATATTTGAGCAATCACAGAATATTTGAGATCACTGGAAAACAATCAACTAAGAAATGGTCTGGAAGAATATAAAAAAAAAAAATGAAATGGGGAACAAGCTCAGCTGAAAGAAATAAAACTCCTGATGACAGATGGCATTAAGCGGATGATCTTCCCAGATAAGCGTTGGCTCTAATGCTACAACAGGGTTGATAAATATGTTGAACAGCTTGCCTGGGGCAAGTCAAACAAAGCCCTCGGCAAGAAATTTAAAATGCAGTTTGCCTAACAGAGCAACTAAAGAGGAATTTCTTGGCTCGCCATTTTGCCAAGATGTGTTCTGTTCACACTGCATGAATTCCCAGGGAAACTGTTGGGTTTGCTTCCTTTTTTTTTTTCCATAGGAGAAGCAGAAGCCTCATGTTCATTCAAATTAACAAATGCCCAGGCAATTCACTTCTGCCAGGAGGAGGCTGCTGCCGTTGGAAGCGTGCGCACACGCGTGTGGGCATATGTAGGCCTGTTGGCACAGGGTCTGCGCTCCAGATTCCCGTTTTTGCAGGAGGAACACGAGAATATCATCATAGAAAAGGAATATTTTACTGTCAAGTGAAAACCTGCCTTGTTTTCAATAYGAAATATATGTATAATACGACATAAGTAAAAGTATGGCTTTTGGAAGACAACAGCAGCCATGCTGGGAGAAACAACATAGAGAGCCTGACAGAAAGATAGAAGGAAAGATAGAAAGATAGACAGAAACAAAAAAACATAGATAGATAGATAGATAGATAGATAGATAGATAGATACATACATACATACATACATACATACATACATACATACATAAAGGTAGACAGAAAGAAACCAAATTAATTGAACTGAAATCCATTTAGGCGATCCATCATGAAACCATGTTACAAGTTATAAACAGCAAAGTCACAATATTTTAATAAATTTGAAGCCAACATCAGACATGTTAATTTCTGGCACAAACCAGAGCTACTGTGAATCCAACATCTATAGCAGAAGAGACCTCAGATACTCCTATTTAAATGCAATTCTGTTGTTAACCAGCAGAGAGCAGGGCCATACTCGCCTCTGTATACTGAAGTACTCCCAAAGATGCCTTATCYTCTGACTCATTATTTTTTCTCCAACCAATAGCCAGGAGCAGGAAGATATCAACCCACTTTATCCTGAAGGCCAACAGAACTGTATTCTGGTGAGTCGACAGGAAAAGAAAATTCCATAATAAATCTCCGGATGTCCCCACATCTACAATATCTTTTCCTGGTAGAGCTGGGATGCAACACAACCTCTGTTCAGAAGCTGCATCCCAAGGGTTGGGAGACAAGGCCTGGCTCGTGTTGGCTTTAAACCATCAGAGCCAACATGTGAATTGCTCCCAGAAGTCAGGAGCAGGAGAAGTGGTTGTTGGGGACTGAAGACAGCCAACTACTGCTGGAGCTCTACCTTCTTCTGCAGTCTCGCAGCATGGACRTTATTCTTAATGACTGCTCCGCATCAATTCCTTCTTCTTTAATCATGCTTGGCACTTTCTTAATGACAAGAGAAAGGTTAAAAGGAGCGGGAAGATGTGCCAGATTGATTAGGCCCAAACATAAATATAGAGCTCACAGGCTTTACATCACGGCTCCCAAAAGGACACCAACATGAGAAGATGCCAGAGGAGGAAGCCTGGAAGCTGTAGTTGGATTTGGGGAACTGTGCTTCCTGCCTCCTATGGAAAAACCAAATACTTAAATACTAATTCACATGCATTTAGCTCCTTTCATCCCAAAACATCAAAGCATTTTGCACACAATAATTAAGCCTCACAAGAACTGTAATTTATGATTTTTTACTTGAAGTACTCCACAACTGAGGTACGAGTGGTCCCAAAGCAAGGAATTGCTTCCAGAAACACCCAAGAATTCCAGCTAACATGTCTTTGTTTAAGACATTCTCAAGCTGCAGCAACTGAAACAGGGTTTGATAAAATTATGTGTTTACCAACTCTTTCCTTCCTGCATTTTGCTTTAGATTCTGCAGTAAAACTTTGTCTAGATAAAGAGCTGCAACTTTCTTCTTACTCATCTTCTGCCAGCAGAATATAACTGTAATATAGTAATATGAAAAATAAGACAAAATRAAGAACTGTCTCCAAAAATCACCAAAAAATGTACCTGAAAGTTACGATTGGTTTGAAACGTTGAGCCTAATCCACGAACTGGTGATCGTCACTGATTCCATCACATTTAGAGAGGTGCGAATGGGGTGAGAAGGTGGCTTGAGAAGTTCAAAACTGAACGCACCTGGTAGGAGATCTTCTCTCCAAGGCTGTGTCAGTAGCAGCATTACTATTCCCAACAGCAGGACAGAAAAGAGCCTTCATCAGGGGACTGAGTTCCATCATGTTGGGTTCTGGGTGCGGGGCACAAGCACAGAACCAAACAGCAACGTCCCAGAGTGTTTAGTTCTCTCCTCCTGGGGCCACTCAGACTGATTCATTCCAYAAATATGCAAGGGAACTGGCACAAATTGTACAATTCATGGACTGGAAACCCATAAATACCAGTTTTCTGCAGTGGTCAGGGATTTTGGAATACGCTGAGTGGATGATCATCCATGGGAACAACGCAGCATCATTGACCATGAAGGTGCAAGTTTAACAACTGCATCTCATATAAAGCAATATTGCCATAAAAATGGATGTGGCCATCAGAAAAGGAGTGCTATTCACAAAGTAAGAAGGGCCAGTCCTTACGTCCGGAATACATAGGGATTACAGGTGTATGTATTTTGTGTCATTTCATTCCAGGATTAAAGAACAGTCTTAAGAACTGCTATGGGCGCCTGATGTCTCTTGGTGACACACACGACAACTGAAGCATCCCAAGGACAAAGGAATTTGTGGCAGAAAAAAAAGAATGCTGGGGTTTATGGCCAAAATTCTAATTCTTCATTTGTTTTAATGTTTCTTCTGAAATAATTAGATCAACAAAAGCGTGATGTGTATGAAYCAAAGCGGCGTAAGCTCTTTGTCCATCTCTGAAGAGCCCAAACACGGAAGCAAGTCTTGCTCTGAATTAACACAACTGAATTTCCAAGGATACAGTCAGTAAAGAAGAAACGATGCCAGCCTGTACACGACTAAATCCAAGTCTAACCACTTTCCTATCTCAGAACTTTATCCTTGGAAGAGGGGACTTGTTTCTTATCACCTTTCTGTATCACCTTTCAAAAGTCTGTTAGGGATAAAAAAGAACCTCTAGGGCAACACTAAATGGAAGGGATTGACATAGAGTTACATGGTCCTATCCCCAAACTGATTATTTGCTTCATTGAGAAGCATCGTATTTTTATTTTCAGACATTGACTGGAGGCTTTCAAACCATTCTGTGATCTTCCGTTGCTCTAAGCATTCCCACACTCTGCTCCAGAGATTCATTTTCGATCATCCCCGGTCATTTGACACACTTTAGTGCTCCACCGCTCATGCAGAACTTGATGTACACATAAAATAAGAGATGTCATCAGGGCTGTGTAATCCATTTGATTCTCTCAAAACTGCATCTTTCATATCAATTCATCTCTGCAATAATAGCGGTGCCTTGCCCTTGTTTTGGGAAAATCTCTGTAATCTATTGGCAGCCTTTAGGGAGATCGAAATAAACAGCGGCAGAATGAAATATATTCTGCTGTTCTAAAAGCCAGGCACCACAGACATTTTATTACAGGCGAAATCAGAATCACTTTTAGGGCTGTGAGGCAGAAAATAACAACTTGTTTACAAAGTTTGCTGCAAAGAATATCACAGGCCCAAGGAATGGAATAGAAATGTTGCCCTTTGTTTTCCTTTYTTGCTAACTGTTGCTGAGTTAAATTAACCACCATAGACAATTTCAGAAAAAAAGCAACCTCATATTACTTWTTTTTTTTAATAAACGCAGGTCTTAGACAACAACAGAAAGCTGTAGGCATCCTGACAATTATTTAAACTTACAATCTATAATTGCTCAGGAGCAAAAAATAATTACATTCAAATAACAMGGCGATGCAACAAACAGCCCCTTTTTCCTCCTGTGCTCCCCAGCTCCACAGAAACGTACCCTTAACCCATTTCCAATAAAAGCCCAAACTAATAAATGCCTTCTAAGTGTGCCTAGAAGATTATTAAAATTAATCTATTTTGGACCAAAGCTGTCCTTAATGGAAATATAGAATTTCCGAGAGTTATTTTCTCATCTATTAGTAGCCAATAACATTTCGGTGTGTCCTCGCTGGCATGGGAGAATAACTCTTTCCTATCCACCTGCAAAAAGACAATTACKCAAAAGAATACCAGAGAAGATTGTTATAGCAAAAGTAATTCATATCCAGAGGAACAGTCAGGGGCCAAACAGATACGTGGTTAGTCAGTCACCGTTTATGCGGTATTTGACGCACGCCCGTACCCCAAAATCACGGTTTGTCACTGCTGACAATCAAGCAGTTGGAATAAACGCTCCAGGGGAGCGTCTGCATTGAGGTGGTGGCTTCACACAGGGACRGCCCATCTGCACAGCGAGGTCCAAGACCTCCACACGGCCTCCTCGGACACCTCCTCAATGCCCTGTCCTCTCCAGATGGGCTTAGCAGAATATGAAGCCATAGGGCATGACGAGACACGCTGTCACAGGCACCTTGGTGCTACTRACACGGCTGCTGGCCACATTAAGAGCTGTTATTGCATGCTCCTGCTTCAGTCCCAAGCCCGTGCGATCATGGTGGTGACTTCTGGAGAGTCTCAAGATGTGATGTGGACACACAGGTTTCCGTATGTGGGGTTACTTGTTGAAGAATCAACCAGGACAGATGCAAGGCAGCCACCTGTGGYGGCAATCCTCGTTTTAACAAGAAATCAGACGCAGTCATCACATACCATCTCCTTCCATAAGCAGAAGAAGTCAAATTTTATGTTGTCTTCGCAGGTTGTGAATCAACACAAGCGTTCCCTCTTCCCTCTACACACAAACGAGAACCAAAGTGTCCTCTGCATCCTGCTCTGCCCAGGAAGCTGAACAGCATCGCAGAAGACAGAGGATGTCATGGTGCATGTGGCATCACAACTCCTGAACTTCTTCAACCCGTTCATTATTCTCAAGACCCTTATCCTGCATCCCTGTAAGGTGAAGATGCTCTTCTCAATTGCTTCAGACATAAATAATTTTACCTCTAACCATCTTCGCATGTTTTCTCCCCTCATGCTTTGGCTTGTTTTGTGGGGTTTTTTTCCAACAAAAAGGTTAACAAGACATAGGATAACCTCATACCACATTCACGAGTTTGCAGAACACAGAGGAGGAGGCTGCATTTTGTAGGGCTAGCAGAGGTCAAGACTGCCCAAGCTGCCAGCACTCTGTGTGGGTTTTTACACATTTCAGAGCAATGCAGTACAGACAAGCCTGGCAAAACCACCACGGAAATGGATGTAAAGCAGCTGAGATGAACCACGGTCGGAGATACTTCAGAATGTACTTCTGGATCACTCCAGTTATCCAACTAGGCCTGCATAACTTGGGTTCCTAGCCAGAGAGACAGGATTGTGCTGACCCAGGGATGCAGCTTCCAGCCAAAAAGCAAAAGCGTCACGTGCAACCTTTGTTTATTATTTCTCATTACAAATCTCTCTCGACAGAGAGTTAACAACAGACAGCACTTGCCTGCACATAGTTTTCAACACAGTCGCAAGCAATGGTGTCTCTTAGGTTCTAGCTTTGCGGCTCTTAACAGTTTTAATTAATAAGARAAAAGCAGTTGAAGGTGATATGATATGGTAAGTGGTAGCATACATATGTGATATCTGTGATATACTGCATGCAATATATTGCACAGTAAGGCCCCCTCTCACCCAGGACCCGATGTCCAAGAGCAGACATCAGCCCAARACCAAGGGAAGAAAAGAGCAAACGCACCCAGCCCTCGCCCTGACTACGGTCCCGGGCTCCGGCTTAGCGAGGCTGCCCTCAACCCGACACGGTTGGTTTAATGAATTGCTCCCAATGGATCTTTCTTCCAACTAGTTCTCCTGGCTCCATTTCAAACCGTGAAACCTTTTGTCGGCAGAAATTCCTCTGGCAAGGAAATCCAGCCTTTCATTTGGTTCCAGCTCCTCTGATTTATTTCGAAGCTGGCTCCTTCCTGCTTCATTTGACAGCCCCAACTTCTCATATTGGAAGATTTTCTGCATAATCAATTCCCTCTTACATCTCCCTTGCCTATTATCATTTTGTAGCGCTCTCATTCCTCTCCAAGTCTTCTTTTTCTCACACTGATTACCCYAGCATACCCAGTCACATCTAAATTTGTGATGATCCTTTTTGACTCATTCTGAACCTTTTTCAGTTCTGTTATATGTTGATCTTGAGATAAGGGCAGCAGAAATGCAGAGTGTTCAAACRGCGTGGGAAAACTATGAGTTTGTACACTGGCTGATAGTGCTGATTTCTGGTTTAATCTCTTTTCCTTCCCTATTTCACATTCCAACAGCGGGCATTGCCAGGAGGACAAGTTACCACCTTAGGCATCCATTATAATACTTCCATTACCCCCCTGAAACTGTGTACAAGAAGGGAGTTTGGGGCCAGATATGACTGATGAAGCCATCARCAAAGTGTCTTGGACCCACAGCAGGTTGCAGCCGGGAAGAACACAACTGGTTGAGGCTAGAAAGGCTCACACAGCCTCAGGTTGCAAGCAAGGGAGCGCTCGTACAAGCTGCAGCCCAGACTCCGGAGTATTTTGGATCAACAAAGTACCTTGGATTCTCGGGACATTGCTTGTACAGAGTCAATAGGACTGTCAGAGCAATAATATTGCCTCAAGGCTACAGACCCTCTGGTTTTCCCCTTGGGTTTGTCTACAGCATGGAGAAGGATAAATAATTGGAGCCTGGAACAATCATTTGGAGGTGACTGAGATCCACCTAGGCGTGGATTTCGGTGGTAGCACAGGGACAAGTCCTGCTGAGCACGGCCAAGCAACACAACCCACGAAGCTCTGAAGAGGGCTACCAAAACCACCACAACCCCACATCAGCCATCCTCCAGCTACAAAACACACCCTGATCTTTAATGCAGCAGCCCAATAAAACCACCTTGGGTTCACTAYTTGTCAAAGCAAAGGAATTGACACTGTCTTGATGTGCCTCAAATGATAAATGTTTTCACACTTCATGAGCCTGCGTTTAACCATCTTGACGCCCAAACCACTAGGTCTGACAYGGAGTTACTCCCATCTTGCTCTGCAGCTGGGTTATATAGAGGTATCGTCAACGATTTGTCTGCAGCCTTGGGCTGTATCAAGCTAGCATCAATAAGACACAAGAGATGCTGCTAACAGTATTTAAAAAGGGATATGTCTGACACCACCACCCAACATCACACTTTCCATCCCAGAAGAAGGAGCCAAGAGATGCTGGATGACCATCAGCCRGAGCTTGCAGGGAGGCTCCACCACCGACTGCAGTAGAAGACACCTCACCCCAGACCGATGCACCTTCATATTTTGAACCTAATTACAAACACATCTCACCATTTTCCTCCCGTTACATCCTTTTTACTTGAAAGCGTGACTGCTACTACATAATTCATAACGTGATTCTCAGTAATTCTCAGTCAAGGTTCAAGCAGAAATGTGTCACACTAAGATTATATTATTTATGAGCATAATGTTGGATTTAAGCCAATGATACACCAATAAATTTTATCTTAAAGCCTGACATATTGCATGCTGTTTTCCCTGGCTCGCAAACAAATAACTACGGCTGYTTCAAAATTACTTACAGTTCAACTCAAATCACAATTTTTTGCAATTAGTTCTTATCTTATTTGAAAAAGAAAAATGATCATATTATTTCTCTCAGATATTGAGGTATATTTTTTTCTTGTTCTCTAAAGTCTGTCCTGCAAGGAAAGCAAAGCCAGGTGGTATCTCTGAACCAAAATCATCAGGAAAATTCTGTGTAAGCACCTTAAAGGGTGGAGTTTTCACTCTCTGCTGAAGACAAAAGCCTTTTGTTGGTGCTCCAGCATAACCAGGAGAGCTCCTACTGGTGAGCACAGCCTGTCTTTGGATGTGACCTTAACGGTGTGGACATCAGCCTAAAAACAAGGGTAAATAATGTATCTATTACATACCGAGAGGTAAATAGTTGTTGAGGAATACTCAAGAATTTAGAAGCAATTCTTGCCACCCTGGCCTCGCTGGAAATATCGGGCTCTTGGGTGGCCTTAGCATGCAGGCTCAAATCATGACATTTCCACCTCTATAAACACGTGTTTTCAGGTGATAATAGGTGTCTAAGCTCCCCTTATAGCCAAGGGGGACCCAGGGCTCAGTTGGATGCCTCAGTAAAGGGATGTTGTTCCATCTAAGAYGTCCAAAGGAGTTTGCCCTGGTCTGTCTTAGGAGTGAAAGCCATGAAAAAAGCCAGACTTGTATCCCTGGAAGCTGGAGGACAATCAATATATAACGAATGTCACCTTGAACCAATGCCTGGGGAGCCGAATCCTGCCCTGCTGATGGACTTTCCATTAACTGTAATAGAATCCCAGAATTGTTGGGGTTGGAAGGGACCTCTAGAGATCCCCCAGTGCAACGTGCTCCAGCAGGGACACCCAGAGCACGGGGCACAGGGGGCACCAGGCGGGTTGGGAGATCTCCAGAGCAGGAGCCTCCCCAGCCTCTCTGGGCAGCCTGAGCCAGGGAATATACTCTAACATCAGTGTCCTGTGCATTTCTTACTATGTCATCATGCTGCATGCTTGACGAACAAATTCTGATGGCAAATCCGTGTGTGTGCCTATTCCCAGGCGTGTAAACAGACACACGCATTTATCTCCCACAATCTGAGGAGGGCAGCCTCCAGTCATTAGCAGCATAATTTACTTCTATTTCAAAGTTAAACCAACTCAGATCGATGCCAAGCATATGTTCATCCTAGTCATKGATATATCCCTATTTATCATTAGCAAGAAATTCACTTTTCTGCAAGATTTTTGCATTGCTAGCTGCTCAGTGCTGGTTTTTTGCATAGGAGATAGGGCATGTGCTGGAGACAATTTCTGGCCCTGGATATCGCTAAGCCCCATCCCCAAAACCATGCAAATCAACTGGACATCCTCTACTCCTTTCAGTGGAATAGTCCCCATAATTAGACGGTTGTTTTCAGGTGGATATTATGAATTGCAAAGCTGCAAGCTGATTTCTTCTTTCAAACCCTCCAGATCTGTGCTAATGTGCAATGCATCCTCTAAGTGGAAATCCACACAAAGCTCARCTCTCCATTACCTCCAGAAAGCTAAATTAACATAAACACGTCCCTGCAGGAGAAGGACAGATATTGTGTTCCAAGGCCACATTACTTTTGTTTTCAGAAGCAGGAAGAATCAGCAGCGTGGAGCTTTGGAAATAAAAGAATGTGGTGAAGGGTTCTGCTGATCAAGGACGGCTTTCACTTTGCATTAGGGGGTATTTTATTGGTCCTTATTAGTACTTCTGCATGTCAGGAAGTGTCCTTGGTAAAGACCGAGCACACTGGAGCGTTTTCTCTCTCCCTGGGTCTGTCTCACCCAGCTCTGCAATCTGCCGCTTCGGCTCCTGCAGCTATGAAACCAGAAGGCCACGTTGAACACACAAARCCTCTGACGTGCTGGGGGACAAGAGAAACCATATTCAGACCTTTGTGCTTAAATTGCATTCATTTAAACATTTATTACCTTATTTTGCAACAGGGGGAATTTTTCAAAGCAGGATTTCCCTTGTTAGATCTTAACTCTACTTTTTTTTATGTAAAAAGAATAAGCAGTCTCCTCTGGACATCTTCCTCCTCCGGTGGGATCTGACCATTTCCAACCTTTAAGACATTTCCATGKAAAAGTCTAAATAAAAACGCAAAAACAACACTTAGCTTTAGCATGTGTGCGTTCAGCTTAGGACTCGCTTCTGAGAGACCCAGGCGAGTCCCGCTTGCCTCCCTATCCCATCAATTAAACCCCTGCCAGGAGGACACAGCCCCAACCGTTTCCAGCTGACGGCTCAGAGAGCCTCTCCGTGTGGCTGATGAGCCTGTTTTGAGGGTAAGCAACGCCAGACTCTTGCTTGCAAAATACCAAAATTCTACTGAACTACCTATAGGAATAAATTAAATCRCAGCGCATTCCCTGGCGATTGCTTTCCAGCCGTCGCATCATCCGAAGGCTTGACCAGCAAACCGAAGGCATCAAACTCTGAGCAAGATTGTGAGGACCAGGATGGTTTAAGCTCTGATGGTTTTGAGTAGGAAGYAGGGCTAGATAATGGAGGCAAAGAACCAGACTGTGATTTAATTCTCAGAAAGAGACACAATGGAGACACTGGCCATAAATCAATATTTTTTTAAAAAATAATAAAAATAAAAAAGAGAAAGGATGGAAAATTGGAAATAAGGATATAATGAGAATATTTCTTCAATCAACGTGCTGCAAAGGTAAGAACAGGAACACGATTTGCTTTAGSGACACAGCAGCATTCCTTTAGGTAATGCCCTTTTTCATGCAGTGTTTTCCACATTTTTTCCTCATCCCAGAACTGCAGAAAATCCCCATGTTTGCAGCACCYCACGAACACAAGGCAGCCTCAACACACGAGCGCTCCTCAGATCCACCCMATTAGCGGCTGCCTTCCCCCTTCCAAGCCAGAGAATTAGCATGAGAAACAAGAAGCCCTTCTGGAGGATGCTCCCTCCGGCTCTCCATACTTCCACGACGTGATCCCTGTAACATCTGGGAATGCTGCTGTAGATGTTTCTCCCACAATTTGGGTCACAGCACATGCACCTGTCTCTACATCATGAAGTCTTATGCTCTTTACAGTGACAGAGATAATACCTTCTGACATGTGCAGCACGCCTTAAAGTTTCCTTTTCTTYGAGTAAGAAGAGAGAAAAAAGAGGTTGAGCAATAGAAACAAGCACAGGAGGGTCCTCTTAAGCCATGCTGGTTTCAAGGAATCAACAAGGTAACGTCGGTCATCACATCCACAGGCTGACAATAACTTTGTGGGCATTAGTCCCATGAGCATTTCTTTAAGGTCAAAAAAAAAAAATCYTATTCCTTTTATTTCATCAGGATTCCCCAAAGATCAATCAGATCTGGTGACCGTTGTAAAAGAGAMCAGATGGACAATAAGGACCCTGGCTTGTGAACTGGGGGATTCCTAGAGAGAAAGGGTCAAGGCTCTAATAAATGAATTGACTTGTGTTGTACTTTAACAGGACTTCACATTTGTTCTGARAAGTAATTAATCCAATTAACAGAACCAGCAAATTCTCTAAATGACGTTCTGAGGCCATTTGCTTTGCGACAGTAAAACAAATTTTCTTCCAACCYTCATGCTCATAGGTAAAGGTTGAGGGAAACGTTGGTAAATGGATCGTCTGATTGAAAGAGGTCTGAAATGCTTCTGAAGGCAACCTTAGGTCAAGGCCCTGCGAACACCCCGTCTTCATAATGTTCTGCAAATGGGATGTGTAGTGTGAAGACTTGAACCTTGTCTTCATCCGTGGCTGGGGTTGGGAACTGGAAAACCTCTTCTTGCACACGGGAATGACGAATATCACCGGTTTGGAGCTGATCCCTTAGGTCTCAAGACCTGCAACTCAAACATTCTGATAACACCGTTTTAAAATACTGCGATGACGGGACCAGGTAACGACTTACTTACACTGGAGAACGGCTGCCAGATTCATCTTGGGGGGTTTAATGAGGAGCCCTATGATCTGAGCTAAAGGCGGTAGCCAAAACATTCTGTGCACGTGTCTGGAGAGGAGGAACGCGACACCAAGAAATCCAGCTGGAAATGACCCCCCTTTAGTGACGCATCACACAGGTCGAGCCATGAGCAAGGGGCGAACCACCCAAGATCGGGCCTTTTGCATGAAATTTAGCTTTACTGCAGTCTGGTTCTCGCACAGGAGCGGCAGTCCTGCCCTGCAGAGGAGCRGGCACACGCAGGGCTGGGAAAACCAGGACAACTTGGACCCTCTCGGTGCGCGCCCGCTTGGAGAAGCAGCAGAAGCWGGGGAGATGCATCAGCTCTCTCGGTAGGACGTTAACAACCCAGGCAAAGCACGACAATAACACGGCCCTGCAGAATTACTGGGACAGGCTGTTGTCTAATAAGTGCAGAGCATAAGGTGRAGAAGCGTGGATCCATCTGCCAATTCAGCAACGTCTCTAATTAGCTCTTATCAGTTACCTAACATTCTACTCCTGGCTCTATTTTGTTTACACGAAGAAACCAATTATCCCATTACTAGCCAGTTGATGTCAAGCAAATATAACATAATACGCTCCTATATATTTTAAAARTGTAATAATTATAAATCTGAGTTATTGCCAGATTTTACTGAAATAAATAAAGAGCTCTTCTATGAATGCACCGTGCACACAAGGCTGCCACTTGGAGGAACAGCCTAGAGCACGGGGAATATACATTGGTATTCTGCAARGAACTGGACTCTTGCAATAGCTGCAGTTGTTTAAGAAAAATATACACTTAAAAATTAGAAACTTGGACCAAAATTGTTTCTGAACATAATGCATTTACCTATGTGCTTAAATATATATAAAATATGAATTATACATTTATATATATTATATAATTCCATAATTAATAATAATTATGGAATATTGGAATTGATATATTGTAATAAATAATTCCACAAGCACCGATRGAACTATTAATTTATTTTAAATTACATTTGCTCTGCAGGTCTGAAGCATCTCCCTTTTTATAACCTTTTCTAGATCTTTATCCTAACGTTGATTTCAGACCTTTAACTACCTCTTTTCGACATATTATCACTCTTCTAATGCATGTTCAGGTTTTCTCTTTGCTTTTTTGGGGGTGAAAATCAGTCAATGCAGACAAATACATATATATATATATATATATATATATATATATATATACACACATCAATATTTTGCCACAATATTTCACAGTATCTCCAGTGGGACTGCAGACAGTGTCCATGTACCCCCCATGACCTTGGTGCTTCATTGATAGATAAAACCTGCATGAACAGGRAATTAGATTGCTGTCATTGAAACACTTTTCATCAAAACTCTTGAAATCTAACTTTCCATAGCTGTGAAAACAAGGAGGCATTTCTTAATTTTCATGAACAACAGGTATACCTTAGGYAGCTGAACACTAAACATACAGATGGACAATCTTGGGATCATTTAATTAGCCTGCTGAAAACTGTGAGTTTCTCTTATAAATTATAAAGCTGCAGGACCCATTAGCATGTAATTTGTCCTGCACGTTGATCAAAATAAGAAGTCATTAAGTAAATAACAGCACCAGTAAGAGCATCCATAAGGAGATTCTGCAGAAGCTAGAACTACATAGTGCAATCTAACTGTATTTTGCAAGCAGGTAAAACAATGACCAGCATTCCAACCCAGCGTTATATTTTATACTGTTATTTTTAAGGTTGAATCTAACACTATCCAAGACCTGGGGATATGCGCCGCGAGTGGTACAAAATCACACTTTTTTTACCATCTTTTAGCTTTTGTAGATATCATTAGGGAACAGGGATTACTCCTTAGCTTCTGCTGCCCTTTGAGGCTTGTCCCTGTGCAATGACAATTACAGGATTAAAGGATGTTGCCGGAGAAGAGGTTTAGGAAACACTCTGTTGCCAGCGGTAGTGTCAGAGATKCTACTTACATAAATGACCAGCTCAGTTTCTTCCCTTCTAGTTGCCAGAGCCTACAATAGAAAAAACTCGCAGGTAGCAGGAGTACAAACTGATAGGATGAATGACAACAGATAATCTTTTCCTTCAAGGGCTTTTATTCATCCCCATTCACTTGGGTGCAGCAAACGCTGCCCCTACGGAGGTAGCAAAAATGAACCGCAGCACCACTTTCCCATCCCACATCTCAGAACGGGATGCCAACGCCAGCAAACGACAGCAATTATCATCAGAGTCATGTTTGTATACTATTATGTTTCAGGTCTAATAGTAAACCTACGAACACGTAGGTTTTCCATTTATTCACAGCACAGATGGCAGCAGCATGAGTTTTCACCACCTATCCCAGCATTTGCAATCACACTCTTCGGGAAAATCTAGGGCAGTTTAAAAATGAGGAAAGTGATTGGGCTTGATAGGAATCTAATAGTTCTTAGGGAATGAGTCTAAGCAGGATGTTTACCAAGGTTTTGCCCCTTCCTAGTGAAACTCTCTATGTAGGATGCTACTTTCTATGAAATTTTACAAATTATGTATAAAGAATAGTGAAAAAATTATAAAAAAACCCACACAAACACCCACTACAACCACCGAATACAAAACTGATCTAACCATCAAAGAGGAAATAAAGGAGGAGCTTTCAAAAGACAAGTAGCAAAGACGGTATCAATATCAGCCTATATTACAACTCTTTGCCTGCATTAAGAAGCTCAAAGAAGAATCCCTACATCCATCTTAACCTTAGGACTCAAAAAAACCCCACATAGATTCACCTTTCATCAGCCATCAATTTCCATCAATTTAGTCTTCTACARAAACTATCAAACACAGTCTCCCATCCCACCACTCCAAGAGAACTTGAGATGTTCCCAGAATCCAGAGACAAAAGACTATTGGCTGGAAGACGATAACTCAGTTAGAAGGACCTAAAGAGAATGTGAAGACGTCATCCTGGGAACTGAATGGTGACACCCCATGTATTTAATAATGGRGTCCTTATAAAATAACCTCTAGAATTAACTGAAAAGTCCCCTCATCCCCAAGTGTGAAATGTTGAGAAGTCCAACTCGTCTTAGAACTGAAAATGCCCAAATGATTATCTACATTTTTTGACCATTCTCCTACCACAGATTGTTTCTCTTCTTAAACCATGGTATTTACAGAAATATTAGCACTGCAAGAAAATTAGTTCTCCCTGTGATTTTTTACAGTCATTGATTGAAAAGATCATTTTTGGAATAACAAATTAGTGCCCATGGCTAACTTAGCCCTTTACCTTCTATGCAGAACTGCCAAATATTTCAATGTGAATGCAGCTCTTTGGAAACAGATTCAGATCAACAMTTTATTCCAGGCAGATAAATAAACTGTTATTATATAAGAACTTGCAGACTCTCTTCAGGTTTTTGAAATATTTACACTACATCTTTTCTTTTTCTAAATTAGACCAGATCATTGTCAAGAGCTCAATGACTAGGAAAATGCCATATTGACATAAGCTACTTTCTCCCGTAAAATATAGATTCATAACCTTTAATGTCAGTAAGGATGATTAGATTATCTAATGTGATCTACTGTATCATGTAGGGAAGATAATTTCTACTACTTTCCCCTTTATAGAGATCAATAATGTGTTTTCTATTGACACATGACCTTAGGAAGCATCTGGGGTGATTTAGGTGCCAGACACCAGTGTCCAGCYCCACGTCAGTTATCCTAGGATTCCTGAGACATCCATGTGGTTRAACTCCAGGAAACCTCCATCCCTGTGGCTTGTCAGCTAGTAGCCTGGTTGGCCTGGCACCAGATCTAACCTATGGTCAGATACCCAACAAACTGTCTTATCAGTCCGTATCAGAAGACGCAATGATCTGCAGATTGTCTTGAGTTCAGTGGAYTTTTCAGTGGTTTCAGTTTATTTCAGTGTTTTTTTTTTCCTGGTGTTGTTAATGAACTCTAATTACTCGACTRAATGTGAAAAGTATGAGACATTTTAGTATCTGCCTCCAAAAAATGCATAACTGGTGTGTAAAMTTGCCCATTAACACCTACGCAGTATATCCCCAACTCTATATCTGAAAGCAGCATTTATTGKTTTTGTGGCATATTATGATAAAGCAGAATCTCTGCTTTACAGGGAACATCCTCCATTTTTTATTTATATCTTTCATTCTTTGCTGTTATACATACAGCCTTGCAGGCAGCAATATTTATATGGATTTTGTCTGAATGGGCCCAGGTCAAAAAATGAAGAACGCTTTATATACCCGACTTGTGCTCATTATGAGTTACAACTCCACCAATATAGGTGACACAGCAGATATATCAAGTACTGATTTTATATYTACTCCTAGATCACAGATAAAGGTTTAATTGGATATAATAAGTTTCCTAAGACATTTTTGTRTAGAAGTTTACAGGGAAGTACAACCTTTCTAAGCAATTCAATATTACGGTTCAAAATGAGTTTAGGAAATTTTTCACCCCCTGTAACAATAAGTTTTAAGAATAATTTCTTTTTTTCYCCTTTCCAATTAAATTCCATGAACCTTCCGTTAAAGATTTTGGGTTGTACACTCCATAATGAGCGCTCTGACTATTTCCAGATTTGAATAAGGTCCATATATTGGTAAAAGGCTGATGATTCTGATCTATCTTAGGAAGACTATTTCCTCTAGAGGTAATTCTTCATCTCTCAGTAGAAATCTTTTTTTTTTTTTTTTTAAGTTCTACAGAAGGATTTGAAGAATTAAATATAGAAAATACTACAAATACAGTAAAAATATCATTTCATGTATAACTGTCCAACCTTCCAGCTTAGCTGTCAGGAAAGCTAGGGGATCAGCACCGAAGTACTGTAATTCAGAGCAAAATCCCATGGGTAGGACTGTGTCCCACAGCCACGAGTGGCTCTAGCTGATCGCAGTGACCAGGGAACAGCAACACAGCCCAGACTGCGGAATTCTAAGGACCTAGGCTGCAATCAAGGAATCTGGCATGCAGGAACACTATACATTCTGGAGCTATTCTTTTAAAACTGACATCTTACCGAACACGACCATCTGTGTTCCCTCTGGGAAAGGTTCTACCATTCTGTTTCCATTGACRTGATGTTTATCTGGAAGGAAAAACAAAACAGTAAAGTCAGAATGGAACAGAACGTATACTTTGCATAAAAACCCAACTGTTCCTTCTCCCTGAAACCCAACTGCTCGTTCTTACTGAAACCCCAAGTCTGATTTATTAAAGAGCGCGTGGGCTAAAGCYAAATGAGGAGGGGAGAGGAAGGGACACAGGCTTGCCTTTCACTGCCCCACGGCTCATGGTTTCATGATGACCAAGAGGAGTTCCATCAAAACGCACGGCACAACTTGTTGGCTGCGCCCGGCTGCTGCAGCCCAAGTACTCTCCAGCCACGGCTCTGAGGTCAACTGTTCTCACCCAGGATGTTTCCTTCGGGCTGGAATACGATTTCTTCCAGCGTTCTTAGCAAATGAGATTGATGGCAATAAATTATCAAAACTGTACCCATTATTTCCACAGGCTCTGAACAGCGGCCACGTTCAAGGCTTACTCTGGTTAAATGGTTCTTCTGGTCACTATGGCTGCCCTTTCTCAGCAGAAAAAACACCATCTCTACAGAAGAGCTAGACATGGGGAAATCGTGCAAGCAGGTAACTACCATGAGCTCTAATTTAGGGCTGAGTCAAATATCCTTGGGCAAGTGCACTGGAGAAAGCCAGAAACCAGAACGTCTATAAACCCATGTGCACAGAGGCCAAAGGCTGAAACGTTCCATGTTAAGGGGTACAATGCGTATAGGAAATACAATATTCTAGCATTGCTGCTGTTCACAGTGGTAATTTCTACTCAAGTAAAGGACAAAATCCTGGTTTTACTCACCCCATGCAGAGAGGGCTTGTGCGGGCTAGAAACCTACCCACTTTCAAACCTTTTTGCAACGAGATAGTCTTTACATCCCCATACACATTCCTTTCATCCTAATGTACTTCCCTCGGCACACAGAAGGCTCCTTGGGACAGCGTAAGCTTATTATTGTATAACCAAGGACATATGCATAAAGCAAGAGCTCTCTGAGCTCCAATTAATACGTAACATTCCCGTGTTTTCACTCATTTCATTCAGCACATTCTCACTCATCTTCACTGACGTCCCCACCTTCATTTCCAGACAACGTGATTCTAAGAGTGAGTAGTGCTAGAAAGGAATAAAATACCCTGAATTAAAATATATWTTTATATTTTACATATAGATAGATAGGTTTCTGTTCACTGAATGGTAAGGTAGGGATATCCCTAGCATGGCACTGCTTTTCTTCCCACACTAGAGACCTGAGAGGCCAGGACTGAGTTCTCCAAGCAGAGACTTCTCCTTCACAGGGACCTTGTACCACAGCACTAATCCCAGCTGGCACCAAGCGTTTATCAGCAGATAATGAGGGGTGAAATCAGGGCGATTTGCAATGGGAGCAGGAGAACATATGAAGTTAATCATTTGAATTTTGGAAGATTGAAGGCCCTGTCCCATCCAGTCAAGGTAGGAGAGGGGCTTCTGCTAGGAAATTGTTGGGAGTTTCCAGAGTGGGAGTGATAGGACCAGCGCTATGAAAGGTTTCAATCTTCTCAGCTATCAGCCTGTAYCACCAATGTGATCTATAACCACCTCAGATAGATAAACAAACCTTTGGAGAAATTGTGGAACATCAGGTGAGATTAAATAAACGAACCCTCCGCGAATCCTGACGGCTGCCTCCATCTAAAGAGCGAGTGACGCAAGTGATGTGATGCACGAAACAATAGGTATCATTTCAGCTGATGAAGTTTTAAATATGCTAAAATTAAACTCTTTTAGAGACGAGAAGTGCTTGAACAAAAACGCTGTTTTCACGAGTCACTCTCCAGTGTTTTCATACCTTTGTTTCAAAGATTTGAGCTGGATGAAAGAACCAGCTTTCTTGTTACGAATATTTCTGTTTTATATTTTTTCCAGTATTCCCTGACCCTTCCCAGATGCAATGTACAATAAAAAAGACCCAATACACACAGGGACTTTCACAAAACAGACATTCAGCCCTAGGAGAGGAGCAAATCTGCGGCAAGGATGAAGAACCTCTCCACGGGTGCGTTATTCAAACCCTTCCTTGGGGCTCCTTCTACTGAAAGGCCTCTTGCTCCCCGAGCGAGGCCTTCCCTGGACAACAAGAGCACGCAGGCACCTGGAGACCCAGCGACGGCTGCCACGGGTTTCTCGAGGCCGTTTGCTTGATCTCCTTGGTCCCTAGGGTTATTGGAAGCCGACTGGTAAGAAACACCTTTTTCYATCCATTTTACTCTTGGTCCTCCATCCTTACAGTGTCTTAGGCTTTACTGTTCTAATTCTAASATACCTTTCTCTGTTGCCACCAAATAATTTACGGATATATGGACAATATACGGAAAAAGTAACCTAAGGCTGCTAAGACCTCAATACTTCAATATCTTCCAGGCATTGCAACCTATCACACAATATTTTCCTGCATAGCCCCCAATTATCCCCTGTTAAAGATTCACTGAATTCAGTCAAGTTCCGTCCACGCTGATTAAATTCACGGCGTAGCCTATATGGGTACAAGTAAATTATTAAAATAAACAAGTCATTTCTAGAAACTACTTGTGAGAGTGTTAATTAGCTTGGCCAAAACGACCGTGTCAGGTCCTATTGTAGCAGTTTAACTGGTCAGACAGTCAAGTTCCAGGGCCTGGACCTGTTCCTTAGCATATTTTAGTTTATTTGCATGCACTCCATTTATCTCCCCAGGCCTATGTATGCCAATGGCAGCACCTCAGTATTTAACCAACACAAATTTAGCCACAAAGATGTTCAAATGCGAGTTTTATACGAATATTTCCTTTCAAAACAGCCTGCCTTAAGTCCTAAACTGACTTATGCTTCTGCTCTTCTGCATAAGCCGAGAGGAAAATTAAATCTCTGCCAAATAAAAACCCGTTTCCATTAAGATAAATTCCTAATAAAGATGTTGCCACAAAATCTACTGCGCTTATCAGGCCCGTTAAAAGAATAGGAGCCGTAATTACTCGCAACTGGAGTTCGTGCTGCTTTCTGGCATACACAAAGCGCTGGACTAATGAAGTGTGGCCAGGCCCTGCAGGCCAAATCCTCTCCCAGCCCCACTTGTCAAGTGGCAGTTGCACAAAGGCAGAAGGGAGCAGGGCAGAAAGTCTGCACGAGGCTCTGTGCACGACTGAAAGCATCGGCACACAGCTAAGTGCTCAAGAGACTCTAYAACTATACGTATATATGCGGTTAAGAGGCATAGAACCAAGGTTAAGAGACCAGCAGTCATTAAATACCAAAGAATTAAATATATTTGCAGACCCAAATGAAGCAGCCTTAAAAACATTTGCCTTTCAGAGCAGGTCCAGCCCTGAGTGAAAATCCGAAGATTTCCGGTCTCAAAATAYGCATTCACGGGCAATCACAAGACAGAGTTAAGGCTTTTTTTTTTTTGCCTTTTTTTTTTTAGTAATAGACTCATTTATTCCTCGTATTTGCCTTTTGATTTCTAAACCATTAGGGAACATTTAGACTAATTTCCAAACTCGCTTCAGCAGAGCGGCCAGAAAGTTATTATTTTTAAATGAAAACTGAGCTTCTCGCCTAATCAAATTAATCCCCGCGAAAGGGTCACATTTATACACGAGGACTGTTAATTCGCCACTGTAAGCACAGCCAGAAAGTGAATTGCAACGAGTTGATTAACCGATTTCCATGAGCTGCAGCACAACGGCAGCGAGCCCGGAGCCGGCCCTAGAGCCACGCGCACGTAGGAACGGATGGAGGAAGAAGAGTAGCCAGGGATGAAGGMGGGATGAAGGCTGGGAACGTTTTACTGCTCCAGACTGGAAACGGATGCAAAACCAGCTCTGGTTATAGCCAAAGTGCTCCGTGACAAGCAAGACATTCAGSCAAGGTTGCTCGTGTCATGACTGGCAACCACTGTGAGTCCATAGAGTTATGGGCTATATACTCTGATCGCCCCCCCTGCTATTCCATATAGCACTTTTGTGCTGCTGGGCACCATCAATGCACAGAACATGAGTGAAGGGCAGTGGGTTTCTTTTCACTCTTAAAAAAAGAAGAAACTCTCTAAGTTTTGGTTTTGGTGAAAGATTATAAGAATTAGGAAAAAAAAGAAAAAAAAAAGACAAACATTTATCAGGGTGATGTTACCATTTAGCAATCCAATGAGGAAAATGGCTGCAAATGTCACCAAAGAAAAGAAGCCCTACGGYAAAGAAAACCAAAAAGCTAAAAGAAGGACTTCAGTGCCCTGGGGTAAAATATCAACACAGGTGACACAGAAAAACTCATTTTCAAGGAAATCACTTTGCACTATTTTCCAATCAAGTATTTTCTAATTTAACCATTTGCAAAGTACAAACTCGATGCCTTGTTTTTTTCTAATCCTCATAGCCTTTAAGATAGCCAAATTGAAGTCAGAATTTACTAATTAAAAGTGAACTAACTCTATTAAACCATTCACTTCCTTTAAGCTAAATAGCCCGTTGAATTAACGGACAGTAGCAAACACATGATTCCCACTTTCACACAAAAGCCTTGCTCAGCATCTTTAAAACAMAACTCCATTTCCATGGGTTGACATGTTGTCTGATGAGAACTTCATTGCACCGGGAAAACAGGGATCGGATTTTTCTTGTATTTGTGCCCCAAATCAGGTACCTGAATAATTTYGGGGTTTTTTCTTACTCCAAAACATTTTCTGGGCTTGCAGAATTTTGAAGGACTTCACTGAAAGACTGATCWTTCATGGATGTGCTTAAATATGAACCTTGAGGTCAGTCAGGGACTAGTTCGTTCAGGGACGAGCCCGCAAATCTGAGTTTCTAATTARAGCTTTGCTGATTTGGACTAGCTTTGCTTTCGAAAGTTCCAATAAATACTTTGGTGGCTTATTTTTCTTCACTGTACATAGCCTCTGCTAAGTCTATTAACAGCAATCGCTAAATCTTTTTCAGTCTTTTTCAATTGCTAAATCTCTGTTAAATCTTTGAACAACTAATTCATCCCATTTGAGGCCCATTTGAGTAAATTCTGGTTTGAAAGCCAGCTTGTCACTGAGCCAGGAGGTTTCTTTTTTTGTCCTATCATCCTCAGCAGACATGGCTGACGAAGTTAGAACAAAACAGTTATTTGGGTTGTTCTGTCAGTTATCCTAAGAGTTAGCAGGGAAGTTCTTCAGACAAAAGCATAAGAGCAAAACTTTTCGCCCTCTTCCCATTTCATTATCCTGAAGATAATTTCCTTAATAAAGTTTTCAGTTCTCTAATCTGGTATCTAATGAGTATGCCAAGAGAAGTCATCCATGTAGTATATATATCAAATTATTAGATTATGTAGTATATCAAGCTATGCCATATATGAGGAGTTAATAAATTGCACAAGGATAGGACTTCTGTAATCATTAATATTGAACCAGATCTTTACTCCTSCAGACAGAGGGGAAATATTTCATCTTATTTTTATCCTTCTCCTTTCTCCCTTCTCCTCTCCCAAGGTCCTCTGGAAATCAGAAAATGCTTTGGARACAGTTTTGCAATGATCTGGAAAGAAAAGAAGGGAAGCCTGGCCATGGAAGAGAGCTCGGAGTGGGTTGTGCTGAAGGGATCGGAATTGTCTACTGAATTCCCCCAAATCCAAAGTAAAGTGTCTAAAACCACCCATTTGTACTGGTCCCTGGTGGCGGAGCCTCCCTTCACCACTGACAGGACAAGGGGTACCGGGTGCAAGTTGAAGCSCAGGCAGCTCCATGTSCATGGGAGGAAGAACTTCCTTGGTGTGAGGGTGCCGGAGCCCTGGCCCAGGCTGCCCAGAGAGGCTGGGGAGGCTCCTGCTCTGGAGATCTYSCAACCCGCCTGGTGCCCCCTGTGCCCCGTGCTCTGGGTGTCCCTGCTGGAGCAGGGGGTGGCACTGGGGGATCTCCAGAGGTCCCTTCCAACCCCAACCRTTCTGGGMTTCTGGGATTCTATGATTCATTTTTTTGGGGCATGTCAAAAAGCTACTCAATGGAAAACTCCAGGAAAGCATAGCTTCCCTAGGGACATCCTGTTGGAGGACTAAAGAGAGCCACATGAGGGACAGAACCACTCAGAACCACTTCAGGCCTCTGCGGAGCTGATAGTGGTATTAGATGTGTAATTTATGGCAGGATTTTGTCCATAAATTCTTCATGGCTGGTGATGAAAYAGAAGCTCTTCTCTATTTTCAGGTCTAGTCCAATGAGCAGAACTGTCAGTTCTGCAAGTTCCTCTACAATAAAAAATCTAACCTCATATCAGATGCAASCCAAGTGTTACGTTTCAAATCGCTTCCCCTCCCAAAGGATATTTTCAGCATGGGGACATCGCTGACTTGACTCCAGCCACTTACGTCCCCCGGTGTGACAAGTCCTTTTGGTTCTCAGCAGCGGCAGAGAGAGGGCGTCCATGATCTACTGGCTTCCTCTCACCTCTCATTGCTGYAGTTCTGTCATCCTCTCTTAGTCAGGAGAGATCAGCTGTCAACTAATTTCCAATTAAAAACAGAGGTCAGCTACATAATGATAATTCGCTTCCTACAACTATTTGTGGCAATGTGTTATTTTCCTTCCATTGTGGTTCCCAGCTCCTGTGAAGCTTAACCCGGTATCACTGGAGGGAAAAAAGGCAACGTTACAAAGTTTGTTTAAAAATAAATAACCTTCTGCATGTTAAAATAGGTCATGGGAGGAGGGATGGTAGCTGGGAACGGTTCTGAGCYGGGTTCTGGTGGTGATGTCTCCCAATGTGACACTCTGTGCTCTGTGGCAGCCATTCTATCAAACAGATTACTCCGTGCAAAGTGATTGATGCTACCCAATGTGATGCCTGTGAGCGCGGCGCGGCGCTGCAGAACCCCAAACACACGGGCTCCTCACCAAACCATAGGTTCTGYTTAATGAACAACGGCCGGATTAGCACGCGCGGATTTAGTTCTGCACTTCTTGAAGGGAAATKAATAAGCAGGAATGGCAGGGAAATAAGGTTTTTCCTGTTTGTTTGTTTTATAATGCAAATGAATTCATTGCTTCTAAGAGGGCAGTGGGGATGCAGAGATGGAAAAGCAGCAAATGGGGAGTTTCCAGTCTATGGGGGTTTGCAGATCAGCAGCAGAAGAGCCGCGCCTGCRGTTGTGCCCCGGTGCTGAGGACGCGGTACGGGGGGCAGCTACGGTGCACGGGCTGCGAGGTCATTGGGGACCTCATCACGTGCAATGGGGCTGGGACGCACGTGGGGCAAGAGAAAGAGCAGCTGGAGATGCATGAGACTCCATGGAGGGGAAGCTGATGTCAGCCCCGGGCACGGGGCAGTGGGTAGAAGGCAGCTGGGATAGAGGACATCGGGGTGWGCAGTAAACAGCTCGGGGACGTGCAAGGTTCAGAGTGTGGGCGAAAGAAGGTCCCCTAGAGACAATAKAGACAACAGGCCTATTTCCTGCCAGGAGATAAAAACACTGACCTCAACGTGACTTTGACATAGACACCTCACGCACCACCTGGATTAAAAGTAGTATATTGCACATATTTTAACTGTGCCCACATGCTCCTTGACGTGTTTTCCGCTTCTCTGAGTAGGTCATGCCTTTAACTTTGAGTTTGTAGGTAGATTCATTAAGATTAAATTAAGTATACTCAGACTGGGATTCATTCTACCTAGCCTTAAGCATCTAGAGTGAACATCCACATCTGAGTATTCAATCTGCAAGCCTTTGTACTCTGGAAAGGGGAGACACTTCTGTGGTGCTTCATCTGACATATTTTGGATGTCTTCTTCAGGGTTATATGAATCACATTCAGTAGTATCAATTTCTTAGCACTAATTATCAGGAAACCAGAACGAGCAATTCAGATGAACTCCAACTCTATCACCTGCAGTATCATCACCAAGATTGCTTCCGCTCTGTGAAGGACTCCAAGTACCTCAATATGGACATATTGAGCAAAACAGAGCCTTGACAGTAATGGAGATTCYGGTTAGAAACCAGTACAAGTGTTAACGGTAAAATACGAGCAAAATAAGAGCAGAAGAAGATGATCCTATCTATCTACAGCAGTGGCCAGAAAGCAGCCTATCTCCCATGCAGTTTTGCTGCAGGAATGCTGTCATGGGCCTCTGATTCATACAGCGCTCACCCAGCCCAGGGAACACAGACAGAAGCATCTTATGCACACAGGATAGACCAGCACTAATACTGGGAGCATCAGAGTACTTGGTACCTCTCAAGCCTAATTCCTGGAGCCGTGACCTAACACGAAAATCTCATTTTCAAATCTATGCCTTGAAACCACCTGCTTGGAGAGAAAGAAGTGGAGAACTCCCAAACCTATGTTTATAAATGAAAGGTTAACTAAGAAATCCAAGTATGTACTCTTCTTCTAAGAAGATGCTCACATAACGTAGCATCAAGATGCTGAAGATTTTATGCTGCTAATGCCTCTACAATATGGCTCTCTATTTGCCTATGTAAAGCTTTCATTTAGGTTCCCATTATCTCATGTTTTGGTTCCTAAAATATATTTTCCTCTAGATTTAAGAAATGCAACATATTTATCTTTAGAGCACTAAAATTCATCAGAAATTCCATGCCAATGCACTCTCCGAGTCCATCCATTTGACATCATCCTCCTCTTCAAAACTCCTTCTCTATCACGTCAATCTTAAGTTGCTTGTCCACATTCAAGACTCTCCTGATCTGTAAGAGGCCTCCCATGTCTCATGCACAAACTGAATCCACCTTTGACCAGTTAGAGATGCCAGCCACGACTCTTTCATTTTCTAACAGGTTTTCTCACGATTTCTATGGCASTACCCCTTATATCATGGAACAGGACCCTAGCAACAAAGCCAGAGGTGCTGCACTATCTTCGATGCTTCCAGAAAGCTCTTCTCCTTTGCTGAAGCCTCCATGGAAAACCTAAAAATAATTACCTTGCTTGTATATAATATACAAYATATTATAATTATAATATGATATAAAGGCAGGCAGCCCCTATACTGGCCTATAGTGATTTCATTTGGCTATCATCAGTAACGTGGCATCCAAGTAAATATAATAAGAATAATAGTGCATTGACTGTAAGACCTAATGCAGATTTTTTAAATAACTGAGATTGACAAGAGGACAACAGCCCTTTGATGAGAGAATATAGCAGCACGTGATCTCTTTCTTGCAAATATGCCCTATAACAACCCATACATCCAATGCACAGAAAATGCCCCATGTGGGATGGAGTTACTCAAGCGGTGGGAATGATCCATGTCATTTCAGGYATTTCCAGCAGTATTTGGTTGTCAGCGTAGGAAGTGAATGAGGCTTCCAAAATACAGCCGCAGTTTATTTTGAGTTTAGAGACCACACGTTTATTTATTTCCATCAGCTGGGATAAGAATGTCATGGGACAGGCTGAAAAACGGAGAGATGTGGAACAAAGACCGATGATAAACTGGGTGTTATGGAGTTGGGAGGAGATGTCCACTGGGGTGTGGGAAGGACGGTTGCTAAGCCCAGCTTTATTTAGCAGTTTTATTAATGATCTCCAAGAAGGGGTGAAAAGCACATGAATAAAACATGCCCGGGATGCTCAACTGGGACATCCACGGAAAATGAAAACCAGCACACAGCTCCGGGCAGAAATTCCACAGTGAAGCACGGAGAGACACAACGTGGCTTCAGCAACAGGACCGTTTCCCGACCATGGAAGATTCACGGGGGAAAATAAGCCAAGCTCTTGTAAAGGCCACACTATGGGAACCCATTTGCTTCTCGTGGAGAGACGGCAAAGCGAGGATATAATCTTTGCTGGTATGATGGTCCGATGGCAATTAATACTGAGTGTCTTCACACCAGCTAGCTGTAATTGGCCTTTCATGTTGAGCACTTCTCAAAATTTAACTCAAGAGGAGCTTTGCTGGGCACTGTCGAAGGTCCTTTGGAAATGCTTGGCTGCCCATGGATTTGCAGATAAATGGGAGAAGGTTGTTTTTGCAAGGTTTTAATTGCAAACAGAGACACAACTCAATCCTAAGAAGGGATTTATAGACAGAAACACTGCTTCTCCCAATACAGTTTGACTAATTAATATTAGTGTTGCCTTAAAACACRCTCTTCGGGCTACCGAGGTAATTCTAAGCGTAAAGACCATTGGTCAAACTAATTCCAACTACAATGTCTGTCTTCACATCACAGAAACTAGGGCGGCAACAGCAAGGAAAAGTCATGCTCCTACTCTTCTCTTTCTATAAATAATGTTTTATGCCTTTAAAGGGTTTGATTCTTCCTTGCACAATGCACGGTTTGATGCCAGCTTTGCATTTGTTCTCYATGAAAACAAACTAAAAAATATTTAGGTCTTGGATGATGCAAGGCAAACAGCTGATTGTGATTTCTGTATGTTAAAATCTAAACAACAGATTTTACTGAAACTTTACAACATCACAACTGCCCAGAACGGCATTATTATAAATAAATGACACACTGACAGGGCAAATACCTCTCAAGGTGCACAATGTCAGTGGTAAAATATGTCTTGCTTCCCAGTCCCTTATACTWGAGACTTGGCCAACTGCCTCTCAAGCTGCTTAGAAAAAGTGTGTTTATTGGGCTAATAAAACCCAATGGAGGGAATTCAACAGTCACTCTCTATTAATGAGGTAACATCATCACTCAGTCACCTACAATTTAATTTTTCTCAGGCCCTGAGATTTTAATTTGAGTAATACTTCTATTAATTACAATGTCTAATAACAATGTCTAATTCAGACATCTGTTAAAAGTATGTAATGTTAATTTATTGGAAAATCTCCAGCAGTGCTCAATTAAAATCTTCCCCAGTTAAGTTAATGCATATGATTAGTAATGAATAGCAAAATTAGATACTGTTAATAAAAATAATAGCAAATTAAGAACAATAAAASCTTGAGTTTAGCACTGACTAAAATTAAAGATGCAGAATCCTTCATTAGGTGCTGSAGCAAGAATTTCTGACAGCAGAATATTCTCATATTGCCATAAGAGCCAATTTTTCTGAGCATTGCTCCAAATTAGCACCTCCTGTTGCCCAAAACACTGCAGGAAACAGTATTAATCTTTTCTTATTAAATTCTCATTGCTTTAATTTTACTTCTCCATCACAAGATATTTCTCACGCTCCTTAAATACGCCGCCTCATTCGGAGGCCTCTATTTGGCAGGTGGATTTTGCTCTTTTTAAATGACACCGTTTTGCAGCCCATCCACCTGCAGCCCGTCTGCGAGTTAAATGAAGAGGTGAAACCCGCTCCTCTTCTCACCCCGGATTTTAATCCGCTTTTAAAAGCGGAGCCGRGCGAACCCAGGGAAAGGAGGACCCGTTTCAGCGACGCGGTTCAACCACCTCCTTTCCTCCCCTCCTTGTGAAGATGTCAGGAGCTTTGAGCAAGGAGCAGCCTGGGGATGGTAACAGAGGGTCTCTGTCCTGCACGGTCCCCCTCGATGGCAGATTATCCGCCCGGAGGCTGCATCCATCTCCAATCAGTTGGATGAACCGGAGCCATCCAGAGCCTCTTCCTCCTGTTCCCGGCTGACAGTGATAAATGATGGGGGCTGATGCTCAGCTCAGCTTGACGGGGCCAGGCAGCCCCTTGCAATCTGCTTCAGAGGAGCACCAGCATTCTCCTGCCACTAGCCCTCATTGCCCCAGGAAGGGATGGTGGGCTGCTAAGGTTAGACCAGTTGGTTTTTCTTATCCAGCCCCCTCAAAAAAAAAAAACAAAATTGTGATTTTACTCCTTGAAGAAGCTCATAATCTGAGGGTAAAAAATACAGGGAGAGGAGAAGAGGGTTATCAGTCTGTGCCGTGAACACAGGCTTCAATTAATAATCTCCTTAAGAAGCAAATACCTCTGCCTCTRAGATTCAGAGTTGTGCTTCAGCTTCAAATATACCTTATGCAAAGGGTTGTCYTCCTTAAGGAATAAGGATGTGCTATTGGTTTTGTTTTAGCTAGAGAGGATGGAGAAAGGGATTTTAATGAAGAAATTTGAAGCTGAGACATGCACCCATTAACCAAATTAAAAAAATTTGCTTCWTCTTGAATGAATACTATATTTTAGGGCTGAAAACTAGAAAAACATCCTAAAATATTCATACTGAGCAGGGCTGGATGAGGTCCATCTCCATACACCAGTCTTGGTTCTCTGTAAGGCCTTCATGGACTGTATGAACCCAGTGCATATTTGGGTGGTATCTTTCATTAAATCTATAAAGAGATTTATTTACCTGGAAAAGCTACAGATTCTGGTAGTTATTTGTACAGTCTCACATCAAGTATCTTTGCATATTGAGCAATCAGGTCACAGAGAAGATCAGGCTCCATTTCAGACCATGGAAAGAGCAAATGGCTCCTTTAGGGGTCCTGAATCCAAGTTTCTGGTTTTTTGGATCCAAGGCACCTCCTTAACAGTAATTTCACTGCCTAATTTGCAACTTAGAACAGATGGACTAAAGGTGATTTTGTGAATAGTGTGAAGATGCTCAGGCCATGCCAGCTTTGTCAAAGTCGAAGCTTTGTCTCTGCTTATTTTACTATTATAGGTGTTCCCTGAAGGGTTGAAAGGTCTTTTGGCACCTTTTCCAGGCTTTCCTGAGGTCACATACTGGAATTTGAGCACTGCTGTTGAAGACAGGCACCGTATCTAGACCTGATGAGGYCCAAGTACCTCCTGAAGAAGACACATCCACAAGGACCGATGCCTATGACCAACGTCAGAGCGAGCGGTTCTCACGGAAGGCTGATCCTGGAAGTCAGGGTCCCTTATTCTGTGTCTTTTTTTTATTAAAGTCTTTCTTGGAAAGAGAATTATTCATCATCTTTAAACAGATTTAAATAGAGAAGGGTTGAGACTTTACCAATGAGGCATTGGTTAACTTCTATGGAGGATTCACTGGTACCACTCACTGATGAAAGGCTTTATATGTCATTATCAGAGCCCCCAAATACCAAGTTATTCAGTGAAAACAATCTGGAATTAAGCTTCTTTGACATTCTCATATTAAAACTTTGACTATTTCCAGTAACAATAATTATGGTTTTTTAACACTTCATACTACTCAAAGTTAGATAATGTTTATTGCTGTAGATCCATTAMACACTCTAGGCCCGGTTTAACAAGCAGTGAGGGAATAATGAAAAGGAAATTGCCGCCTTTATTAAGAAGGTTACAGCTGAACTTTATTTGGTATTTGAAATTTGAAAATCTAAGTTACATGTAGGATATAAAAGATAATACAGATGATGATTTACCAGGTAGGCTAATGTAAGTTAATAAGACAATTACGAGGTCTGCAGTGACCTCTCACACGAGGATCTTCGAGAYGGTCCGTCCTCGAAGACGATGGTCCAGGCGATGGGCTGAAGGGGAGCACGGGTATTTCTGACTTTGAGCACACTTAAAATATAACTGCCACTTTACCTCTCAGCCTTCTTTGACTTCCCCAAAGCGGAACAAAAACTTTGTCACGCTACTTGCAATGTAGAGCTGAATTAATACGTCCTGGCAAGACTGTAAAAGCATTTCCTAATGAAAATCATTCACATTTTGAAATTCATTTGCTTTGACTGTGTTCATTTCGCTTTTGTATTTACTTTCTACAAACCCTCAGCTGATTGAATTTTCCTGCTCTAACTGTTCAAGGAAACCCAATTTCAGAAATCACATCAGCGGCACTCAGAAGTCGAATTTCAAATTCACCCTGCCAATTTGCCCGCGTTACTTTGAAAACCTCCACAGTGTCTTTTACTTTGTAGATTTTAATGACTGGATTCTCGGAGCCCCTGGGAGAAGCAGAATAGGGAGCTAATAGACAGACCCACAGTTACGCAAGGAGCCGGCAGCAGAGAGGGGAACCAGCTCAGCTCAACGTGAMTGTCTAACAGTATCAGCAACTTTAACATGAGCAGTCAAGAAACCTGAAGCAGGAAAAARATCACAGCTAAGCACTACATTTTTTATTGCAAATACCTGCAACTTGCAGGGAACCTAATGGAAAGGGGTTAGTATCTGACACTCCTTTAGTATCTAACGAGGACATGGCAAGAACAAGCGGGACGAATCTGCAAAGTCAAATGAAATACCCTGGTTATATTCATCTATCTACATTCACATATGACTGTATAATTAACCTTCAGGAATTAATCTGAGTTGCAAATATGATTAACTCTTCAATTCTGGAAATAATGCCCCGATTCACAGTGTACTATTTAGAATGTACACTGGATCGACACACCCTTATCTGCACACGGTCAACTCAAATTGAGAGGAAATTATGAAAATAGCTTATAAGCACTGAAATACTTTGTTATATCATCTCCTCAAGCCCAAAAGTTAAAAAGGCAATATTTATAAATCTAGTAAGTACGAACCAGCCCCCAAAATGGGCAACTTCAAATATCAAATGTGGCACAACCTGACAGAGAGGGACAAGAAATCAAGCTGGCTAATCTGGCCCTGACTAGGACAGTCACAAGAGCTAAAATRAGAAAGATGGAAAGGGAAACCAAGACAACCAAGTGTCCCCAAGATTTATTTGCCAAGAAAATATCGTGATGGTTGTAAAARCTGAAAGGAACACCTGATACTGGTACTCGGAAAGATATTCCATATTTCAGGTGAAGGTCATGGAAATGGTGTCTCCAAAATATTCTCAATGGTCATYCACACTGCAGCAATAAATTGCTTCCTTACAAGCCAGAGGTTCCCCTTTGGCTGTGAATTTGTTTAAGATAAAAGCTTGCACAACTGTAAGTGAAAATTAAAGAATCTGAAAAGCCAACAGAGTTCCTAATTTTAGGTGAAAAGCATCACATGCATTCCTCACTTGGAAGGTTATAAAACYGATATATTGGTTTTCTTTCTACAGGAGAATATAAAGAAATGTAAGGTTTTCATTTTTCTAATGGTCATGTAAGACATATCTGCTCCAGTCTTAGTTCTCACACCCTGCTTGCTCTAGCATCTTATTTATGACAGTATTTACATAGGCGGTTCCTTGGCTAAACAAATACTGTAGTAAACTTGGAAAAGAATCAGGACAAATATGAGACAAATTATCGCTATTATTCTCATCTTTCTTATTTTTGCTGTTTTTTCAGTACACACAGCAGTCATATCTACCCTTAAAGGAGATKACAAGCTCTCAGTAAAGGCTCACCTCTTCTTAGCCGTTCTGCATGATGCTGCACAGTGCAGCACTGCTTTCCTGATTGGGAATGCTGACTATATCAGTTATTATTAGCACAGCTGCTATTTTATTTAACAACAACACACCTACACCCTTTACACACCCTTTAACACACCCTTTACACACCCTTTAACAAGGGACTTCTCACGATATTACAGCAGTGGCTGCTGAAAGGTTGGGAGAGGCAGGGTAAGGCAAGGGATATTCATCTGCAATTAAAAGGAATACCAAAAAAAAGTAAATACCAATGGCCATTTCATGCTGCTCGTGTACAAGCTCACTCATGCAAGCACTGAGACAGGCCAGGAGCTCAACCCAGAACTGCCACAGTTCTGAAACCTCCAACGGCAGCTGAGCCCTGCCCATCCCAGGGTGGATGAAGGACGAGGAGAAGTCGTTCTGAGGAGGCGTTTCCAACAGCGGAGCAGTGMTGCTTGTTGGGGAGACACACGCACGTTGCACACATTTCTTGCTAGGGAACTGAACATTTTCTTCTCCCTTTTTTTTTTTCATAGAATAAGGGCTGTCTCGAAAGCATTTTCATTTAATTTCGTTGTTAGGAAAGCCCCCAATCAGTGCATTTTCACTATGATTACCATTCAGAACAGTCTTCTTCTGACAACATGATTCATATCATTAATTTAAAACCTCTGTGTAACAATATTTTAACTTACTGTGCAGAAAGAAATAATAAATTCAGGCACTTTTCTTTTAGACTCAAAAATGTCTACATTAAACACAGATTTCCATTATTACTGATCTAATAAGTCCTATTCTCATCTGGGCTATCAGCAGCTCAATAAGTAATTACCATTCACCTTAGGCTGTTCCAGTCCATTAGACCAATACTGATGACTCAGGGGAGGCAATAAATGAAGAGCACAAAGCTGATAAAGGAGCAAAAAGTGATGGGAGAAAATGCTGCAGCTGTAACTCATGCCCTACTGCTGGTTAGGGAGAAGTGTGCAAATAGTATAAAATCGATATGATCAAATGCAGGATACGTTGCTAAGTTTGATGGTTGCTTTCCTTGCACAGATAAATATAAAAGCTGTTGACTCAGATATTAATCAGGAGCACAAGATSTTGAATTTGACACCAATCTAAGGATAATAGGGACTCCTGGAAGCAAGGAGCATGGTTTTATTTGGACATGGCACAGGCTCTGCTCTCTAGGAAGACTAAACACTCTAGGAGAGTTGAACGCTTGTAGCTTTGTAAATTAAATTGACTCAGACTCTTATCTCACCCAGACCAATATAAAGAYGACGGCTGCCCAGGCACACTGCTGTAGACCCAGCTCAGAACCTGCTCATGAACATTGGGCATCCTTGGTGGTCATCACCAGCATGACCTGCTTGGCGTGGAGAAGGCTTTGGAGGAGCTAACAGCAGCTCGGAAGAGGTCATCGAGATACAGTCAGGCTCTTGGCTAGGTATAAACAGAAAAGTTTTCACTCCGAGGATAAGAAAGCACTGGAACAGGTTGAAGAGAGGAAGCTAGAAGGTTTTCAGACACAACAGGAGAAGGCCATGAGCAACCTGCACTGAATTCAGTGCTGACCATGCTYTGAGGAGGAGGTTGGACCTCCCAAGGTTCCTCCCAACCTGCTGCTCKAAGATATCACTTGGCTTCATGAAAAGAGAAACCCTGGCAGATGATGCCATCCCAATAGAGCCTGCTTGTATAGGCCACATCAAGTGCCAAAAGAAGGTAATAAAGAGATGAACTTCAGAGAGAACTTTATATCTCAGCTCTTTAATTTAAGACTGTTTGTCACACCATATCCGGGGCTCGTGACTCACTGATCTGTCCTCTTACTGACAGAGATAGAAATGGATTAAAATTACACAACGGTCAACAAAACATTTACAAAGGAGGGTTTTACCAGCTGTTTTAACCAGGAGCGGCATAATAAATATTTCTAGATAAGTGATCGCATTTGAATGGAGAAGCAAAACCTGGAATACATGCATAGATATCTCAGATGCAATCTTTTGTTTGAAAACATATGGCATGGTGTGTGGGGAGACTGTCTTTCATTATACAGATAATTTTATATTTGATTCCTCTATTCAAGCTGGCTCGTTAGTTTAAGTAAAAATGATGTTTAACATTCATTTTATTGAACTGAGTCTCTTCCAATCAAAATAAAAGTTATAACCAATAACGCTTGCTCTATAATTATATTTTTGTGGGATAACCTAGAATAATCACAGACTCATAATAATGAGTAAAAATGGGATATTTTAATATCAATATTTAGTAGACATAAAGGAACACAAATATTTTTGCCTATTTTTCTTCATCAAAGAAATCTYTTGCCAGTTTGTCAACCTCAAAGAGCAAAATTGTCCAAGCACTTCCACAAATGCTTTTATCAAGGAATCCCCAGAATCTTTATGAAGCTTATTTAAATTTCTAATCAAAGTAACACATTTAGGCTTATTTGTTCTGACACCGTCAAAATGCATTTACCTTTTTTTTTTGGTTCTATCACTAACTCAGAAATGCACCTAAACTTTGGGCCAACTCACAGATCATTTAGGAACCCAGTGCTCAGGCCAGTGCTCTCCTATCATCTCAYGGGACGTTGTGTATGACACTCATCATGCAGCTACCTGGCAGTGTTTCTTATCCACAGCTGGTTTACACTTTGTAGATAGATTAATGTGTAACTAATGGAGAATAATGGACTTCTTTTTAATAGAAAAAATATTTCTACAATAATTCATAGAATTTTAGAGTCACAACTCTYGTCATCGAATCTCGCCTGTCCTCCAGGTATCTGCAAGCAACAAGTGAAGCTTCACAGCAATATTAAGCTTATCTAACATCTCTGCTGCCTTATCTATTCCCTGAGTTTACTAATTTGGTCAGGCTCTCCTCCTGAGCCAAATAAACCTGAAATCCTCATTGCACAGACAGAATCTCGAGCAAGTTTGCAAGATCAGGCAAAACTACTCTAGAGCCTCGCTGATGACATGCATTAGAAAAAAATTAATGAACTGAACTGTAAGGAAAAATGTCTTTATTAAGATGTGTTGTTCCCCTCTCAGTGACTAAATGATTGTTTCCAGAAGCAATAATCAGCTACTGATATGAAAGCACCCAGTTAATTAGCTAAAGATTGTACTATTCAAAGAAGCTACATTATTCAGTCAACCATGGGAAATAGCTTTATTTTACAGTATTATTAAATGCAGCTTTTGAAACTGTTTAGCTGGCAATGCAATTGCTGAAAAAAAGATATATTTCACTTGAAAAATATCTTCATTGGTTAATAAATGCAAAAGAAAACATGCAGAAGGGAGCAGCTACATTGTTATGCAAGAGGAATTGGTGTCTCAGGTGTCAAAGAATGAGATGAAAAATTGTTTCAGTTACAGAGAAACTTCACACCAGTAATAATACCTGGRTTTCAGGGAGATCATTTTGATTTTCTATTTTTAAAAAACTCTCCTAGATCATCAGCTGGATCAGCTGCTGCATCTGTAAATGAGAGATGTGAGATTTATCTAATCCATTTATCTAAAGCCTGTCCATTCAACACGTAACATTCCTCCTGCAGACAGTGAAGGGAAGGGTGCACCAGCACAGATTAACTGCCTTTTTCTAGTTAAAACCTTTTTCCTAATGGAATCAAAAACTGTCTGTTGGCAGCCCACTCTGCTGGCTTTAGAAGTCACCCGGACAAAAAAGATTCAGATTTTAGCACAGTTTGGATTTTAGCCTTTTTTCTAAAGTTAAGGTGGAAGAGGCAAGTGGGAATTTATCTGCAYACCCCTTATTTCCAAAGCAAGGATGGCTCTAGATGCCTCTGAAGAATGCATCTGGAGACGTAAATAATTCTGTGATCTGGGGTTTACCACCTTGGCAGAGGACTCAATGCACAGCCTAAACATCAGGAGTTGTTCTATGTGTTTTCTTGCAAACATGAAGTAATCCCAGAACAATACTCATGTCTACACAATGATCTCTAAGGAATTCAAGTTGCATTCTCCTTYACACATAGAAATGTATGTACAGCTATGCAAATATACATGTATGTGTGTATATATAATATCTGTATATCTATTTATATAGCAATGCATGCAAGATAGGGATCTCGAGTGGGGTTGAGCTGAGACCTTGGGAAAAAGGGCTGATGAGGCCGTGAGACTGCAGGAGCAAGGAGCTATTTATATGATTATCCTGCGGGAAAGCTAGCAAGAATGGATGTTTTGGGATCAAAGCTCTCCAGGGAAACACCTAAGTGAAGCAAGTGAACTCTGAACATGGCAAGGTAAGTCACGGGAAGGTAAATAAATAATTTTTCACCAATGCAGCGGCATGACAGAAAGCAGAAAAGAGCGCATTAAAAAGAAGCGAAAAGGTAACAAAATCTTCTATCATGCACTAAAAAAAGGGGGGGCTGACAGGCTGAATGACAGTTTCTCAGRTGTCACGACTCAACAACAAGTTATGCAGGAGTAAGAAAAGCAACAAAAATAGCAAGGAGGAAAGTGATAAGTGYGAGTCCCTTCTTCCCTCTCCCCTCCTCATCCAACCCAGATATTTTTCATGAGATCACTGCAGGCAAAAAAAAATAGGAAAAAAAAATAAGAAGGAAAACGTTTTTATATTGACTGTAAGCTCTGGCCAGCAAAGCAGCGCACACAAGCGCAGCGCTTTGGGACACTAATAACTTGGGAGATATAATGGCAAAATGACAGGGTGATTATGGGCAAGTGGGAGGGGAAAGGAAGAGATCTTGACACAGTTCATGGCAGCAGGAAAAAACGCAGGCCCTGGAAAAAGGCCAGGCCATTTCATTTAGGTCTGGATTACGCCACCGCCGCCTGATGCCATTGCACAAAGAAGGGACCTAAGCTACGGGGCAGAGTCCTGCTCACACTGAGAAGGGTGGCTKGATTTATTGGGACCTTCTCAGCTCGCAGGCCACGGGCTTGTTGATACCTTACAGAGCACGACAGGCAATATTGGGGTTTTATTGTTTTCGGGAATACCTCCTGCTGTAATCTGTGSCCCCTTTGACTATTTCTGCATTGCCGCTATCTCTGGCATGGAGAGACTGTAGGGAGCTTCCCTCAGGGCCACCACCTGAGCCATCAACCCAAGGAGCTTCCCGCAAGCATTCGCGCACGCCCCCGAGTGCTCTGGATTCCCTCCCGTTTAGCAAAGAAAGGTCAATTGATGGTCTGCTTGTCTCCTACAGCACATTCCGACGAGCGCTGCCCTCCCCGAGGAGCAAACGGAGACCAAGTGGTGAACTCTCGGTGCTCCTGCTCAGATGGAGCGTCCCCAACCAAGAGAGCGGGCGCTGGGACACAACGCTGGAGAAGACACGGGGCCAAGTGTTAGACGTACGAGGTGGCCAGGACCCCCGAGCTCAGTTATTTGCTGCAGACAGTGGCTCTTGGGCATCCATGCCCCACCAGGGCCAGATGCTCGATGGCTTTACGCCAAATCACAGCCCCAGCCACGAACCTGCCCTGCCACCAGGAAGTGGGTTATAGAGGAAAAGTGGAGGGAAGACTGTTAGAAGCACCAACTAAATAATATTCAAGTTCCAGAAGGAAGACCATGAGTGAAAAGTCCTGTTTAGACAGGAAAGATCCATCAAGTTGATGGATAAAAGGGACTGCGTGTGACGGATATCCGTTCCGTGACACTGCGCGATCATCTAATCATATTAATTAGCGTATCATTACATTAYATTCATTTATTCACAAAGCGTTTCCTCTGCGAAACCCAGGAACACAATTTTTGCTGCCACGGCAGGAATACCCCTGCACCYTCCCAAGGCCAAGTCTAGAGGTAGAGTGAAGACAGAGGCAGTAGGAAGGTGAAGCCCAGACAGACTGCAAAGCAAATGAGTGTGCCGGGACTGGCCGGGACTCACAGCATCCTAAATAAATCATGTTGCCACCAGCAAGCGATCGCTTCTGGCAATGAAAAGAGAAAGGTGAGGGGGCCCTCAGACCATTCCTCACGGTCACCAAGAGAACTGCTCCAGCAGAAGGTGCCCGGGGAGCTCTGCGGGCCCTGACCCAGCCGCAGCTCTCGCAACGCGGCTCAACACAAAACCCACAAAACGCTGCCGTTAACCGYCGTGCTTCGTTAGGGGGGTTGAGGTTGAGAGGCGTGTTAGATGCTAATGAATTAATCAGCAGCGGAAAGGGATATTATTTGAATTAGTGCTGGTTCTCGAAAAAAAAAATTAATAAAATGTCATGCAGGGGAATTAAGTGACTGGAGGAAAGAAGTTGCAGGAGTTAGAATGATGGGTCCAAACTGGGTAAATACTACCCAGTTAGTTAGAGTTTAAGCTAGAGATAATATTGCACGGCTGTGTGGGACAAAAGTCCTGTGAGACACAAATATCAGGACACATATGACCCAGAAAGGGAAATCAAGAAGCCATTTCTCCCTGTTTTATTCTACCTGAACTTCCCTGCAAAGAAGGCACCCGTGATGTATAAAGAGACTCCTGCTGCATAGGGGAATTTTTGCTCTTTACTGCTTGTTGAAAGCTGAACTCCTCTGTTATCATTGTAAATCAATGGCAATAATTTGGMAGGAGAAATGCTGTCACACGTGGTGGAACTCTGCATGGCTTTATTATGTGCAACACATGCGCTTAGCTGGGTGAAGAGGACAGAACAACTGGGTGCAAAAGGGTCCCAAACATTCTCCTTATCCCTGCTCCACATGAGGGCATCCTGCATTAGACCAGACTGATGTCACAAGTGATCCCTGTTACAAACCACGCTGACTTYTGGGAAGGATGAAAGCCTACAGACCTGCTCCATTTGTGCCTAAGCAGCGCTTATTGGGCAGGAACGTGCTCACGAGAGGAGATGGCAAACTGCTGCAAATTAATCACCCAGCATCTTCTCCAGTGGAATAATCCACCAGGAAAAGGTGCACCACATGAGCAGCGTTTCGCAAAATTAAGCTCCCTATTTGCTGCCCGAACTTCAAACTAGGATCAAGTAGGAAAATGTTAGAAATCACTCGGAGAAATGAGAATCGCTCGTTATGAGGAAAACATGAAAACAATGACCAGGAGCTTTTCAATTAGAAACTCAGCGGGCTGACGGCCGCGTTCACACGCTTCTAATTAAGCTTGCCCATTGCTCACCCAGAYGATGTGCCTCCCATTGCCTACAGCTGCAGCAAAAACGCCCCATACCAATCCATCCACTCCATTCCTATAAATTCTCATTCAGCCAGCCTCTTCYCAAAAGAATTTTGAGATGAAAATGCAAAGTTTTATCCATGCTTTAATATGAGTTTACGACCATTTATGGAGCTCTCTGAAGTTGCAACTTTTCAAACCAGTACTACTAAATGGGGAGGGGTAACTGAGATATAACTTGGCAAACTCAAGCCATGGCTAATGCAATGTTATTTCCCCGTTGCCGATCTCTGGCACATATAATTTGAATTTATTAGCYCTTACAAGACCATTAAACAAGTTTCCAGTGTAAAGGTGATGCAAATTTTTGCCTTGGTAAGAAATATCTAATTGCGTACAAATACTTTTAGAATTATATTCTTGATCACAGATTGCTCCGGCGTGGTTACAGTTTCTCCACATTATTTTCCAAAAGGAAAACAACTAATGGTAGCACTTCCCRGAGCTTCAATGAAGGTTGCTCTGTTACGGTTTGTTTCATTTTGGTTTTAATTTGTAAAAAGGTTCAATTCTTTGTACACTGTAAATCAAATTAAGGCCTGCCTGGGGACTCATCATCCCAAGCATCTAATGAAGAAAATACATCAGGGCTGATGCAAATTTATTGGATGATTTCTGCACAAAGGAAACAACAAAACAGCCAAGAGGAACCACATATTAATGAGGAAACAGATGATATTTAATTAAATAAATATTCKTAGCAATGCTCCAAGGAGTGAAATTATATGGGTGTTGGGCAGCCAAATTTTGAACCAGGTTGCTCAAATTTAAACTGTCTTGCTCATTGTTTTCCTTTGCATTTATACAGGGAGAGCACACCAGAGCRAGAGCCTTCTAAGCAATGAGGCACCTAAAAGTAGAATGATATCACACATTGTATCTTTTCTGGAATAAAAAAGAAGCTATTTTCATTAACTCTGTATTTACTCTTATTACTGTTATTTCCATTCCTCCCATTAACATAACTAGTCGATTATTGCAGTATTAATGTAGTCTTAACTATTATATTATTAAGAAGAATTCTTATCAGTAAACTATATAAGAAAAAGTAAATTCAAGGCCTCGTAATTGCCAATAATCGATACTGGGCATGATGTGGGCATTGAGCGTCCGGGTCTCCACCATGAAGACCCTTCAGTGTTTTCCTCTTTCTTAAGCCAATAGCAGCTATTTAAAGTTAGGCGCGTGTAAAGGAGCACAACCATGATGCTGTGGAGCATCTCTCCACACTGAACTCCCCAAAAAAATGGGGAATAAAGACGGAATAAAACCCCAGGCCAGAACTATTGCATTCCCCGGGCTGAAATAACGCTCGTTTCTCAGCAATTCTCTTCCTCCAAGGTTTGCTGCATTTCATCGGGGCAGCAGCACGACGACACGTGTCTGATCAACACAGGAGGCAGACCGGGGCTTCCAACTCAAATATTATCGCACAGAATTCGCCCCTATATCTCATATAAAACTATCAAGCAGGAGGGACGGAATTCCCGCCTGGTGCCCCGAACGGGAGCTGCAATCGGCAGAGCTGCCATGGAGGGGGAATTAGCCCTAGGCGTGCGCGCGCGTGGGCTCGGGCAGCACGTGGTGCTTCAGCTTTTGTAAACCTCCATTAAAGAGCTTTTATGAACTGCTGTTCCCGTTTCCATAGGAACAGCAGATCATCATTTCGGCGAGAATATAAAACCTTTTTCAACACATTTGATAGTAATTTTCTCCAAACGACCTCCAGGTAATTAATGTGATAGTTTGACCCGGGMTTTAACGTTATTTTCCAAGAAACAAGCTGTATTGCTCCTTTCAAAATCCGAACGCATTGTTGGAGCCAAGCAGAAAAGACCTTGGAAGTCGGGATGTTCTCGAGCACGTATTGTACGTACGGCCAGTTAATGCTTCTGCTTCTTCCAACCTGCTTGTTCCAGCCTCGTGGAAGATGAGACACACGGCTAAGACCCCCTGTCTTTGCAAAATCAGTAGTCAGAAACTTGCCAAGTTCAATCCCATGGAATTTCCAGCCATCGCGAGCCCGTCCCTTCCCAAACCGTACGGATTTGCTGCCTAACGCGCACGCAGCACAAGCCCTTCTGATGAAGCAGCACGGAGGACCTTCCTGCTCCCCGGGAATGCCCGCTTCATTTATGGAAATGCTGCTTGCAATGCTAACAGAACAATGTGTCTTCCAGAAACTCAGATTATTTTTGCAATAAAAGAAGCAAACTTTAAGTACCTAYTGCTGAAAACTTCATTCTTTGCTTCTCCTTAGCCTAAATATTTCTTTACCCTGATCTGCTCTGTGCAATTACAGGACTTCCTCACTTTCGTTTCCCTATTCTTTCACTGTCTCCAATATTGCAGTTTTCCTCTCCCAGCTGAGCACTTYTTCACCTAGCGACATTCTCCTTGTCTGTTTGGCAGCTCCGTAATTGTAGTGATCTTCATTCCTTATACCCAGAAGAAGACCCTATGAATCATTCGTGGATTTGCACAGATCCATCTCCTAGCTATGCATTTCTACCTTCCTTTTTCAGCTTTAYACAGAAGGACCTACAACCATCTTGTCCAAAAAATGAATAAATGTCTACTACTTACAGCAGGAGTCCTGGCATCTCTATCCACGATGATATTTTTGCTGCTGACTAAAATCCACGCAGAGGATGCTGCTCTCCATATGAAAAACTTGGAAGTGGCTTCTCTGAATGGGACTATTGGCATATTCTTCCCAATACATGAAAACTACCAGCTGATTAAAAATATCACGGTAAAATGTATCAATCAGAGTGTCTCCACGCACAATCTGGACTATTTTGTGTATTTACTTGGACATATATGTTTAAGTACCAAACAGACTTTAATATGTTTTCAGAACATTCCATATATACGGAACGGAGCAATCTGTCTCGCTCTGAGTCAGATCCTCAGATTGTTCTCTTCATATGGGTATTTTTCATTGGGTTCTGTTACTCCTGGAAATATTGTGGTTCTACAGGGTGACATTAAAAAGCATATCCATGCCTGTATGCCACGGATCTCAGATGCTGTCAATTGAGTACAGAAGGAATTCTACATATTTAATAGGAACAGAAACCCTTAGACTGCCATGGGTTGCTTGTTCCTTATGGCAGCAGCTGGTTCTGTCTCACATAAACTCTCTGGACCGCCTCTTTCCACCAGCTCCCTTTGCTGAAGCCTTTCTCTTTTTATTATATGCACGTATTTATGAGGAATAAAAGGACATTTGTATGTAAAGGGGGTAAGTTACTTGTGTTCACTCATTAGGGAAACAGGAAAGAATCTTTCTCTTTTTCAAATACTTAAGTTTTGGGGGAGTTTTTGTTTTTTCAGAAAAAAAAAATAACAAAAGTTTTTAACTGTTCAGCCAGGTTCTTCATTCTCGGTGGTGGAAACCAAGGGTGACTTCCAAGTGACAGCAGATCCCTAGGCCTGTGCTCACAGGAAACCAATGGGAACTCAACTAAACCTCTCCAGACTTGCATCTCCTGCAGGACAGTTTACAGCTGTATTGCCAAAGCCAAGGAGAAGGAAAAGGAAAAGTCTTCCTGTCTGCTCTTGGCTCTTGTAACATTTGCATTCARCCTTCTCTCTTGGCTGGACAGACTAACAGAGTTTCAGTTTTTCAAGAGGATCCTTATCACTACCTATTTCCTTTTATTTTCTCCGAATATCCACTGTTTTGATTGTTTCATTTTCCCTATTCACAATTTTTAAACTGAAATAAATTTACTTAATCTTCCTGAAACTTTGCATACCATAATAATAATAAATCAGGTTTAATACATCAGTGTTTGTTGTTAAACTAAGCATGTATTGGCAAAGGCTGCAGCGGTCCTTTCAGATGCTCAGGAGCTACCATTAAAGAAGTGCCCCTCTGTCCCTCAAGTCCTGCAACATGGAGCTGCGGAACATGCTGTGATTCAACTCTGTGGTTTCATTAGGCTTCCTCTGCGAACACATTTCTCTAGGGCCAGCAAAATGAGCTTGATCATCCRTTTCCTCATGCCAGCATTAAAAAATGAGAGTCTGACCGTGCATATTTGGAGGGCTCACATATAAAGCAGAGCAGCCCATTCCCAGAAGACCCAGCTGCTGGACCTTCCACTCTAGTGAAGGTGTCAGGCCACCTTTCCAGTCTCATTTAGTTGTCATAAATTCTGCACCGAGCTAAATTTGCTCAGCTTGCCAGGCTTTGAAGGACGAGAGCAAAACTGCCTTTATCCTCCATCTCCTTCATTCCTAGCAGCTCTTCCACYCCTAGCTGTTGTGTTTCCGTCGTGCCTTGCTCAGGCATGGGGTCAAGTGAAAGAAATGTGGTGACAGATGAGGCTGAACCTCMCCTCCCCAGGCATATTTTCCTCTTATCTCCATGTACTTCTGTCCTCGGGTCTTCCTTCTGCATCAGGTTCAACCCACTTGTCACCACCTCTTCCTCTAATACATCTTTTTCTTGGTTTAGTCTCCATGTTTYGGTGTTTTCTATCTTTGTACAAATACTCCCTTCTCTTTTGCTCAAGCCATGAATTTTGTGCTGATGTTTAAMTGACCTTCTAGGTAATGGTCTTTGGTTAATGCTAGAGGAAGGGTTATTTTTTCCCTCAAAAATAGTTCAATAGCTATAAAACTTACCTAAAAACGGTCTCTAGAACTTTTAACRGTGTCATGGGTCTTTACTGAGGGTTTCAAGCTCAGGAACTCCATTGGAAAACCTGGAGTAGGTCCTGACTTTGTTACAGGCAGGAAGGCTGGATACTGTCCAGTTCACCTTCCAAAAGCACCAAGCCAAAGAAAATATTGCAACTGCCTCCYAAGAAAGACACTCTCAGTACAGAAGAATGGAATAAAATGAAAGGGTTGGGGTTTTTTCAGATCTGAGATTATTAGCAAAGATTTAGGAGCTGTAGAAATGAGAAATTTTATGACATAAGAAAAGAGAAACTGCACTTTACAGTATCTGATACAGGTAAGGGTCCTCATTACATATCCTTAAGTATTTTGGAAAACAATTTTAGCTATTCCACGGTAGGGAGAGGAAAAAAGAAAATACAGAAAATATATAGTCAGGCTGCTCAATTTTAAGCATTTCCAGAAAAAAAAAAGAGCACTGTTATACCTACTGATATGTTATTAATTACACAAAAAGTTGCCTCTGTTGCTGCCAGTAGTAGCTCAGCTCTCCCCTTTATTTAAGCAGTCATTTATTGAGGGCATGCTGAATCCTCTTYGAATCTCTTATTTGATTTTATTCCRCAMAATTCGGTGTATTKGTGGGTTACATACAGATTCCGCCTCACTTGTTGGTGCTGTTTTAAAAATAAGACCCGATGCAGAACACAGTACTCCACCCAGGCAAGCAGGGCAAAATAATGACCTTATTTTACGTGTCAGAGCACCTGACATTTCTCCCAGCATCAYGCTGCTTACTCCATAAAATTCCCCATCTCCTGCAGCCGCGTATTTCATGCCCACAAAACAACAATATCATCTTACAAGAAGACTTCTGGCACTTCATGCGTTTTCCACCTACCTCTCAAGAGCTCRTGTGTCCTTCAGCTGTCAATTTACCTTTCTGTGGATCTTTGGCATCTCGACACCCTTTTTTCCCCTGTTTGCTTTCAGTTTCCTGACTCCTTACCCACAAATTCTCAGGAGGGTCCTCACTGAGCACCTATTTTAGATCATCCGGTGACGGTCTCTCCTAGCAGCAAACGGCAGTTGTAGTGGATTAATAACTCAGCACCCTAATGGAGATGGGTATTTAGGCCATTTAGAGTACTCCTTTGGAAAGGGGCTCCTTGGGTTCCCTTCCCTGCTCCAGGGAATATTTATTTTTATCAAACGGGGATGGCATCCCAGGGGTCACCTGCAATAATGTGTTTCCTCTCAAGCAGCCAGGGACATTTAGCAGCCAGGGTAGCTCTCGGGGTTGGGCTAACTGCATGGACCAGAGCTCCAGGGGCTATAATGAGAGCCTAGGCAACTGCAGCATTTATAGACACCCCTATTTAGATGTGTGAACGCTGCACTCAGTCCGGGCTTTGCTGTGGATTTTCCCATCTCAGCYGCTCTTTGGATTTTTGACAATTGCTCCCCTACCCATTTTCCATCTATCCCTGTCTCCATCAAATTGATATCGTACCATTATCTTTCATTCCTACATTAACTACTTCAGAAAGAGATGTTTTTAAGATACAAATGCCCCATTTCCACTTAATTTTGAGAGCTACGCACTCAATTACCTCTTACCTATTTCCAAGCGTTGCCCCTTAGTTTACAAATAAAATAAAAGCAATGGCAYAAAAGGGGATTCCGAGAGAAAACTTTCCTGCCCTTTTCCAAAGAGTAAATTCCCATTTGCTCACGTTCTCCAAATAATAATTCAACACACAGATCCTCCCTTGCGCAAAGCAATGATAGTCACTCCTTTATAGCGCASCCTCTAAGCCTCTTTGGCACTGATTTCTTTATAACACATGAAAATATACAATGCTACCCTGCCAGATGAGTTGATMGAAACAGCATCTTAAAGGATCCGCTCGATGCGGCTGGAACCCTTGGAGGCCACACCAGGCCCAGCAGCCACCAAGGCGGGCATGGTATAAATCCACACACACATGAAGTCCATATTGGTAGAAGATACCAGGAAATGGCAGAAAATGACTATTGCTTCTTGAGATTACGTTTCCAGAGATCATTTGATATAATTGATGAACGTGATTACTTCACGTTTTTCGCATCCTTGAATATGATGTAATGTATCAACACATTAATTGAAATTTTGCTCACAATTAGCATGTATTAAATTCCTGATTAGTTGCGTGCATTTAAAACGCTTTAATTGGTTTGTTTCCATTGATATAATGTAATGTGTTTTAAACTATGTAATTTAGAGGTGTGTATTTAGTTATCATTGATTAGCTAATCAATAGTATTGTCACAAGTGTATGAATGTGGGGTTAATTATGTCTCAAACTCACATTTCTCAGCGAAGAAGCGATATAACAATTTTCCCTTTGGCTGTGTTAGCACATCATTTATTCCTTTTATTTATTAAGTCATGCAGACCCAACATGAGTTTGCATTCTCGGGCTTTTTCTTTTTTTTCCTCTTTTTCTTTTTTTTTTTTGGCAAAGCACTTGAAATGTCGAACAGATTTTTCCCTCTGATTAACTTCTCCTACACTTAGAACTGCAGGGACTCCCCGTAAGTGCTCCTATGAAATATTTACATCGCATTTACATCAGCGAAAGCAGAAGAAAAAAGAAATCAGAGGCCATAAGCAGGTGCTGATGCATCTTCTCCAGCAACAAATTCTGCTCTGGTTTTTTGGTGTTAGGTTGGACAAAGGTCTGAACTCGCTGCCATCAGCAACATCACCATGCAGCAGCAATCGTAGCTTGTTCCTTCCCKTAATATTTTCTGATTGATTCGTAGAATTTAGAAATGGAGGATTTTTATTCATTGCGTTAGAGCCCTCTAAAGGACATGGGTAAGTGGATGGTAAAACTGAAGGGTATTTTTAATACTTACACCTATYTCACTGTTTCCTGGGAAAGCTCCTCTTCTCACTGAAAATCCACCAGATTTCCATGGTGAACTTGTTCTTTTCTATTTCATAAACTTGATCYTTCCTYTGATTTCAAAGAAATTTGAATTTTTTGCTTAAGAATAACTGCAACCRTTATAGAATAATGTATATTTTCTCATACTGGTTGCAAAAGTGATAGGCACTTATTTGTGAGACATTTACTTAGTAAATTGATAGAGTGACAATAAAACATGCCTTTTTTGGAGTCTGTACCAAAATATTGACCAAGAGTCACMACAACAGATAAATTAGGTCTATTTTAAGACTTTTAAATTTGCTTTGTAATGGAAAACCAAACCATTTTATATTATTTTCATCTCTGGCATGCTAAAACACCTGACAAAGCAGGGCGTGATAAACCACAAAGGTCTTAAATGTTACTCGGACTTGAATCATTACTGAAGTTTTCAGGGAGATCTTCAACTACTAAGTCCCGAGTTTGCATTTCATTGCTGTCCTATGGCCTGCAGTGCCTTGCTTAGCAGTTGCAAAACAAACATGACCCRGGGCGGGCTGGGTCTGCACTGGGAGGATGGAATTGGATCCGTTCAATGGGCTCTAGAGGGTTTTTTATGGAGCACATCCCAGGCTGCCAGGAGACTCCCCTTGTTCCACATCGGAACCATTGGCCAAGAGCTGAGCAGGTTTCCCCATAAGCAGCTGAGAATACAACTTGGTAGGACCTAGTTGGCCCACCTATGGAAATGGAGTAAGCCCAGGGTAAGCTTTATAAATTGATAAATAAACTGAGGGTGCCGGAGCCCTGGCCCAGGCTGCCCAGAGAGGCTGKGGAGGCTCCTGCTCTGGAGATCTCCCAACCCGCCTGGTGCCCCCTGTGCCCCGTGCTCTGGGTGTCCCTGCWGGAGCAGGGGGTGGCACTGGGGGATCTCCAGAGGTCCCTTCCAACCCCAACCATCCAGAGATTCTGTAATTCCTTCTACTTGGGGTATAGATAAAGAAAACCACTAGGTAAATACTCATTAAAATATAAGATCACYAGTATTCAATATAAACTTTACAATCTCCCTACTGGATCTGACCAAAGGCCTATCTAGCTTCCTATGCTGTCCTGAAGATGTTACTATAGAAAAGTATGAAAACTGGCCAAGTACCTAGGGGTATTTCCTCATGCTTTCCCTAATTTCCAGTAATCTGCGCTAAAGGCCTTTCTTAGACATAGGTGATCCCTTATTGTTAACAGCTCTTCATTAGTGTTTGTTCTTTTAATTTGAGCATCTTTTGAGCTCTTATAAACCATTCATGCCGGCCTTTAGCACTGGCCTCCACGCAGGCTGCATGACCCTGCATTTGAGGATTAGCATCTGATATATTTGTTTCTCAGTTAATCTGGGGAAAAAAAAGAGAATTCAATCACTGGAGCAARAGACTCCCAACTTTCTGACCAATTCAGCTGCATTTGCTTCAGGCACGAAGAGGGCTCCAAACCATCGGCTCTCAAAAMCGACTTTCCAATAAACAAGCGAGATATTTTGTTTCATTTTAGGGATATTTCAAATTAAATTAGTTATCACTTCCCTGTCTCTCTGCAGCTGCTGCGGTTCTATTAATTTAAGTTCTAATAAAGTGCCCGGTATTTCAAATTGGAAAGATAAAACGTTTAATATTTCAAATGCAGTTGTGTGTCTAGTACGTGTTAACCAGCAAATTCACAATGTTTTGTTATGAAGCCTTTATAAATACGCGCTTTGGATGGCGTGAGCATCTCACCCGCTTCTTCACCGCTCACATCTCATGGTCCTCTCAAACTTGTGCTATTTTTATGGATCATCATGGACTGCTAATGCTCTGTCTCTTCATACAACACTTAATTGTCCTGACAAAATGAATCCCCATCCTTTCCCAGCTCTAAAGTGGTGGCTTCCAGAAAGGTGGGAGTCAAAGCAACTATTATTATATTTTAATTTATGTCCAGCACACAGAAACGGCGGTCATTAAAGCAGTGTATCTGTGACTAATAAAGCTACCATCTTAGGAGCCACAGATGCAACTACGCTCAAAGGCCTGAACGCTTGAACACAAAATTAAAGGATTTCCAGGCAAACGAGCCACGTGTGCCCGTCACCAGGAGGGGACAACAACAAAACCCACCACGAGGGTCTCTCGCCCTGCGCATCAGGCGATAAGAAGCGAGTGGCAGCCGGCGCCGCACCATGAATTATGCAAGTGCCTGATGAGAAACTGCTGCCTCTTCCACCGTGCAACCCSAAGCGAGCAGAGAGCTGCAGGGAGACAGGTTAAATAGGCGGCGGATCTGCTCCGAGATGTCGGGAATAACATCCCATGGAATGAGACCAAACCCGCCGTGCTCACCCCRCGATCCGGCCGCCGCTCTTCAGTTCTCTCTCAAATAACATATTTCCACCTAACCCTTTTATTTATGTGTTTTCTTCATTTACGGGWGCTTGGAGAAGCCAAGCGGGCTGGCAGAGGGACGCAGGATCATCTCGTCCATTTCTCCTCCACGCTGCTCCTTCCCCCTCTTGTGACACTTGCTTCTCGGCTGCGTGAAAGCGCTGAGAAATTAGACTTCATTCCAGTATGCTAATAGCAATCTATCCAAAACAATGTAATCAAGGCCTCATGTGCTCCTATAATTTCATCCTTGACATAAGCCTGACAGCTATTTATTGTTGGAAGCAGCGGCGGGGAGGGGAAGCAAAAAAATTCCTGCAATTTCCCTTCCCCCAGCAGCTTCGGAGCCGGATCTTTGTGCGGCGGGCAGAAAGAAAGGGAAAAAAAAAAAAAAAAGGGAATAATCACGGGGTTTACATATGTCTTGTCTTAAGCAATCAAGGCAGGGAGTTAACGGAGAGGCACATTCAGATGCGCCAATTCCCAAACTGGCCACCTCTGATGAGCCAGCTGTGAGCTTCAATTGTCACATTATAATTTCGGCGCGGAGGCGGCGGGGGGGAAGGGGGAGCCCCGCATCCCGCTCCGCACTGGATCAACATAATTATTCACAGCAGGATGCTGCAGAATTAATTTAGCCAATCGGAGTTATCAGTGGGGGCTGGGGCGGCGCGGTGGTGAATACGGGAAGGGGGAAAGGAGAGAGGAAGGAAATGGGGGAGAATGGGGTGAGCCCCACGCTCCCGTTGCATCCGCTCATGATGCTGCTCGATGGGGCTGGCTGGGAAGGAGGGAAGTGGGAAGGGTCGGGGCACAGGGAAAAGGTGAACGGTCCAAGTGGCTCTGCGCAGTTTGGTATAAAACGCCACCAGATCACGTCGTACAAAAAAGATTCATCGCTGAGTGAACACCAACATGGGAGCAACACGACCCATTCTGCACCAGCCCCGTTTGCAACCGTAGAAATTCTGCAAAACTCCACTTTCCTGTAAACTCTTACTCTTATTCTATTACTGAAGGTGTAAAAATACACGGGAATATTTCAGCCCCATCTGTTGTCAGATCCATATAATTTCATCTTGTAATCCAGCACCAATTGCATGCTGCCAACGTAACGTTGTGCAAACATCAGGGCTGGCCCGGGGTGGGAAGACATGGGGCTCTGCCACCAGGATCCAGGACCTTAGAGCTCCGAGAGCAGCATTTCAGCGAAGGAATCCACACAAAGCCCCAGCAGGAAACACTGGACAACATTGGCACGTGTTTGGCCATTGCCGGGTTTCAACACGAACCTCCCATAGAGATGAATGGGCCGGGCTGCCATCCTCACGTGTCTTCCAAGTTTTCCGGGGATTTTCAACAGCAGCACTTATTCACTTTACTGTTCCCAATATTCTTCACAACTTGAATGGGTTTGGGGAGTAGAGAGCCTAGTAAGATATATAAGAAAATCATGCAAAAACCCCTATCTTAGTTACACTTTACACGGCTGGTGTGCAAATGCTTCAGCKCAGCTCTTGAGCTCACTAAGGGAGSAAACTGGGAGCGAAACGACTCTYGTTCCAATTTCTCTTCACCTGACAAATGACAGACCAATGTCACAAGCAGAGAAGTCGCCTTCGTTGACCCCGAGACCCTCCTTTGGCAGAAGCAAAGGGTAATGCAATCCCCAACGCTCACCCTTTTGTCCCCATTCCTGACACGCCGCCAACACCCGCTTTGCCGGGATTGCTGTAAAAATGGAAGTAAGGCTGAAAAGAAACAGCGAATTTACGACGTCTTCAGACATCTAAACTTTTTAGTGCTAAATCGACCTGACACACGCACRCATCTCCCTCTCCTTTGACAATATACGGAGGCAACTTTTTAAGGTTAGTGGAGCTTAAGCTTTAATTCGATCTTAAAAGGTGCCTAAGGAAGGAATATGTACAAAGTGTATCCTCAAATTACTTGATTCCAATTAAATGAAAAATAAAACACGCGTTGAGGCAAAAGCCTTTTTTTTCYCCTCCTTTTCCTGGAATTGCACCAGCGGGACAAATGCACCCGGAGCAGAATCCTTGAGTTCCTGTAAAAGTTGACGGGAGTTTGTGCCCCCCGGTTCTGGTAATGGTGAGAAAACTGACAGGAAGGCGGGTCCGGTTTTATTTCTGGCAATAACGTTTGATGTACGACACTGTCAATGAGGGCCATGATTTAATCTGTACGAACGTTAAAGCGTTGTGGTAAAAATGGAATAACTACAAATCCTGATTAACAATCACTGCAACAGTAAAATGGGTTCCCATAGCAACAAGGCTGAAATTATACAACAAATGGCAACGCCATATCGGATAAATCATCCCAAGAAACGTCCCTTTTCGGAAACCATTTGGCTTTCTGCGASTTTCTGTTGGAAGATTTGCAAATAGTACTCTCCATCTCCGGGGCGTCCGTTCTCATTCTCTAAATTCCATCATCATCTATTCTTTTAATAACCAAGGTAAAAGTAATAGGATTAAATTAAAAGACAATGCAGTATTTAAAACATGAATGCTCTTGCCAGATCCTGATAACTTAGAAAAATCCATATTCTTCTATATTATAGTTTTTCTTTTTTTCCATTTTTTCTCTATGTTTACACAATCCCAGAATCCCGAGGTTGGAAGGGACCTCTGGAGATCCCCCAGTGCCACCCCCTGCTCCAGCAGGGACACCCAGAGCACGGGGCACAGGGGGCACCAGGYGGGTTGSRAGATCTCCAGAGCAGGAGCCTCCCCAGCCTCTCTGGGCAGCCTGGGCCAGGGCTCCGGCACCCTCACACCAAGGAAGTTCTTCCTCCCATGCACATGGAGCTGCCTGCGCTTCAACTTGCACCCGGTACCCCTTGTCCTGGCACTGGCCACCACCCAGAAGAGTTTGGCCCCCTCCTCCCTACACTCTCCCCTCRGCTACTTAGACAYATGGACCAGGTCCCCTCTCRGKCTGCTCTTCTCCAGGCTCAACAGGCCCTGCTCGCTCAGTCYCTCCTCACACRGGAGATGCTCCAGTCCCTTCATCATCCTCATTGCTCTGCACTGGCCCCTCTCYAGCAGCTCCACGTCCCTCYTGTSCTGGGGAGCCCAGAGCTGCCCCCAACACTCCAGGTTTGGCCTCCCCAGMGCTGAGCAGAGGGGCAGGATCCCCTCCCTCGYCCTGCTGCCAACGCTCCTCCTGATGCAGCCAGGAGCCCATTGGCCTTCTTGGCCACGAGGACCCATTGGTGCCTCGTGGGGAACTTGGTGTCACCCAGGGCTCCCAGATCCCTGTTTGTGGAGCTGCTTCCCAGCAGGTCAGCCCCTGGTCTGTGCTGGTGCCTGGGGTTATTCCTGCCCAGGGGCAGGACCCTGCACTTGTCCTTATTGAACCTCATGAGGTTCCTCTCTGCCCAACTCTCCATCCTGTCCAGGTCCCTCTGGATGGCAGCACAGCCCTCTGGGGTGTTGGCCACTCCACCCAGTTTGGTACCATCAGCAAAATTGCTCAGGGTGCTCTCCAAGTGCCATCAGTGTCCAAGTCCTTGATGAACAAGTTGAACAGCTCAACTTGTTCTGAGTGCTGAGGCACTTTCGGGTGCATCCCATCCAGGCCCACAGATTTATGGGTGTCCAGTTCACCTAAATAATCCCTAACCCAATCCTRCTAGACGAGGGGAAAGCCTTCCTCGCTCTTGGTTCTCTCTCTTCTATCTGGGCTCTGCAGTTCCTGGGGACCAGCCCTAGCAGTGAAGACAGGGGCACAACGGCATTTAGTAACTCTGCCTTCTCTGCATCCCCCATCACCAAGGCATCCTCCCCATGCAGCAGCGCACTAACATTTTCCCTCCTCTTCCTCTTGCTGCTGATGTATTTATTGAAGCCCTTCCTGTTGTCCCTGACACCTCTCGCTGACTCCAATTCCACACGGGCCTTGGCCTTCCTCGTTGCATCCCTGCATTCCCTGACAACGTTCCTATATTCTTCCCATGTGGCCTGGCCCTTCTTCCACATTATGTATGTGCTCTTTTTCTCATTAAGTTTACCCAGCAGCTCCTTTCCCAGGAGCTGCTCCTTGTTTATTTTACAGTATTTCCATAGGTCTAGTTTCCAAAAGCAAATATTAAAATATATGTCCTCTTTATACGTGTAGCAGCTTACGGGGTAAACACTGTAATGAAGGCAGGTGTGCAGTTTAAAAGAAGAAAATTGCTCTTCAACACAGAATTAGAACCTATACATTAAAGATTTACAAAATGAATCAAAATTTCTTTCAAATTGTATTCAAAAATGACCCATTGACTTAAAAAATATGTGATTCCATCTACGTAGCCTGTGTGAAGTCAGCTTCGTCAAGTCAGCTTGACTTTGTGAAGTTTTTACTATAGGATTGTTTAATGMCATTATATATATTGCCCACTGCTTCAGGGATGTGGAAGTTGTTATTTACTATAATGATCGTATCTACTAGGCTATCAATACAGATACATACTGGTGGATAGATAGAAATAYAGACAGATGGACAGACAGAGCTGTATACAAGATGTCAAGAGGGTGACGGAACTGGAGCACAGGCCATACAAGGAGAGACTGAAAGAACAGGATTAAGAAGGGAAGGCTGGGAGGAGATTTTGTTGCTGTCTGCAAATATCTATTTGGAGGGTGTAGGGAAGATGAAGCCAGGTTCTCCTTGGAAATACAAAGCAGGACAGGACGGTATAGACACCTGCATCTGGTCAAACACTAGAGTGTTTGGGCTCAAAGTGTCAGCAGAATCTCCATCGTTGGATACTCAAATCCAGGCTGGACAAAGCCCTGAGATCTGAGCAGGAGCTGGAGCACAGAAATCTTGGGAGGGCTCTTCCAGCCTACAGGGTGCCAGGACCCGATAGGCCTCCACCTGGCCAGGGCCTGCTGTCCATCCTGAAGTTTTAATGATCATTTCCTCAAACAAAAACAACCAGAATAACTCCTTGAAAGAATCAGTCCCTCCAAATCTTCCTAAAGCCTCTTACTCTCAAAAACCCAAACACTTATGATACAGCTATAAAAAGGGATTTTCATTTTTTCAATGGAAACTAACCGAGAGCAGACTCTACAAGGCAAGAGCTGCAGAAGGAAGAGTATGGAAACCTAATTGAAACCCAAAGGACATTGGAGAAAGCACGAAACGAAAGGGTAGCTGGAATTTACTAGTTTTGTCATGGCCACTTTACCTTTCAAGCTGTGTAAACACCATCTATTTGCTTAATTTATCACAAGCTGCTGAACCGTGAACCTGGAGTGCTAACGTTATTGGAGTCCTTGAGGACGTAAAGTTGACATTAGCAAAGTTCAAATAACTAAAGAGTTAAATCACCATGTCTCTGCCCTCCAAAGGCAGAGAGAAGGAGGGACCCTGCTCCTCAACAGTGTGCATCAGCATCCAGAAACACAATCTAGGCTCCTGTTAAATCCAAGAAGCTCTAAGACACATAGAGCCCAATGTGTATCCTTAAACATAAGAGCTCGGTCAACACACAGCTAAAGGGCTTTTGCACAGACATGCAGATAGGACAAGAATCAAGGAATTCAGCACAAATAATTCTGGCAAAACAGCTAAAACAGCAGTCTTACAAAATTTTATCCATGGACTGGCGCCAAACACATAAACCTAAATGGCAGTCAAACTACTTTCATCCTCCAAGATAAGACGACTTAAAAGTTTACTTTGTTCAGCAAGGTGGTATGATTACAGCTGGAAATGTAGGAGAAAAAAAGACAAAGGTTCAAAAGGAGGTATTTATTTTATCCCAGGCTGAGCAACAGCGTATGATCTGGGCTTGAAATGCTCTGACACTTGTGTGCAAGGTTGTTATTAATCCGGAACAAATGCCTCCAAACCCCTTGAAGACAAACGTATACAATCAGGTAATCCCTAAGTGAGGCTCATTTTGGGAACTGCAATATTTTATCAAGAATTCGATCAATACAGATTTCAGCTTAAAGATTAACCTGTGGCAGGAAACTATCTTCTGTTTACTCCTCCCGATCATCATTTGAGTGAACAGCGTGAAGTCAGAAAGTAACTCAAGTAAATATGAATACACATAATTGACCAAAATGATTTATGCTGGCAAAAGAATAGCCTATGCAAAACGCCATATCTGAAATAAAAAATACTGAAATTGGATTCCAAGTGAAAGTCATCCACTGTCCTGGGAATAGCACCNTGCCCAGGGGCAGGACCCTGCACTTGTCCTTATTGAACCTCATGAGGTTCCTCTCTGCCCAACTCTCCATCCTGTCCAGGTCCCTCTGGATGGCAGCACAGCCCTCTGGGGTGTTGGCCACTCCACCCAGTTTGGTACCATCAGCARAMTTGCTCAGGGTGCTCTCCAAGTGCCATCAGTGTCCAAGTCCTTGATGAACAAGTTGAACAGCTCAACTTGTTCTGAGTGCTGMGGCACTTTCGGGTGCATCCCATCCAGGCCCACAGATTTATGGGTGTCCAGTTCACCTAAATAATCCCTAACCCAATCCTRCTAGACGAGGGGAAAGCCTTCCTCGCTCTTGGTTCTCTCTCTTCTATCTGGGCTCTGCAGTTCCTGGGGACCAGCCCTAGCAGTGAAGACAGGGGCACAAMGGCATTTAGTAACTCTGCCTTCTCTGCATCCCCCATCACCAAGGCATCCTCCCCATGCAGCAGCGCACTAACATTTTCCCTCCTCTTCCTCTTGCTGCTGATGTATTTATTGAAGCCCTTCCTGTTGTCCCTGACACCTCTCGCTGACTCCAATTCCACACGGGCCTTGGCCTTCCTCGTTGCATCCCTGCATTCCCTGACAACGTTCCTATATTCTTCCCATGTGGCCTGGCCCTTCTTCCACATTATGTATGTGCTCTTTTTCTCATTAAGTTTACCCAGCAGCTCCTTTCCCAGGAGCTGCTCCTTGTTTATTTTACAGTATTTCCATAGGTCTAGTTTCCAAAAGCAAATATTAAAATATATGTCCTCTTTATACGTGTAGCAGCTTACGGGGTAAACACTGTAATGAAGGCAGGTGTGCAGTTTAAAAGAAGAAAATTGCTCTTCAACACAGAATTAGAACCTATACATTAAAGATTTACAAAATGAATCAAAATTTCTTTCAAATTGTATTCAAAAATGACCCATTGACTTAAAAAATATGTGATTCCATCTACGTAGCCTGTGTGAAGTCAGCTTCGTCAAGTCAGCTTGACTTTGTGAAGTTTTTACTATAGGATTGTTTAATGACATTATATATATTGCCCACTGCTTCAGGGATGTGGAAGTTGTTATTTACTATAATGATCGTATCTACTAGGCTATCAATACAGATACATACTGGTGGATAGATAGAAATAYAGACAGATGGACAGACAGAGCTGTATACAAGATGTCAAGAGGGTGACGGAACTGGAGCACAGGCCATACAAGGAGAGACTGAAAGAACAGGATTAAGAAGGGAAGGCTGGGAGGAGATTTTGTTGCTGTCTGCAAATATCTATTTGGAGGGTGTAGGGAAGATGAAGCCAGGTTCTCCTTGGAAATACAAAGCAGGACAGGACGGTATAGACACCTGCATCTGGTCAAACACTAGAGTGTTTGGGCTCAAAGTGTCAGCAGAATCTCCATCGTTGGATACTCAAATCCAGGCTGGACAAAGCCCTGAGATCTGAGCAGGAGCTGGAGCACAGAAATCTTGGGAGGGCTCTTCCAGCCTACAGGGTGCCAGGACCCGATAGGCCTCCACCTGGCCAGGGCCTGCTGTCCATCCTGAAGTTTTAATGATCATTTCCTCAAACAAAAACAACCAGAATAACTCCTTGAAAGAATCAGTCCCTCCAAATCTTCCTAAAGCCTCTTACTCTCAAAAACCCAAACACTTATGATACAGCTATAAAAAGGGATTTTCATTTTTTCAATGGAAACTAACCGAGAGCAGACTCTACAAGGCAAGAGCTGCAGAAGGAAGAGTATGGAAACCTAATTGAAACCCAAAGGACATTGGAGAAAGCACGAAACGAAAGGGTAGCTGGAATTTACTAGTTTTGTCATGGCCACTTTACCTTTCAAGCTGTGTAAACACCATCTATTTGCTTAATTTATCACAAGCTGCTGAACCGTGAACCTGGAGTGCTAACGTTATTGGAGTCCTTGAGGACGTAAAGTTGACATTAGCAAAGTTCAAATAACTAAAGAGTTAAATCACCATGTCTCTGCCCTCCAAAGGCAGAGAGAAGGAGGGACCCTGCTCCTCAACAGTGTGCATCAGCATCCAGAAACACAATCTAGGCTCCTGTTAAATCCAAGAAGCTCTAAGACACATAGAGCCCAATGTGTATCCTTAAACATAAGAGCTCGGTCAACACACAGCTAAAGGGCTTTTGCACAGACATGCAGATAGGACAAGAATCAAGGAATTCAGCACAAATAATTCTGGCAAAACAGCTAAAACAGCAGTCTTACAAAATTTTATCCATGGACTGGYGCCAAACACATAAACCTAAATGGCAGTCAAACTACTTTCATCCTCCAAGATAAGACGACTTAAAAGTTTACTTTGTTCAGCAAGGTGGTATGATTACAGCTGGAAATGTAGGAGAAAAAAAGACAAAGGTTCAAAAGGAGGTATTTATTTTATCCCAGGCTGAGCAACAGCGTATGATCTGGGCTTGAAATGCTCTGACACTTGTGTGCAAGGTTGTTATTAATCCGGAACAAATGCCTCCAAACCCCTTGAAGACAAACGTATACAATCAGGTAATCCCTAAGTGAGGCTCATTTTGGGAACTGCAATATTTTATCAAGAATTCGATCAATACAGATTTCAGCTTAAAGATTAACCTGTGGCAGGAAACTATCTTCTGTTTACTCCTCCCGATCATCATTTGAGTGAACAGCGTGAAGTCAGAAAGTAACTCAAGTAAATATGAATACACATAATTGACCAAAATGATTTATGCTGGCAAAAGAATAGCCTATGCAAAACGCCATATCTGAAATAAAAAATACTGAAATTGGATTCCAAGTGAAAGTCATCCACTGTCCTGGGAATAGCACCTGTCTCTTCCATCCATGATAAAAACCGGGCTTGTCACAGCTCAAGGAATCGTAATTATGAACTAGTGAGTTTTTTGTCCCATCTTGTCCTAAGATCCTCATAGCAACATAAAGATGGCACAGACCTGTAATTTCCTATCCATAGTTAGAACAAATTAGTTCATCAATGATTTCTATCATAAAAAAGTTGTGAGCATCCATCTCTACCGAGCWGACTTCATTTGAAGGTGCATCATTACATGGTCACACTGCTAAGAGCAATGGTCTCTCCTCACCAGAGCAGAGATGGTAAAAAAGGACCTCAATAGCATTATTCATGTTAAGCTCTTTTTTTTTGCTTAGCTCCTCTCATTAAACTAGATAATATTCCTATGGGTTGTTAGCAGATCTTTGAAAGTCCATATTTTACGGGGCTTCCTCAAGAATTGACCACACTGGGGGATTTACAGTTGTATTAGGGTAATCAAGCTTGCTTTCCAGAAATAAGTTGCTAAGTGAGAAACTGAAGCAAATCAGCATAGCTCCATTAAGTGAAATGTGGCTACGTTTTGCCCAGAGAGGCTGGGGAGGCTCCTGCTCTGGAGATCTYSCAACCCGCCTGGTGCCCCCTGTGCCCCGTGCTCTGGGTGTCCCTGCTGGAGCAGGGGGTGGCACTGGGGGATCTCCAGAGGTCCCTTCCAACCTCAACCATCCYGRGAATCCGTGATTAGTCACCTCAGTTGAAGACACCGTCATCTGTTCCTCCTCACTGTCTGATCATGGCAAAATGCAAGTCTGAAGATGACGATTTACACGGATCACATATTTGATACAGGAAGAACTATCAACCCACTCTTCACCCATAGGTCTTCAAATTCTGGGTCACCTCCTACCCTCCCTCACTCTTTTATCATTTCCAGGTCAAAGTCCTGCTGCTTTTTCTCCARCACATTTCTGTGAGATAATATTTTCTTTCTGTCTTTACAGCTAAAATTATAAAGCAAAGATAGACTTTTTTCCCGCCACACTCATGTCCCAATACACCCACTGCACTTCCATGGAAAAGTTCCCTTCCATGGAAAGCATGGCTGCTGTGGTCACTGTACCTAAGCATTGCTCAAGTCTTCTTGTTAACTCCTATTGCAAACCCAGAGTGAAAACTTCCTGTATTTGGTTATTTCAGATTGACTATGTGGCCTTCTGAACTTCTCTACCCAGTTGTTACCAGATTGTCACTGTATCTGATGCCCTAATACAGTGAATTTCCATAAAACTTCTGTTTTCCCTATATATATATCTTTTTCCCTATGTATACAGTAACCATTTCTTCTCCTATGGAGAATAACTACAAAGTTCTGCCTCATTCTTCACCGTTTTAATGCAATTTGCTCTTCTCTAACTGCTAACACYACCTCCTGCAAGGAAAGGGCTCAAGCCACATTTTTTCCCTTTAGTTTGGAACTGGGTTGTTGTTGCAGACAATGATCTAGAGAGGCAAATGAGAGATTATTCCTTATTGATTTCTGCTGCTGAAAAAATAAACGGTAAMTAGCATTTGAATGCTTTAGTCCAACATAAATCTAATTAAAGTTATTCAGAAGATGACATTAAACCACTGAAAAGTGAAAATAAAAATTCTAGGCAGGCAATGAAGCGATAATAATCCATATCACAAATATTTTCCCTAAATCCTTATCATGAATACACTTCCAAGTTATTTGGTTAGTTAGCTTTGTGAAAGTGCCATCAGCGCGTATTCATTTGCTTTCCTGCCCAGGATGTAACTGTAAATAAGTATTTTCAGTAGGTTTAAAGGYCCTTCCATCACGACTTAATGAGCGCTCATCTTCTGAAGTGCATGAAATGAATGGATCACATATTGACCTAGGCACCTACCTCAACTCTGCTGATTTCAGGCCTTAAACTGTTTTCTTTAAAAAAATCTCCAACTAGTAAAAATGTCCATCACTGTAGTAAAACAAAACTCTCCCAAGGAAATCAAATTTAGAGGAYAATGTGCTCTTCTCATGGAGCTCTGCTTACAAGACGTTTTGCTTTTAAAGTACCACGACCAAAAGAGTAGAAAAAAACAGAGTCAAAGTTTGGAAATTATGTTCTCGTAACTACTATGTCATTTTAGTTTTCAAAATATACTGTTCTTTGGTCTGTGGGACTCAAAAAAAACCTAATAACATATCAAGCAAAACTCAGGATACCTTAATAACGATTCACATTTAATTCTTGGAATAAAACCGATCTGTCTCAAGTTTCCATTTTTTTCTCCTTTCCTTATTTAAAACCTTAGCAAAATAAACTGAAAATAAAATCTCAAGAGATGTTCTACCAGAACACTTGAGCGCGARGCAAAACAAGTCTGTTTTTAAGAAAATGAACTGAAAAGAGCCATCTATTTTTAGGAGAAGGAACAAACCAATCTTCATTCTCCTAAATTAAATCAAGTTATATGACATTGTATTTTGTCACTTCAWTTGCCTCAACCTTAACATGACGTGCTGTCAAAAACTCCCAACTGATAAAACAGAGCCAAATTTGAGCCCAAGTCCAATTTTCATTGAAGAGAGACTTATTTCTTATGCTGTATGAAGGAGATAAGACCTTGCAAGCTGAAACCACTGAGGTCAATGAAGTGCTCCTGGACTTACCCCTTTCTAAACATTCTGCTTATCTGCARGTTTCCTCCTGCACCACAACAGCATGTTGTGCTTTTGCTCTCATGTCTCGCTAACTTGAGCATCATTTACCATGCTGTGCTCTTGCCTGCTTTTATCACAGCTGAAACCTAGTGCTTCATCTTCTTGCTAAAAAATAGTGGGTTTTTTTCCTTTTTAAATGGACCAAAGTTTCCTTTTCTTATTGACTCTTTCTAATTGCATTGCAGAACCCCCATTCTTCCTCTTTTTGATAACAGGCATGCTAGATGTTCAAGGAGTTTCACAGGCACCCACATGGAAGCTGCATCAAGCCACTGCAGCAATCCTGCAGAAATTTTACATACACAAATGTAGGAAATTTCTTTTACCTTGTTTCGCATGTTTCATTTTCAGAAATTTTTCATTTTGCTGGATTCTCCCCTGGGGTCAACAAAACTGCATTAAAAAAAAAAAAAAAAAAAAGGCTGTTTGCTTTGCCTGGGCAAAATGACTTTGAGCTGCTACATCCAACAAGGCAATTGCCATATAGATACCAGGTACGCCAGGAGCAAGGAGGAAAAACCCCAGGCAGGATCTGTGAACATCCACAATAAATGCTCATCTCGGAGCACAGAGTCTTCACGGGCTCTTTTGTTACTGCAGAAAGAACCTGACAGTGTTGATAAGGACACAAGCCTGGATCTTGCAGKGCCTTTGAAAGCTCAGAAAGAGCCTGTCAGTTCAAAAAGTAACAGAGAAAATCTTCTCCTGACTTTAAATCGTGGAATGAAATCAGCGCATCTGCGAAAGTGGAGGAAAACGTCTTGAAAAGCCTTTGAAGGAACAAAGAGCTGGCAACAACAACAAAAAAGGCAACAAAATCCTCGCTGCTTTTTAGGYGACATACACAAAATCCAACAGTGCACAAGTCAAAATGTTAAAATTTGTGCTAGTGCCACGGAGARCCCTGGGGGAGCTTGCATTAGCACAACAAAAGTTTGCATAGATAAGCCTTGATGAAATGAGTGCGCGCCGTTCTGTGCAGAATATGAAGTTACAAAAGGTGTCAAAACTGGTGTGAGGGCAACTCTGATGGGGTCTTTAATGGAACGGGGGGGGGGAAAACTATTTGCTATCATTTTCTCTGCTCACTGTGCACGAGAAAACTGCACAGCACAAAGAACACGAGTGGGTCCCCCTAGAAGATAAATCTTCTGCAGTTCTTTGAAGTGGGTGCCAGTCACTGATGATGTGGACCCAAAATCATCAATGGTGATATGGRAAAAATATATATTAAGAAAAAAAATATTAGGGATTAGTTTAGATGTGCTGGCTTCATTAGAGTGCGCTCGCAGGGGTGATTTCCCCTCCTGTGCCTCTCACCTCTCCTGCCCGATGCCCAGGTATCGCTCCAGATGTCAACAGCTTTACTAAAACATAGGGAAAAACCTCCCTAGAAAAGGACTCAGACACGTCTACCATGGAAATCAACAGACCCTGTGAATAATCCGTTCAAATAACCCGTCCAAGTCAAGCAGCAGTTGTAAAATTGGGGGGCTCCAAGGTTGGGAAAYGCCAGGACGGTGACTGCCCATATCCACCACGGTCACCCTGCTTGGGTGGCTGCTTCATCACACTGATTTAAGAATGTCTTTCTTTTCCCACTCCAGGACCTTGGCTCTGTTTGGAGAATAAGATTTTATTCCCTCTTTTATTTTATCCTAGCTCCTGGGCACATCTAATGCAGGATATATAAGCCCCGTAAGGCTACATCTGATAGCACCCAAGCAATCGCAGCCCATAGCAGTCACCTTTATCCAGCAAGAACAAMGTCACTTTGCAACACTTAATTGTAACCAGCAAAAAAAAAAAAATACTCCAGCAGCTTGATTTTACAAAAATATGCCAAATGTAGCTTAACAAAATAATATTACATTCCTTATGTTGTGCACAAATGCGATTCATCATATGTGGAAAAATGCTACTSGGTTTGATTCAGCGAATACCTGGAAATTTCTGCTTTGAAATCTCTAACACCGCTGCTAAATAAAGCCCCATGTTCCGCAGGATTCCGTTCAACATTCAGTTATTACTACTCAAAATATTATGAATGAGATGCAAACAAATTCATAAAAGGCAACATCATGGGCTCAAGTCCAATTTTAAATGTGCAAACATATTAAAACCACCCACGTTACAGCAAATGCATAAATATACAAAGTAATCAATTTTATCAGGTAGGTGGCATTATATAAGTTCACATCTTAGGGATGGTTTTTAAATTAACTTGTCATTTTTTAAAAAATTACAAACACTGGTTTATGCTGTAATTTAGTATACTATGAGTAGTGTATCTAAATAAATGTTCACTTCCTGTCTAAATAAGAAAATAATGCTTTTCCTATCACATAAAAATAATTATTGCAGTTTTGCCTGGCAATTTTTTTCAAAATTACGTTCTGAATTATTCATGATGTCAAATTTAATGCAGCTATTTTMATGATAATATCTCATCAAAAAGGCCTTTTTTTTTTTAAGAACTGAACACATCCTTAAACAAGAGGCACAAAACCTACCAAACTAAAGTCATTCTTTCAAGAAGCAGAGAGGAAATACGAGAGGATCTTAACCGCTCATTGCTCAGGATGTTTCATGTCCCTGCGGAAGTTTCCTCACTGTTCGCCCAACAGAAGGAACTGCAGGATAAACTAATGACGTTGAAGTCATCTCAACAACATCATTTTTCCAGCATTCAGCTGCCCCAGTGAGAAGTAGTTGCCCTCCCACCTGCAGGACAGCAGGGCTGGATGGTCCAACACATCCTCTGCTCCTGTAACACACCCTTCTGTAAGGAATCTGTATACCTGCTTATTTTTTAATAAAAAGCTTTTTTTCCCCCAATATTATCTCCTGCAATTGAGCATATACAAAAGGTCAAGATATGAGTGAGTGGATGGCTTATCTCCTGTGTCATTAGATCTACCTACCAAYGTTCTTCATTGCTTCTCTCTTGTCACAGTTCATTATAAGGACCCGTGCTTTTACGACTAAATGATACAGCAATRTTAATGCTCACCAAATGTAAAGAAGGAGATCCAATATTACTGTGAAGTTAATAAAACAGCTTTTATTCACTGAGGCATTTTTTTTCCCGAGAATGCAAGGTCTGTATGAATGGAAGGGTATTTTCCTGAATGAGTTRAATTTATCTTTGGTCCTCAGCTGCACGATTCGTAAAGGCTACACAGTCAAACCATTTTCAGAAAGTCAGCCTGAAACACAAACACAATTCACTTTGGAAACCGTTTTATAGTGTAAGTTATGGTTTCCTTGTTGCTCTATCAGGAACACTAAGAGACGAAGAAACCACGGGAGTTATTGAGCCCAACTCCATGCTACACTGATCATTTCATTTGCAAAATATTTAAGTGTTTTGCCTCACTCCTGCCATAGGAAGGCTATTCTCAGACTTGATTTCTCCAACATCAGAAAATCTCTTCTGATTTTCAGATAGATTTATTCTTGGCCACGCTGTGTCCTGAATTGTGCCAGTGTCCTTGGGCCAGTACTGCTGTTTGGGGTGCGTATTCCCCTTTCTGTGCTCACTGTATTGAGGAGTTGATCAGAGATTTAGGATCAAACTCACTTCTGCTGCGTATCCAAAGACCTTCTGCTACTCAAAACACATCTGATAAAGTACTAAAGTAAATGGATTTTTAAATTTTAATCCATATTCCATTGTAATTAAAAGGTTTGTCCAAACTGCCATATGATGTAGCTCTCTAGGTTGCTCCCACATTCTGTCCTCTGTCAAAACTTCATCTTTATTAGCTTATTTGTAGACTTTCTATCAGAGAAAACCAACTACTACTAAGCAAAACTGGAACTTCTAGAGACAGGTCAGGCCTGGGTTTTTTTCCTTATGGCTGCAATAAAGAGTCATCTACTTTATTTCAGAGAAAGAGCACACTTTTGAGGCAAATCTTATGATAATCTCTATGTAATTGTTCTGTCAAATATATAGTCTATATATATATATATAAATAGATTTGTGCAACATGTACAATATAGGTATCAGCTACTCAATGCTATTTTAATTTGTAAATCTGTCTCTGTTAGCTTGCACTAATTGCTCATGTAGACATGGCCAATGAGATGATCTGCTTGGCTCCTTCTGCCCCACAATATGTTCAGCTCCATCCCAGCAGGCTGGTGCTCTCAGACATCCCTGCTCTGAAGAATGGTCCAAAAGCAGCATGAAGAACTACCTGAAGAACTGAAGAACTACCATTATTTCACAGGTAAAGGTTTGGAAAGCTTCATAAAGAAAACCAAAAATGGTCCTTAGGTCTCCAGGGATCAAAGGGTTCAGGAAAACCCAGGTCAAGCACCATGCAGTGTAGCTGGGGCCAAAATAGAAGCTGGATTCAAGGTAGAGCCTAGGGCTGCTCCCTTATCCTATTGTGCAGGTAGARCACTTAGGGGAAAAAGATTATTATTAGAAGCTTGGAACTCAATTCAGGGTTTAAAAATATCTAGACCAAACTTTAAATATCTTTAAACTCTACTTTTTACTCACAGGTGTCTATGAACTTGAGGCATACAGATTAAACTGAACAAAAACGCCCAAAAAAAGGCAGGAAAAAAMCCCAGGGAGTTTGTCGATGATGATCCTTAGTGGCATCAACAATACAACWCAGGATGCTACAACGTTAGCCAGCTCTGAGCCATCACGTATATGAGAAAGTCAAGAACATACAGGCATTTCTGAACTACTTAGAAACTAAAGAACCTAAATATATTCACGGTGGTTTCATTATCAAGAACATTTTAACCTGTATTACTGAAATGCGATGAGATCCATCATGTGGCTGAGGCACTGATATAAACAGTGACTTGATCAGTAAAAACAGAAGAAAAAAAGCAGCATATGGTAATTTACATCCGAAGTCATATACAGTTCAGTACTGAAGCACCTGGGTGACTACACATAATTCATTTCAGCCGGTAGCACCCAGCCTACGTAGCCCACTGTATTTCATAAAAGAAGAGGACCGAGTTTTCCTCAAACATTTCTCCATGTCTTTGGGCCTAGGGCAGACAGCTCTCACCTGGATAGAATTTACTGAATAATTTTCCCAGATCACAATAAAACTCTCTTAAAATCTCTCAAAGTAAAATGCAACAGGAAATTTTGTGCTCAAGCAGCAATTCAGTGTYAGATCTCATCCTACGTGACAATTTTGGCACTAATCTAAAATTAGTAGTTTTCAAGGAAGATACTTCATGGATCATCTAAARTCTCTACATGCAGCTACATCAAAAAATGATTTTCAAAGTCTGATCGAGCTGCTACCCAAAACCCATCAGGTTGTCGCCCTTCCCCATCCCCCTGCCTTTACTATAAGACTGTTTAAGAATCTCATTCTTCTGATAAGGAGAAATCTTTTATATTCATTTTAAGACACACTCCCACCCAATWCCTGTCCATTTGTCCATTTGTCCATCTTAGACTTTGGTAGACCTAGTAGGAATCTTCTCCGTATATAAAGAACTATTTCTAATGATGGAGTCGCACTAATCTATTACAAGACTATTTATTTAATTATATATTATTTTCTGCTATCTATTATTATCTGTTAATAATTATTAACAAAACTGAGCTTCTTTACAATTTTCAGAAAGAATTTTAGGGACTGGATGTTCGGTGCCTCGGCGTTCTCGCATTCCCCATTTCCACCATAATCCAAACAGAAGATGGATGTTTGATGTGTTTGAAAATCTAGTAGGCAACACCTSCCGTTTTTATCACGGTGCGGAGTACTGCAGCCATCCATTAACATTCTTTGCACGCCCATAGGAAAGTGCTATTTTCCCTGTCGAAAATAACACGTTCGCAACACCACAAGGTTTGACCACTAAGCCCAGCTCTCACCAAGATGCCTCTGTATACGTTTCCATTAGGCAGCATTGCTAATGCACATCAACACAAGCTGTCACACACCCCGACACGTTACGTTTCCATCTTCCCTGCAGGACTGGCTGCCAATCCCTCCAACCTGTGCCAGGCCAGACGCTTGCCGGGAAGCACATTCCAATTATTCTCATCTCTAGATGCTGTTTTCTTTTCAAAAGCAGGATGAGCCTTGAGATAGAAAGATGAGAGGCTCATCTATACGTGCACTGTGAGCAGGGATGCCAGATAAGATATCCCATACAGACTCATTAAAAAGGGAGCTGTAAAAACCAAGCAAGAGAGGAGAGCTTACAGGAAAACCTTGAACTCTAAATTTAAAAAATGAATATCACAGGCATCCAATATTCTTTATATTCTCTTCTCTCAGAAATTCTTTGGGCTTTTTGGGTTTGGTTTTTTTTTATAATTACTGAATACTCAATGTGGACCTTTAATAGCATCATTTAAGGGTCGTGCATGTACCCAACTGGGCAGAGTACCAGCTTGGCATGCTCTGCTTGCCACCCTATCAACACTTATCTCAGGTGGTCGTCCTTTCATGTCGTGCGTGGCACAGTTCCACGGGGCAGCACAGAGGATGACGGACCATGTTTCGTGAGCTGCATCTGTGTGCTTTTAACAGCATTAAATCTGATGTAAGGCAACGTTGTAGGAAAAAACACCCTCCTGGAGTTGAGAATTCATTAGCATGCCGAAGGAACCTGTTCCAGCAAAGATGATTACGCAAATACCCCTGTGAGAAGGGGAAAGTTCTTTGAAATGTCCATCACGGTTCCAGAAAGCATCTTAGGAAGTGTATGAAGATTTCCTGAACTGCCCAGATATGCAGCAGAAGTAGATTCTTCTCTAACTTGTCCCAGTTTTAACTGTATTGCTTCAGTCCTGTCACCAAAAACCTCTTTTGAAACTGGAAATTATACTAATCCAGAGCAAATCTGGATCCAGAGCCTGTGTGCAAATTCTCTGTGTAAAAAGCAAAATGTCCAGAATTAAAGCTTTGTTCTCTGACTCAACAAGTAGGGTTGCTGGCCTTAGTAAAAATTATACACAAAGAAAAATACCAAAAGGCCCCCRAAACCAATCAGGACACAGAACGATACGAAGTTGATAGATCAATATAATGTTGCTAATACTCAAGTTTACAGAAAAAAGAAGGATCCTGGGGCAGTGCAGCGGTTTCTTTTCTTTACAGTAAATTGGATATTTACACAAAATCACGTTTGTGCCTGTGTAAGAGCTGYCACGTTACGATAGTGAAAGGCGCCCTACACACAAGGCGCCTACCACACAAGAGGTTTTCCTGATCAAGACAATTTTAGAACAGTCAGCACTGAAAAGTGTCGTTCTGCATCCAGAAGAGTGGAACAGAGCAAGTCTTTAAATTATCTCAACAAGAGAGAAGTCAAAGGAAATACTTGGGGAAAAACCAGTGCGTGACGCTATAGATCATAAACCAGACAAACACAGAAAAAGCTCTTCTGAAAGATAACAGCAGCGAGGCATAATTCTGTATCCGCCACCAAATGCTTTGCAGGATACTTCATTTATTGAGCAGATTCATGTTTTGGAATGAATCTCATTTCCAAGAGCAATATTAATACTAGATTTTGCTTCTGCAATATAAATGCAGAGCAAAAAAAACCAAAAAAAAAGGCAGGTTATAAAATTGTATTTAGCTATTTTAAAATGATGTGTGTTGCTGCAGCATTAAAACTCAGTATTTTTAAATGTATTGACAGAGYCGTAATTCCTGCAGATAAACACCAAAAAGAATGCACAAATTTAAAAAGGAAGAGAAACAGAAAAACAAGCAGGCAAACAGAGCCATACGGGAGGCCATTTGTGCTCGCTTTTGTGGAAGAGCATCCTTGGGCTGAATAAAGAAGCTCCTTGGTGCAYTGGGGCTGTTCTATGGGTCATGGAAGCAGTTGCTTTGTGTTCAAATGAAGTATTTTATGCTTGCATTAGAAGAGCAAGAGTCCCTCCTCTTCATCTCTATTAAAACCTTTAGATATTAAAAATGAGGGGCTAATTTGATGAAGCTATGTACTCAYGGAAGACACAAAATAAAACCTTGCTGCTCATAACGACTTTACAAACCGCTAGTGCATTAGTCTTCTTCCAGCCCACTAGGACCGATGTCCTGAGAATCTGGGAATACCTGGAGACCCACAGAGGGTTGCCTGGCYCCCCTGGGATCCCTTCTGCTCGTTTTGTACTCAGTCGTCATGAGAAGCCAGTCCATTCATCTTCTTTTGGGGAGCTGCCTCTGTAGTTCAGGACCTTGAAGCGAGGCCCATGAAATTCCATGTCTTAGTCCCCGTCTGCACCGAGGGATGAAATTCCACATTGTACTTACTGGGAAAGCAGCACTCTGCTCAGCTTTCCTCCTCGAGCATCTTCTTTCACRTCTCTAACCTACCCATTCAGATTGCCCGCAATTATTGAACATATACAGCAGTAATTGAATATATACATATATATGTATATAAATTCTGTTCTGCTGCTGCACTTTGAACTGGYATATCGGTTTCAGTACCAGGCTGGAAAAATAAAAGGGTAATTTGATGCAGGGCTTGGGGAATCTGCCTGCACCTTTTCACGGCTGAATCCAGAAGGGGCCTGGGCGAGGATTACACTCTGTGGGAAACCCTTCGACTTGGATCTGCAATGGTTGATACTGGAGTAAACAGAATTTAACATGTTAAAGAAGTTACTGATGGGATGGAAAGCAGCTYTACACATTTCATAGGTGATAGCAAATTGGGGAGAGGTGTCAAAAGTGCTCAAAGGCAGGGCTGCTTCTGGGCTCACAAACCCTTTTACTGCTGTTAATCACTCGCCTCACAGCTGGACAGGAATTGATGACTTTCTTCAATGGTAACAGCCATGAGGTCTTAACTTGAGATTTTGCAGGAAAGAATCAATTAATAGATTTTGAGGGATTGGAAAAAAAGAAAAGAGAGAAAGATTAGAAAGATGAAAACATTTAGCTGCAGATTTTTGAAACAAAAAATATCAGTAGAAAGAGAAAACCCAACTAGATAGAAAGAAAAGATGCACTGACAGACACTTCCTACAGTATTTTCACAGTTTCCAGGAAATTTTCACAATTTCCAGGCAGTCCCTGAACTGCCTGGCCCAAAGCTGATACTTGCWTTCAAAATTCCTCAGTGGATTGTTCTTTCCTGCTTTTGTCTGGTCACTTTTTGGATGACAGGTACACTTCTAGCAACCACAATCTCCAGATTTCACCTCTATACTTTAATTCGGAATAAAAACTTATAAATAAGAATGTAGGGGGTGCCAAAGGCATTTCCTCCCTTTTCTGTGCCTTCTATTTCAGGCTATATATTTACAGCTTGTCTATCCTTCTCCACGAGCAGCAGAGAAGCTGCAAGCTGCAGAGCTGTTATTGCACTGCAATTCGGGGGAAAAGAAGTCCAACGGAGCCACAGACTTCATATTCTCCATTACATTGAGCAATCATGGACCTAATCATGGATCTACCTCTAAAGCAGCTCTAGTGAGGGAAATATTCAGATATAAAGAATTCTGTAGATCTAACTTTTCCAAAACCTATGTAGACTTCCAGTTTGTAGCCTATCTAGTCACACTCTGAGCTACTAACTCCAAGCTAATGCATACTTTTTATAAGAGGAAATTCACGTACTCATGATCCACAGAAAAATGAGAGTTAAAATCAATGCAGGCGATGGTTGTATTTGTGGCTCTGTTCTCTGTCCTTCACAACCTCCAAGAACCTGTGTACTAGCTCGATTTTTACAAACACCRAATAATAACTAAATAGAAAGCAAACCTCTAAAAATATACTGAATAATAACTAAATAGAAAACAAACCTCTCAAACCACGTTCTTTCTTAACCCTAATTCAGTGGGTGGTTTACCACAGAGGGGTGTAAGATCGTTTTCCCTCCAGCAGCTATGTCATTTACACTCTTTAGCAACCTATTCTAAAAACCTGCTGTGGAATTTCTCTCATTAATCGCRATAAATAAGTCCCTGAAAGCCTTTGGTAAAACAGACACTAGATTACATTAATTAATCATTTAAATTTTCTTCTGATTTTTCCTCTATTGCCACAGGCATCTCTGCTACTTCAAAGATAACTACTGAGCAAGAACAATAACTACAGTTCACAAGGGCAGCAATGGAGCTGAAGCAGGGGAACGTGAGGTGATATAAATAAATTGTCTCCAATTTTCATATCCTACYGATTATGCTAAGTCAAAATACACTTCATCTGTGCTAATCCATGAGAAATTGGGGAGGTGCAGAAATGTATTTCATTTCTATGGAAGAAAACCTGTTTTGAGGCTATGAAGAGAAGGGAGAGGTTATTAATCTGCACGTACCAAATGCAGGTGACAGCACAGGAGGGCTGCCCTTCCCGGAGCTGGCTTTTCATCATAGACCTTTGGAGACAYGTGCTGCAATTGCAGCGAGCACTCGAGCTCTCTGAATATGCATAGGCTTCCTGGTGCTTCCCCAAACTCCTCTTCCTGCAGCCTGTGCTTCGCCCCMGTTTCCATTCTGATTACTAAATGATTAGATTTCCAACTAAAGCAAAAACAAAACTACATCTTACAATTGTTTTTAAATTATCAATGCAAATTTTTAGTATAACACTGTTCATCAGAACATATTGTCTATATAAATAATTTTATTAGCATTTAGCTATTTTACACAGGCCAAATGAGAAAGAAAAACCTTTCTTTAAGGTACTTATGTCCATAACATTCRAGAACAGGAAGCCTTCCTAAGATTAAGGTTTTAAGACTTACAGATTCCCTAGGGAAAGTCAATGAGGTCTGGAAGCAACATGCAGTGGTTAGGGCTAAGTGTGAAGAACCCCAGCGTGTTGAAGGTGGCACTGTGAGGCCCACGTTCCACATTGGAAATTTATTTAGGAGATCTCAACTTTCTTGAATTTCATTTGGACTGAAGTCACTAACACCTAATTACTACTCACTCATAAGAGTTGTGGAAAATAAGTAGATATGTGATCTCACAGCCWGTTGTTGAGGAGACTCCTCTGAGAAGGGTCTGGCCCCTCATTTAGGTGTTTGCACGAGTTTTGCTTTAATGACTCTATCATGCCGCATGACTAGTGATAGGCAGAGATTTCTAATTAATCAACGGCAAGAATGTGGCTGTGCTTTACAAGGCAATAACCCAGCTCAGTTCCCTGAGGAAACGGCTGGGAGAACGAAGGCCGAGYAGTTTATTCAAACAAGGGAGCTGGATTATTGCCCCATAAAGCAGCATGGCACTGTGGTTATTACCTTTGTGCTACATGCCCTTTTAAAATGTTTTTCCCCCAYAAATGTTTAAAACCGAACAAGTAAAAGATCAGGAGAAGGAGAAGGGGCCATGGGTAGAAGGAAACACCTTAAATATTTTCTTTTATCCTATTGAAAAATGTATTGGGTAGGAAATGTAAAGCAAAGCRTTTCAAACAGGGTTATTAATAGCAATAATAAATCCTGTTAATAAACAGCATACTATTATTTTTCTCCTCTCTTATTTCTTACATCTATGTTGTTTCCTCCCCCAACAGTTCTCTCACTTTCCGTACTCTCCTGAAAACGTAATCTATATCTAGGTATTTATCTATATTTTTCTGTTTTTATCTATAATAACACTTTTACATTATACTTGACGCACCAGCTTTCACCAAACCCAAAAGTCTCATCTATCCTGGAGTATTTGCTCAGTGATGGTCCATAAAACTTGCTGGTCCATGAAATACCAGGCACAGAAAGATCTACCACATCCCTAAGACTCATCTTCTTCATCTCCAARATAATATAGTATCTGAAGAATATTAAATGGACTAACTTCATCATCTGTGCCTAGAGACCAACCGATGAGCTTCATTCACTGTAGCTCCAAGTACCTGTGGTTCACAGACTACAAACACGATGAAAAGAAGGGAATTCAGAAACCCCAAATCCTTTGTTTCTGATATTATACTTAGATGCTGAACAGCTTCTCACAAGCTGACAGCTATTCAAGGGATTCAATTAAAAAGAAAATAACAAGAAGTTTTAAAAACACTTTGCCTATAAAAACTCCTCCCTCTTCTACTTCTTTTAAAAATKTTGCAATTCCTCTAACATAGATTTCTGTATAAGGGCAAACAACCAAAATAAATATGATTTCAACTGACGTTGTTTTGAAAACATTAAACGGAATCCCACTGGGAAATTAAATGGAAATGTCATTTCTAATAAAGGAAGAGAATGATTCATAGTCTAACATCTTAAAATATGTTACCTACATAATTAGAGGAGCTTGGTTTTCAAAAGGACCAGCCTCCTACACCTCCCAATAAAATCAACACCTGAATAGAGATTAGGAACTCAGTTTCAAACATAGGAGTTTGAAAAATTGGGCTGTACAGCAGAAACTGAATGTGGAGAACCCTGAAAGCTGCTTCTTACATAAGGCATTGAGCTGACWGCACTCATGCTGCTTCACAAATGTCTTTTCAGAATAACTGCTATCTACAATGGAAAAATTATACCTTAATTTTGAAATATTTGGTTTACACAAAATAGTTGCAATCGTCCTTACAGCATCTTAAACTTAAGCTGTCCATTTAAAAGTACTATGACTCATGAATTTGCAAGAGTTAAAAATACACACAAAATTTTGTTGGAAGTGGTTCGTTTCTACCTATGAGAGCAATATGAAGCTACCAAGATTACTGATGGATCCATTTATCCATTTAAAGGATAGCATAGGTAGCCTAGTTATCAATATTGAAGCCTAGTTATCAATATTTTATCACTACACTGGGTGAGGGCGTTTTTTCACCAAGGATATTGCTCTAGGTGCTCCCAAGCTGTGCCCTCGAGTTGGAAGCCACAGGCCRTCACAAGTAATCAGCAGCTGGGCCATAAACAGCATTATTTTAGGTGTATCATCAGCTCAGCAACTATGGCATAGTTGTTTGTGGTCCTCATCTGAGCACTCTCAGGAATGAGGGAATAAAAATCTTTTATGTCACTTAACTGTTCAATGAAGAAGCAGGGACTAGATTTTAAGAGGCAAGAAGTGCCCTTTCCCTATGGGTTTTGCTGCACATTAGCACAAGGATCTTCTCTACGCAGGTTCAATTTCTGAATTTGCTCTTTGGGCATTCAGCAAATCCTGAGTTCTCCACAGGTTCCCTTTGGGGTGCAGCAACCTTACATTGTGCTCATAAACCAGAGGAGGACACGGATGCCAAGGACTGTTCTCTACCACGTTCACGGGAGCATTCAGCACCTGAAGGCAGAAAGGGGAGTCACAAGTCTGTATTAAGCAAGAAACAGAGTGTTTATAGGCATAAACTCTCAACAGAAACAGACAGCAAGAGCAAAATTAACTCCGATTTTGAAACTAATAGAGGTCTACAGACTTTACTTACAAGGAAGGGGAGAGCAGTTCTGTGGCCAGTAAAYACACTTTGTCACTCCCATTATAATTAGCATTAAAAATGAAGTAAGTGAAACTAGAAAAGGAGATTAAATAAAATTGAAATTTTAATAGAAAATCTTATCACTAGCTAGATGTAATTTGTGCAGGGCAGCTTTTGTTCCTGCATGCTGAATAAGGAAATAGCAAACACGAGTCATGTTAAAATATTTAGACACAAATCCACGGCTACGTATCACCTACTGTTGGTAGCAACAGCTTTGCTGCTGTTCCTGAGGCTGCACTGTGGATCCTGTGGATCTGTATGGGAGGAAAAACTTTTTAAAGTCCAAAGGCACATTTTAAAGCCAATAACGACATTAGCTGCCTGCATCTCTGCACTCCTTATGCATACAAACGATTGGTGAAGAAAAAAGCAAATTTGAGGCTACAGGGRAAACTGCAGCAGAGGCAGTGGTTGAACTAAAATTCGACCTGGTGTATCAACTAGGTCAAGTACCAGAATGGCAGGAAAATACACCGTCAAAAACTCCTTCCTGCAAGCTCAGTTACAGCTGATGATAATGGGGAAAAAAAGACACTAGAAATATTTTAATTATTTCAGAGCAGTAAAGGAGCATTGATTTTTCACTTTGCTATACACACACACATGCACACACACCCCTCTCCTCTCCAGATAAAATCTCCCATTTTAAAGTTTAAGAACACGTAACAGGAACTTGGAAAATGCCTATGGGCATTGCCTRTTGGCCAAGATGATCTCCAAAGGTYCCTTCCAGCCTCAACCATCCTGTGATCCTCCAAACACAGAGGGTCCAAACAGCCAAGTTCAGCTATTCCAGCATCCCTCTACCTTTAGAAACCTAATATCCCTAAAATCTAACCTGAAACTCTTTTTCCCTGTTTAAACTGCCTATGWTTTGCTCTATCCACCACAGCCCTGGAGAACATGGAGAACTTGTTGCTTCCAATTTATCTTTTCCATGGCTCTTTTGCAGCAAGCTGAAGACTGGAACCATGTTCTCCTTCAGGCTTCTCCTCCTTCTCTTCCAGGAAGCCCATCACAAACATAACAGCTAGATATAATGATGTGTCTCCAAAGCATTAAGCATATAGAATATGGCTTAACTGCCCATCTCTTGTCCACTGGCCATGAAACAACACRAAAGTACTAAGTTCTACATTCCTACGCTGTCTTATTATATTGATCCCAGCCCAATCCTCTCCTAAAAGGCTGAAGAGACTTTTCCACATTAAAATCTCCCTGAGTAACAAACAAGACCACACGGGAAAACGAGTGCTGGAAGTTGTTAATTACGTGTCCATAAAAATATCCTTCCTTTTCATCCCAGTGCAAACTGCGGCRCTCTCCAAATTATTTCCTAAAAAGTCATGAAGGTTGGAGAGAACCAGCAAGGTAGTTGTGCATTTACATTAACACAACCCCATCAAATATTCATTAAGGCAGAGCACTCGTTATGTCAGCGTCTGAATTAAATAACAAGAAAAATGTTTCCAAACTATAGCAGTAAATACCACGAGAGCCTCCTGCAACACAGCAAATTGGAACAAGAGCCAGTGGTGCAGGGATTATATGGCCTCCTCTGCCCCAACTTGCTCATCCAGTACAATATATCAGCTGTTAACTTTTCTCTTTTGGGTAAATCTACCCAAAAAAGGTGCTATAGCAGCTTAGAGGGAATTATACGTGAACAGCAGGAATCCATGGGAAAGGAAAAACATTACGCTAGCACAATAAATCTTTACCGTAAAACTTCRCCAATGCTGTGAGTTCATATGTCTAATCATAGTTTTAAAATAGTTATTAAAAAATACATTACATAAATATATAAAAAGTGATTATACGGGGAGCACAATAGAAAATAAGAAGCATCAGAAGAGGCCACCACGTGAACTTGAGCTGCATCACACCTGGGTATTCGTTGTGCAGATASAGGGCTGCAGGATGGTGCTGCTCCTGGCCGGCTTCTGGTGTGGTTTACAGAACCAACCATGACGTGGCCGTCCCAGTCTCGGTTACAACCACATTTACCAYGGACACTCCCCACAGAGACTCCTARAACACCTTCCTTGCATTTCTTCAGGATCCTGATTACAGGAACAGTTGTTCCTCTGCAACTTGTGAAGTCCAGCCCTTGCAAACTCCATGAGAGTTTGCAAACTAACACTCAAAAGGAGACAAAGAGAACCAGGAGAAGCCACTTTTGAAGACTTTTTAGTTGTATCTCACACACACMCCCCAAATAAAATAGACAAGGAATAATCCTGTGGCCCTGATGAGGGTCTCTTTGAGTTAGGGTGCTATTTTCTGACGGTGCTTGCTGATAGACAGGAAACATCTCTCCACAGAGGAGCTCTTAGGATATTGCCTCTTAGGTTCTTATTGTCTCAGAGTCCAAGATCTAAGWTATCATAAACAGCAGGTCTTTAAAAATCTTAATTTTATTGAGAGCGGAGAAGTGGATTCCTTAGTTTGGGAGAATTTGGAGAGCAATTTCCAAGCCACTATTATTCTATTGGTGCTTTCAAGTGAGTTACCTGGCTCTTGATGACGTACCTTTTGGCAACCTTTCAGAATTACTCTGCTTGCTAAAAGCAAATATGTCGTGCCTGGGTACMAGGCATTTGTTGTAAACTTCCACCCTAGTGTTGACCAAAAGGATCAACTGCTCAAAATAAGATGCARAACTCAGAAGATGCAATGTCCAACAGGAAGGCTTAAACCTTCCAGCACCCCTGGAAGGCAAGAAATGTGACAGATGGATCCAGAATGTATCCTTCCCAAMTGCAGAAGGGACTTCTCAAGAAGAAGATGTTTACCACAGAAAATCTGAATTTGACATTCCGAAACTGTGGAAATGGATTGAAGATTGAAGAAGCTGATTTTTGTTGGCTTGGTCCACAGCAGGGGAACAAGACACCGGCAGAACCGTTTCTTTCTGAACTTTTAGCTCACAAATGGCATCACAAGGAAGCACGGGCAGCAAGCATTGCCTCAAAGGACACTACTGTTCAGACGATACCCAGCTAATAAACTGGGTTGAATAACAGGATTCAACAGTATCAACAGAATCAACAGTAGAATCAACAGGAACAAAAATAGAGCATCTCCAGAAATTTGTGTAGTCTCATAYACTGCCCATACCTCTTCCTCCAGCACTGTCTTCTCTAACATTTCATTCCAGCCAATATTTATTTCTCAGAATAAAAGATTTGCTAAGAACCAAGACAACAATGGAAAGAAGCTCAGAAAACTCCTTTTAGTTATTGTCATATAATATGAGAAATCATTGGGGAATAATATTAGGTGTCACTTATCATTTCTAATTTTCAGTCATTTGAAATTACATATATTTTAAAATCCATAACAATTTTCATTGCATGCATATGACATCCAATTTAATCTGAAAAAATGCCTAGAAAAAGAGGGTACTGTAGAGGTTTTGTGCAAGACAGTATCATCCAYATACCGAAGCAACATACAAGCAAATAATCTAGAGCATCATTCCCCCTGTTCCACTTCCCAAACTGCAGATACTTCACACTACGTAGAGCATAGAGTGGAAGGTAGCTAATACAAGTCAAAGAGAAAAGTCTTAAAATACTAACTCCTAGTAAAGGAGCTGTCCTCTTTCCATGCTACTTCTTTCCAAATGAGTTTCGACCTAAAACAAGCCTTTGATGTGTCAGTACACTTCTCGGAGAGGATTTTTATATCAGGAGATTTTGGCTAATTAAGTGTAAAACTTTCAGTCCTATAGTGTTAAACTYCAAGAATTTCTATCAATAGTTTACAATAAGTTGTATTTTTCTGGATAGCTAACCCTTTGGGGGCACTCAGAATGACTTCCTTCCAGCCGAGTTACTCATCTGCTTCTCCTCAAGACGTACATTGGGAATTAAATACTTGATAGAAAGAGAATCTCTACAAAATGTCTCAAGTCTTTAATCTGTAAAACAATGAAGAAGCAATTGCAAATGCCTAATACCATTTCAGGTGTCCCAAGGAAACTCAGCTGGCTCAGCTGCAACTCCAAAAGAGCCTACGTCTCCTGTATGACCTACATCGTACCTACCAGCTCCATGAARGCATCTCAAGCCCTGAATATCTAAAATGGCAGTAGGTACTGAAATTCGAGACTCAGAATCCCCAGATTTTATTGGGATATATATGCTCTTTTCCTAAAAGGCTCTTCTGATGTCCACTAATAACAGGAAGGTATCAAGGTGAACTTCTGATGAGCTGCTATTTTATGGCTCATGAAAAGGAAATTTGTAGAGTCTCTTTTCAAAATGTTCCATTTCATAGAATCACAGAATGCTTAAGGTTGGAAGGGACCTGTAGAGGTCATCTAGTCCAACCCCCCTGCACACGCAGGGTCCCCTAGAGCATGTGGCACAGGGGGTGTCCAGGCGGGTTTGGAAGATCTCCAGAGAAGGAGACTCCACCACCTCTCTGGGCAGCCTGTTCCAGTGCTCTGTCACCCTCACTGGTAAGAAATTCTTCCTCAAGTTCCTGTGGAACTTTTGGTGCCTCAATTTGTGGCCGTTTCCCCTAGTTCTATCACTGGCCACCACTGAGAAGAGGCCAGCCCCCTYCTCCTCACTCCCTSTCTTGAGGTATTTATATACATTAATCAGGTCCCCTCTCAGTCTTCTCTTCTCCAGGCTGAAGAGGCCTTTCTCTTTATATTTATTATTTCTCTTTACAGACAGAGTCTCCTTGTGGTCTGCAACATCATATCTCACCATCCTTGCTAATGAAGATTGCATTGGAGCCAGGTGTGGAATGTCACAAATGAAGGTGGATAGCAGAGTGGTGGAACGGGCAGGGAGATCATCTCAAAGACTTGAATAGTTCTTTCAACCTCTGYAAGGGCCTTACACAGGACTGCATTAACAACCCAACACAAACAAGAGGATGAAGAAGAAAATCTGGAYGCTGAATTTCAAGGGAAGGAGTTTTCTATACTCTTCTCAAAAGGAGTCAGTATTTTTGGAGCTATTCTGGATCTGAAYTGATGTGCTGTATTATCAAATAGCATGAAGATAATGGGATAGAGTAGAAGTGGCCTCGAGTGTTGACCGTCCCCTCATACAGACAGGAAAATTATATGATAAATAATGTTTTCAATTGAGAGAAATTCAAATTAATCCATTCCAAGATTTCTAAGAATACACAAAACAAGTGTTCAAGGATGCCTTTTATCTTCACAGAAAAAAAAAAAAAAAGCACCAAGGAGGGAATTATACTTTCATTCTTCTCGTGGAGGTTTCTCTCAATTTAAACAGATACAAAAACGTGTGATGTTGAGACTGCARTAGTGACGCTTTATGATATGTTTACGGTCAACAGCAATGGCAATRCTCTCACTGGCAGACAGATGTTGAGATTCACAATTCCTGCTTCAGTGCTTAGATTATTAAGCTCTAGCATGAGCTGCCAATATTTTCTTCAGGATTCCTGTAGATTTAAGTGATATCAGTTGCAGATGAAGGACCTGCACAGCGTAAGACAGCTGACTAAAAAAACCTCTGATTTCAGAYGTGTGACATTACAGAGCTGAGAATGGATTGGCATCGCGTGTCTTGGGACCAATATCTGAGGATCACAACATGCAGGAGGGTTTCAGTGTCCCTGAACAACTTGTTTTATATCAATCTATTGACAAAGAAATGTCAATTCATCTCCAAATGTCACTCCTGTTCTCTTCTACTGAATGGTCTTTGTYTCTATCTCCTAGTAGAAAATACAGGAGTCACTCTGGTACAAACCACGAGGGAAGATTCCCACTTCTTTAGGTCTTCTCAAGGTTTAAAACCAAAACAGACACGAGAAAGGCAAAGTTAACCTGTAGTATACTCAGGAAAAAAAAATCTAGCTAAAAGAAATTGTGGGTAAAAGAAATCAGAGACATTGCAGAAATCAAGGTGAGTTCTGCTTGGTCTTGCCAAATGTACAAGAAAATGGGGTTATTGACAAGTGTAAAGAAAGGACAATAATAGAAATTTCTTGCAAATTCATCCCCTTGCAATGAAAATAGCCCTCAACTCAGGTTGCCATGTCAGTCCAAGCATCTCCATGACATACAAGGGAAAATGCAGAGCAGCCCATTTATTTTCTCTGATTTTTCTCGCTGCAATAATTGGTATATTACTGAACATAAAAGGAACCAACACTCAACACAAGGTGGAGACTACTGAAGCTTTCAACTGCACTAACAGGGATGCTCCCTCTTTGTCAGAGAAGACACGAACATTTCACAATTCCATAGCATCAGCAAAATATGGAAAAATAACTACAGCCACGTAGAGAAATGCAGACTTATCCCGAGGATAATTTCAATATGGGAAAGCAACTGGGAAACCATGGATGGCCACCATTATCAAGACAACTGTCTACCAGTTCTACAGTCTCTACAGCAATTTCCACCAGATTGTCAGAATCAATTAAACTAAACAAATGCAGGTTATTCACACATCTACTATAAATGAACATAACAGACCATATAGCCCCCTTAGGACAACTTTAAAATACTAAGAATTCATATTTTTATTTTCTGTGCACTGTAGACCAAACTCCCTAACATTATTCCATAAAGTCTACCAGCAGTTCAAAGCTTTTCTTGAGGGTAGGGATGTGTAGATAGTATCACAAAAGGCACAGTTTTAATTCCGTATTTCACTCAAAATTCCTATGGCACAAATGGATGCTAATAAATGAGTGGAAACCCACCAACATTGGTACAGCTAGGCCAATGTGCAGCATTGGGAGTCTAAGCCAGCCTGTATACATATAGTCTTATTAAAAAAATAATAATAATTCTAATTAAAAATTGTAGGTGAAACTCCGCACCAAATCTGTACACGTTGTATCTTAATATTTGCATTATTCTCCTACAACCATACTTAGGAAACTGTTCATCTCTTCCTTCTGCTATACGTGTTGGGGTACAGAATGCGCTCATTCAACAAATCACTGTTAAATATGTTAAAAATGGCTTGTGCAGATAAACGTAAAGGACACAAACCGAGCCACCATAGTCCTGTTTTGATCTCATTCTACCTAGATACTAGCGAACACAGCGGGGTAAATTTTGATATATATATTGCTAGTACATACACACGAGATGAGATACAGGCCCTTTGCAGTATCAAACCCAACGCTGCTATGTGAAATAATATGATGTCTCCTTAATTTAATAACAAAAATTAAGTTAAATCCTAAACTCTAATCCTTACCTCCACAATGAAGGATGCTACTTTAAGGAACTGGACAATTTMTTTCACGATATTTATTAATTAACCAATAAAAAATAAACACAAATGGCTCACTTAAGCTCAAGTTATTTAAATCATCCAACCAATAATTAGGAATCATAAATGAACAGCGATATCAGATAATCTGATTAAAATACCCAGAAAACTCCAAATTATGATACTGAACCTAAATAAAATACCTGACTATAAAAAATCACGCCATTACACTAACAAATTATATTCTCACACAACCCAATCAACTATTTAAATTATGCTATTCAAATTTTGWTTTCAGTTTGTCCAGCTGAAGAATTTTCCAAACATAAGCATTTAAAATGAACCTTTAAAAGAGAAAATTTTAAGAAATCAATACTTTTCCTATTATGTAGGCCAAGGGAAATCTGCAACGGTCTATATCTCCTTTAGGAACACAGAATCTATTGACTAGAAATTTTGAACATAAAGAATATTTTCAAAACTATAGTACTGTTTTCAAAATAACTGCAGCATCAAGATATATTCAAACCACTGGAAAAATATTTCTGTTTGCAAATGCATTGCAGGGACCCACATGTTGATCGTGTTTAAAAATCTGAAAAATCATTTATGAATCAGCACTAAGGRCAGAAATATGCTTATTCTTCTAATATTCAGAGCTTGTTTTCACTTAAAGGCACCACGATTAATGTTTTGTACTGCATCCTAACTTTTAATAGGGAGGTCCACTGAAATTTAGTTCTGAAAATGAACTGGAAAACTGGAAAGCATGTGCCTTGAAACTGCACACTATTGCTGAGATATAAAAGCAGAAACCCACTGCAAAACACGTGCACAGACAAACTTACTACCCTGTTCTGATTGCAGACTTAGGCTCCAGCACAGCGTTCCGTTTCCCCGATCCCATCCATGTTAATGCCTGTGCAAGAAGCAACACAGAAAGCAAAATTGGACTCAGACAGCTCCTTTCCCCCCCGGGAGCCTATTTCAACCCAGTCGCTGTTGAATACAGCATTTCCCAACAGTTTAAAAAACAACACTGTGATTCTCACAAGCCAAACAGAACGTTCAATGGAGACACCTTCAAAAATCATTGACAAAACCCCATAAAAAGAGTTCAGTAAATCGGATGGCAATCACAACAGCATCTTACCCACCATTTACCTTCAGTATCTGCCAGTTGGTTCTTTGACACAGTTCAGATATTCATCTTGCTACAAAGCAAAGCTCATGTAATATTTAGCAATCTAAGTTCCTCTAGCACATCAGAAAGGTCAGTTATTTCTAGGAGTCCCGTATTCACAATCCCGGGCTGTAAACTGAAAACAAAAACACACTGCTGCTAAAATGCTTTCGTGTTTTTGTKTCTTACTTTCCTTCAGCATACGAGAATTAGGGACAGACTTTCTGCAGCAGGACAGAAACTGCAGAAATCCYACAGGCTGAACAATCTATTCTTTAAAGAGAGTGTAATACTTACTCCAAGTGAAGTCGAKCCATTAAGATCTATGCTTTCTAGTTACTCTCTGAAATGATAATGCTGATTGCCAAAGCAGAGGCAGCATAATCCAACCACATCCAGGCCTAATAGGCAGTATCTTAGTATTTGCTCCTACGAAATCCAAAATAAGGKACCTGTCTCACTGAAAATCCAGGTACCCTTGGAGAAAACAAACAGTGGGGTTTTAGGTCTCGGATTTTATTGAAATCACAAGATGTCCACGCTTCAGTCGTCACAGATTTTTTTTTTAATCCACGCATGAGAAAAGAGCAGGTTTTTTTCGCAATTTTCAGCAAACAGGTCACTGCAACTACAAATGGAAGTTGCYGTATACAGTGCCATCACTTCAAGTCCAGCTCTGTCATCTTCAAACATTCTCCACTTAGAAAAAGTCACTATTCCTCCTCCTCKCCTTYCCTTTAGAAGGAGAAAATTCAGCAKTTTCACATGCTCTGTAGTGAGATAGAGTGCAGGAAATGTTTTGAAGCAGTAGCAAAACAACCGTATTCTCCTTCCTTTTTTTTTTTGCCCTTCAGGGATAGTCGGGGGGTCTTCAGCTTGTCCTGCTGGTCTTCAGWGCACTCACTAAGAGCTGGGAGCTGGAGTTAGGACAGCAAGAAGCAGCAAAAATAAATATTGTTCCTTTAAGAACATACTTACTTTTGGGTTAAGATGTCACAACTTTCTCTCTACTTCTGCTTCGTTGTTGGGTCAGATGAAAATCTGTCAGGGCGTTCCATTAAAAGTTAATATCTGTTGCTGATACGAGCAAAACGTGGAAATCCTCATTCTGAACATATTCCAAAGGAGGTCAGGTTTGGTTTTCAAGCACATTCATGTCGATGAAAACTTTTTTTGTTGTTGAAAAAAAAAAAAAATTCAAATTCTCCCTTTAATTTAGGCATTCCCTCGGTAATCTTCCAAGTCACTCGTCTCCCTCACACAGTTTAATCAGACATACAAAAAAAAAAAAAAAAAATCAAATATCGCATTTCCCACATGTATAAACTCTTATTGCGGAGGCTTCATTAGAGAAGCCTTTTATTTCTCTTATCACCGCTACCACCGAGCACCGTTTACGGCAGCCCCGCTTTCAAGCAGCCCCGAAGACTCACAAAGCTCTCCAAGTTTGAAAACCGAAAAAAAAGTTCTGAGTTTTTCTGTACCCCAGGACGGTTTTCTTTCCCGAAGCTCAAGCCGAGAAAGCAGACAAAAGAAGCTGATTTGACTGAGCGGTGCCAAGTCTTGCCTTTTTTTCTTGCCTCCGCTCCGGCGCTCGCTCCCGCTCGCTCGCTCCCAGCATGGCAGCCTTCCCGAGCAGTCTTGGCGTTGCTCCAGCCTGTGCCAGGCTGTCTCAGTTCTTGTTTCCAAAAGATGCTCTCTGCGAAGCAATTAATATATTTAAAAACAGGAAGCTGTGGGTCAGCAACCAAATCTTGGCACCAACAGCCCCGCCGGCTGCCAAAGCGGCTTATAGATTTCATGGTTTCCTACCTTTTACAAGGGATATAACATTATTTTTTTTCTCTCTCTGTGTTCGTGGAGTATTGGAAGCCATTCGCTGCTCGCAGCGATAAGAAATCTGCTCGCTAAAAATGTCTGTGCGCAGCACGGGAACCACTTGCAGTAAATCAAGAAGCTTTTGAAGGAGGGCGTACGTACGATTTTAATAAGTACCAAATACTCCTTAAAATAATATTAGGTTTTCCTTCTCTTACGAAGCAGGGGAAGGTTCTGGGAGTGGGAGATGGAGAGATTTGAATCAAGATCACAGCCCAAAGTCTTGTACATTTTAACTTCCTTAACTGCAGGCTGCAAACTGCTTATCAAGTGGTGCTTATCAAGGGTAGGGCTATTAAAACACAAACACTAAATCCAAATCCCACTAGCTAACACCCCAAAAAATGATTAGCAAACTCGACACATCTGTGGAAGCCGGTGATGTCAGCTGCTGATTCAAAAGCAAAGTTCTTGCTGTAGCATTTCGGGGAGAAACTGCTCGGCATTAATAGTTAATTTAGTGGAAAATTTCTTGATGCATTGCAAGACTTAACAACTTATGCTTGGAGCTTCCTTCAAGACATGCTAAATCACGGGAATTCATATGCGCAGAATTATGGGAAAAGCCCTTTCTTTTCTCGGTAAGTTATTTGCCATGGCAAAATGCCAACTTTTTTAACAACATGCACTTACGTTAATGAGCACAATCAATTACACAGAAAATATACTGCCCTAAATGTACAAACTTAATAAGTTTACAGATGCTACTTATTTTTTTAATCATTAGGAGGTTCAATATAGATTCCCAGATGTTTGGAGACTCTGTGATTTGGAACTTAGCCGTACAATATTCCCCCAAGGATAATGTTCACATGGCTTAAAAAGGAGGAATAATGTTCGCCCTGAACACTAACAAGGGAGCAAGCTTTGTTCCTCAGTCCAAGGTTTTAAATCTTACTTAAAGATCTGCACTTGTCTTAGGAGAGAGGATTAATGACTGACCAGAGGGCTGCATGGCACTGGGCAGCGAGTTTGCAAGTCGTTTGGCTTTTATTTGACATGCTGTATCTTTGCATAATGTGCATGCCTATGATACAACAAATAAGATAATTCTGTTGCTCTATAAATTAACAGTATCATTTAGAATTTAATATAATTTAACAGTAATTTTAATTGTTTCCCTTTCGCACTGACTGCATATCTATACATCCATGAATACAAGAGATGCTCACACAATGAGACGCATTTAGCTACCTGTAAGCAGTTATCTAAATTTAGAGTGTAAAACCAGCACTAATTCCCACACTTTTTAATCGAGAGAACTGAAGACTGACAAGAGAATTGCCAGCAGCCTTCAAATACCTAAAAATAGGGTGCTAAAAGGCAGAATAGGAGCTGCTTTGCATACCTACAGCAAACAGGACACACATCCACGCAAGTGGAACCAAAACGGTATTTATGAAAAATAGTAGGAAAAAATCTCAAGGTGGGAACTGCTACATACTGTGAAAAAGAAATGACAACTCTTTGGAGCTTTTAAAAAATATATTAAATGAATATCTGCCTGGCATTAGGTCTAATTGATCCTACCTTCAGGCAGATGGATAAGCAAGACGTCCACCCAAGGCTCCCCGGCCGTTTTCAATGGCTGTAGGTAGTAATCTAACATCATAATGATACATCAGGCTGAAAAAATAATACATCTGTGTGTAATTCTTCTATTTTTTCCTTTGTGTATTTGCCTGAAATCTCTTAAGAAGGCAGTTCCTCTTCAGAAAAAGATCATGAGGCAWCAACACGGGAAAAAAAAGATCCCATATAAATTACCACCAGTTAGGGGATCTTTGAAAGGTTACGCTATCACAAGAGCTGCCTTTAGAAACTCATTTTTAATTAGCCTTTTCCYCAAAACTATATATATTGACAACATGGTATTTCACATGCATCCCCCAAAATATGCAATTCCTATAGAGATGGACAACTGTCATCGTTCCTTCATTATACCCAGGGAAAGCAAAGCAGGTAAAGCAAATATATTCCCTAGCAGGCAAATGCTTTGCTGCAAGGCTGCCTTTCCAGGATCTCAAACAGCCTTGGTTTTTTATCTCAATATTTGCCGTTCCAAAGATAACAGACCTAATTTGCACAAATGACTACCCTCTTCCTGTCTTGGAGCAGTGTTYTCAAACCTGTGGTTTACTGTAACTGTCCTAATTCCTTCTCGTTTCTCTTAAACACTCAGCGATTGCAGCGCTGCTCCTCYCCGCTCCAAGTGCATTCACTGCCCACCGTGATGTCCTGTATCCTCCTTCCACAAATGATTTCCTTCCCAGGTGCAAGTTTCCGGACCAGATCAATCCAGCATTTCACTTAGTCCCACATCCTCCCGACAGGAAGGAAACCCAAAACTTCCTTCACACCTCGAACTTTTTAGGCTCTTCTGTTTTGCACCTTACTCCCCTACCAGCTTCTCCGGTTTAGGCTCCAAAACTTTCCTATTAAATAGTCTCAAATCTCCAGCYATCTTCCCGAGAGTTCCCCTTTGATGTTATTTGCTTAAAACACACTGTATCAAATTTGTCTTTTTTCCCTCAAATCTTCCTACCTATCTCTATGCCAAACTTGACTCTTTTCCATGCTGTCAGACTTACCATTAGAGAACAACATGCAGCTCTGTCCTTTGACAGCAGGTACATCCAGATGGCCACCAAAAATCCACAAATTTATTCTTGCATAATATTTTAGGGTCAAACATATCTTTTATTCTATGAATTGCAATGGGAAAAGTACACATACGTATTTATCTCTGCCAGGGTCATTAACTAGTCTATTGCAGATTATTTTTTTTCTTTCTTTCATGTATTTCATCTGGTCTCCCTACAATTTGTTCATTCAAAATTCTCCCTCTAAAAGGAGCCTGATCTCTCCCCATTCTGCTCTATCTTGAAACCTTTATTTATATATTTTTCCATCTCTTATTGCTCACAAAAACAACATGCCCATACACCTGAAGCCACAACCTTGAAATGAACAGTCTCGAAATGGAAACCTGATGCACAGAAGTAGCAGTCAATTTGCTTGAGCTGGAGCAAGAACAACTTTTAATGCAGAACTCAAAGGTAAGAGCCCCTTTTCTTACACATTTAACKACAGTTGCTTTGCTTTGCTTGCAGTGAAGGCAAATTTAACGGGTAAGTTTTAGGAGAAGGGTTAGGGAGACAAGGATGTGTCAAATGTAAGTCCATTTACAAGCCACATTTTGGCATGCAATACAACAAATACATGCTTAAATAGAGGTCTATAAATTAAAAATGCTAACAAATATCTGTATGCAGCAGAAGGCCTTTATCCTTGCATATGTATCCTTCCTTATATTGGAAAAATGCATTAAAACACTCTAACCCCAAATAGCTACTTTTAAAGAATTTTAAAGGTCTGGTATATCTCTCATTTTCCTTTGTGTCTTCCTTGACAGGCCTTCTAAATGTTACGAATCAACGAAAAACACCTAATGATTCATCCCAAACTTTGGATTATTAGAATATTGCTCCTACGTGGCACGTGSGTGGTACTGCCCAAAACATTTTATTCTTAAGGAATCACAGTCAAAGCGGTGCATGTTTGKCAGGGCAGGGCTGCCCCGATTAGCCCCTTATCCACCATCCTGCTCTTACCAGTTCTCAGCGTTCACAGTAGACATCTATGAAACCAGCTCCTCTGAGGGCTGAACGGTGTTTTTAAGAGCCAGCTTTTGGAGCCAGATGTTTTGTTGATTTACTATAAATGGGTGAAAGTACATTATGTGACAGGAAAAAGCTCTTCTACCTGGGCCATTCTTCCTGGGAGATGACAACAATGAATTACCTAAAGAATCTCCTATTTTCTGCTTTTCATTTATTATTAAACACCCAAATGCTGGTGAAGCTGTAAGAATGCATAAAAACGTGAATGCAGCTATAACTGAGAGAGCAATATAAGCAGATAAGGAGGACTGTTGAAAAGAAGGGGTTTCTAATACGGGAAAAGCAAGGCAGCAATAGCTGAAGGGGAGACATTAGCACATTCAAACACAAAAATGGATAAAATATAAAAGGAAACCAAAAAGAAGGGTCTACAAACACATGAGTAATCTGAAGGACTAAATCTGCACAGATTCTGGAGTCTAAATGAGGTCCTCAGGAGCCCACGGGATCGATCAACAGGTTGATGATGTTTTGCTAGAGGGACTGCCCAGGACATGGCTGTGGATGGACCCAATTCTCTTTGCTAGAGGACAGATCAGCTTTGCCGTGGCCTTGACCACTTACCACACGGATTTCTGATTTATCATTTTTGCAAGGTAGGGTAGGCCTGGCGGTGGCCTTTTTGTGGGAGGTGGGAATACGCTCCAACATCTCCACATCTTCCAGCACACACCCCTCAAACTGCAAACACCCTTGAAACTGCAAAACTCACAGGTCAGTCTCCCACGTTCACCAAATCTCCTCTCCTTGAGGACCAGCTTTTTTTCTGAGCGCATCGAACAGATTTTGCATTTCTAGGTTAAGATGTTCTCGCCTCCTCTTTGCCTGGTGCCACTCAGAACGCTTTAGATACATGCATTATATATGTAAGTGCTACATGGAAATTTAAAAACCATTTGTTCCTGTAACAACTTATAATTTCCTTTCCAATCTCAGGAGAAAAACAGATACTTACAAAAATCAAAATGTTAGTAGCTCAGCTTCACAGACATTTGTGACTGTCATTTAGGAAAACTATTACAGCATGCAGCATGAATGAGCACTTTAGGTACCAGCAGTTATTTATAATGGAAACTACTTATAGTTAACCTGGATATATTGAAAACAGGCTTGTAATGAAGCGGATAGATCGTGATTATGAATAAGGATGCTCTGAAAAATCAAATTACTACAAAAGGGAATTTATCTAAAATATGGCCAGGTAGCCCTCTCATACTCATTAGCCCCTGTGCGAGGAACAAGAACTCACTCCTTGCAGTACACTAAGCCAGGGCTTTRTAACAAAGTTCAGCCGGCAGCTGATTTATTTGGTGTTCAAGATTTTCTTAAACAATTAGGGTTTTCCAAACTCAATGTTTTAAATATTTCTACACTCATTAGTATCTCAAAATTCCTTGTCTGCAGTCACCAGCCCACAGAGAGTAATTTATTTGTATCTCTCATTTTCCACTTGGAAATTTGCATTACACTTAATAAAACTAGAATGATTTATTTTTACAACAGTAGTACCTACTTTTGTCTGCACACATATAACCACATATGTAAGATATGTAACATGTTTGATGATCTATTTTTTCCTCTCACATTCAAAAATCTTGCTTTTAATTGTGCTAAATTAAATTAAATAGTTAGTAGGTCTTAATTGATGTGTGAAATGCTGAACACAAGGATGACTCCGTAATGAGGACTTCAGTCATTTAATGAGAAATTCAGTCATTTAAATGCTAGAGAGCAGTTCAGAACATCAGCATTTCTGCCTCGCCAAATATTTAGCATGACCTAAGTTGTGTCAATGGCCGCTTCTTGACCACAGGTTCCTATGCCATGAACCTGAATCAAGAGTCACAACCCAGTATTCATCCACTGCACAACACRTTCTTTTKACCAGGAATCAAATTAATTTRCTGACAACATCTAAAGACCCTTTTCCAAAGCAGAAACGCTTAATTTCAGAAGAGAAGGTGAAAAATAGATGTTCAGTTAATTCTACTGAGAGGTACAGAAGTTGCAGTTACGCTCCAGAGCACTTTTACCCAAATTCCTTAACTTATGCAGGCACAGAAGGGAGAAACAGGAAAAAAAAAAAAAAAGGCATTTTCTCAAGTTTTAGGAGTATTAGGCTGACTAGACAAACCCTTCAGCTCTTCATGATGTAACGAGAATTAAAAATAACGAAGGTCTACAACTGAGGATGGGCATTAAGCATTCAGAAACATAACTTCAGTCTTCTGTCCTCAATCCCATTTTTATCAACTTTTGTGAAGCTACTTAAGTAAGGTCATTTCTGCATACATCATTGGATATAATCAACAGACTGATTATAATTGCTAAAAAGAAAAAAAGTCTGCGGATGAAACACAATTATACCYCATTTAATTGTTGTAATCGTTTAATAGCTTAATTTCCATTTTGGAAGCTGCCTGGGTGATGCTCCTGGATGCATAAATAAAGTCACCTAGCTCTCARTTGTGAAAAGAATGAGCATTTTACTCCTAGGTAAACACACATTTTTATGTGGGGGAAAAAAAGTCTCCGTGAGAAACCAGTAAAAAATCTTGCTTATACGGAGGCAGCCAAAGGCCAAAAGGGAAATGCCACCACAGCGACTGTCTTGCACAGCTGTCTGAAGCCTCGTCCTCACCCAGCTCACATCAGGTTAAGATTTTTTGACACCGTGGGCTGATCTAGAGCAGCTAAATTAAAAACACWCTATCATCTGCTCTTGTGTCTGTTTATATGTAGCCTGCCATCTAAACACAACCCTGACCACATTTAAAATAAGTGTTGTTTTTCTAACTTCCTTTTGTTATATTTTACCTGCTTCTTCATAGCTCTGTAGAAGACGCTACTAAAATTAAGCACTGTTAATCCAAGCACRTTCATTTATTAAAAATTGTTTCAGTGCAACCTCTTCAAGAGGAGATTTCAGTTCTGCCAAATAAAATTTTCTAAGCTATATAACTATAAGCCACATTTAAAAAGGAAGAATCCCATCCTGCCTCCAGGCTCTGGTTTCCTTAGTTTGTAAAAACACTGAGATTTAATTTTCTGAAAACGGTGTGATGGATCACCCTCAGTTCTTATCCTGGGTACCAATTACAACACACAATGTCTKCTGATGGAAATTTGTGCTTCATGCCTAGCATACACTAGTCTGAACACTACTATCAACTATCAGGGGCACAGAGGTCCATTACAAGGAACATCCTTCCATACATAGGCAGTGCCATGAGACATAACCTTTGTCCCTAGGCGTCACAGAGAATATGAACAGACTTGCTCACTGCTTGTCCCACTCTCATTTCCTGCACTGACAAACCTTGAGGGTATCTCAGCCTGTTGCCACCTTCCTTTGGGTTTGCGCACACTGTTTTTTTTATCAGAACCMACATCAGAGTCCAAAAATATTCGGCCTGTCACCACTCTTCTAGGAGATAATCAGTGAGCCACCACTGGCATCTGATCTGCACATCTGGTCTGCTAATGCACTTGTGCTCCTCCTGCATGGCTTGACATCCCACAGCAAGGAGTCTGAGATGAAAAATGCAAACCTTTAAATTACATTTAGGTACCTCTCCTTAACTTCAGGAGAAGTTTTTCTGTATTTTTTTCCTGTATTTTTTATTAAACTATGTAAGTTTTTTAAGTTCCCAAAGTTGAAGGTTAGTGCTACACATCAAACAAACACAAAATGACTGACAYAGAAAATGACTGAAACATTCAAATGACCTTAAATCTGCTTAATAGTAAACCAATGCAAGGTCTTTTCCATACCAACCTACCTTCAAATCAGTTAAAATGTGCCACTTTTTAATACTGTACTTCTTTTTTTTCCTTCATTGTACCACAATATTTAGAATAAGGTTTTACATATTTTTACAGTTAGATATGCAAACAACTTAATGCTTAGCATAAGCTTGGAAATTCTTTTACTCTTGCAAATGGTGCATGTGAACATTAACCAAAGTAAGAATAAAATTTTAACTCTGTAAAATGGCAGTTAATGAGAAAAGAGAAAAAAAAAGACAGCTGCGATTCAGAGCAACTGAGTTAACTCCTTTGGGGGGAAAAAAGGCATTTTCAAGACTTACACGGAGTATGAATTACAGGCCTGGCCATGAAATAACATTATTACCTATATATAAATATACATATATATATATATATATATAAACAGCGGAGTAAGTTCCATTGTGGCAGCATTCTAGGAATAACCAGCRATGAGCTAAAACCATCACATAAACCAAATCCTCAGCATATAAGCTATATCTGTTAGTAACTACACATTTTTACCCTGGAGTAAATGAAACGTAGCTTTCATATTTCAAAGAAACTCAGGTAAGTTCCCCTACGTTCACCGCAGAGCAAGACAACCTCTCCTTGGAGTAGTTTGTAGGCTATAAATCCACYCCTGGCTTACACCAAGCTAACCTGTTCACGTAACCATGATGTAAACCCAGTCATGTCTCCACTGCAGTTGCCCTTTGCTTTAAGACTATCATATTCAGCACCCATCAACGGGRGATACAAACGGCTCCAGAAATCTTTAGTAGTGAAGCATGAAAGATTTTCAGCTACTGCATGCAGACCAAGGGAGGAAAGAAAATGAGATGTTTGCCTCAATTCTATTTTTGGAGTTGAAAAYCCCAAACCAGCTGCATATCAGGTCAATCCCATGCACGCATAAATATCACTGAGGAGAAAATGGATAGAAATAACTAGCAAAAGGAGGCTGATGTATCTCAGCATTCCCACCTGGCCCAAACCAAATAATGGAAAATGTTCTGCATTGGAAAATATAACCTAGCGAGGTTGCAAGTCCTGTGTTTAATCCTCGTAACTGACAGGTGTATTTAAGAATGCAGATTTGAGGCATTTACACGCTGCATTCCTTTTCAAATTCACAGCTAAGTGCAGCTATTGAAGACGATGCTCCACACTACTACCTTTCCCCATAAATAATTATCCTCTTTTATTGCACGATTTAGAATAACTCCTCTGAGCATCACTCATCCACAATCCCCTGCACTGAGACCCAGCAAATTCTGGTTTTTTTTAAATTTTCAGAGCACAAAATCCCGCCGCCGGTGAGAGGAGCCTCCCTCCGAGGCTGCTTTGCATGCAAGAGGCTGCCCGTTGGGTAAAGTTGCGGCTCGCTTAAGCGCTGCCGTTTCCCAGCAACTCGCGCTCCGTTGCCAGGGAAAAGCCCCGGGGAAGAGCATCCTTCCTCCCGCCGCGGTCCGGCCCGCCGCAGTCCTGCRGGGGACAGCTCTGCGCAGCGCCGCTTCGTGCCGCTGCGCGCAGCCGCCCGTGAGCAGCATGCTAAGCAGCCCGTMAGCAACTCCAGGGACTCCAGCAAGAGACTTGCTCTCTTTTTTTTCCTTTTTTTTTTCCCCCTTTTTTTTTTAATCCTGGTTTGCAGAGAAATGACGTCGCCCTTTATATTACAACGTATTTAGAGGTGATGAGGAAGCACGGGGTTTCAAGGCAGCTGCAGTGTTAGCCTGGGAGCAGCTCAGGACTCGATAGGCAGTTCTGTAAACACACTGGATATGTTGTCAGACATGCAATATGTGAGCGTATTTCTCGTATGCATTTAATGCATTAAATGCACAAGGGTGCATACTTAACCTTCATTTCGCTTCCCTGCTATCACAAGCACACACAGATAGTGGCAAAAACGCTGCACACAGACTCAACCTTTGCATCTCCTTGAGACCTTCCAAAATGAAAATGCAAAATGCAAATGCAAAATGCTTAAAAAATAATTCCTGAGGGATTTTTTTTTTTTGGTCAGTGACAGAAGAATATTTTTAGCTATATATTTGGCTTGAAAACAGAACTGTTTAGCGTTCAAGTTATACCACGGAAACTGAAAAATGGGAAAAAAAATGAGAAAGAGAAAAATCCACGGCATGCTAACTGTTCATAGGCRCTATTTTGGGGCAAATTCATTGCACGTATACCTGTAAGGATATTGTAACCACAGATTTCACCAGTTGCCTTTCAAATAATAAACRATTAACACAACTGAGGTACTTTAGCAAAGAATTGTATTCTATTTTACCTCCTTTCTGATCTGAATCTCAGCAAACCCCAGGGAAATTGTAATTAAAAGGTAATGCCAAATGTATATTTGGCCGTAATAAGCATAAAGAATGAGATCTCCCCGGCTCCAGACAGTATAAACAGGCTATAAAAAGACTACCTCTTTGGTCATCAATTTGAGATTTCTGCAACATGCACAGTTCACAAATAACAGAACATCAGACTGTGTCATTCAGTAGTGATGTCTGCTAGTATCCTCATCATAAAATGAGCCTCCCCAAAGAGTATCACCAAGAACCCGTGTCTTGGTTCCTGAGGGAGTCCTACAATCACTGGAAGGTCCTGGATAAGACACACACAGTTGCTATCTCCACCACCATGGATAGGTGGGTTGAGAGAATCACTGAGGTTTGAAGCAAACTCTGGAGATCTTCCAGTCCAACCTGTGGTCAGCTACAACAGGTAACTGAGGACACTGTCTGGTTGGATTTTGAGTATCTCCAAGGATGGAGCTTCTACCACCTCTATGGGAGACCCATTGCAAGGTTTAACCCTCCTCGCAAAATTTCACATATTTCAATGCCCACTGCCTCTTGTCCACTCATTAGGCACCACTGAGAAAGGTAATTATATAGATTTACATTAATTAGWTACCCCCACTAAGCACTACATCCCAACTTAAATGAATTTAGGCTGAGCTGATTCCACCCTCTCACTGAAAGATCACCTGTCATGTTAACAGTATCAAGGTAATTCAAGCTGATTTTTTCCATGCTAGATTTGAATACAAAACTAACATAAAACAGTGAGGGGCAGCCTAGACCCGTATCCCAATCTCCATTCCCAAAGCTTGCTGGCAATGTCCTTCTCTGGAGTTGATGTCTCAGCAAAAGTCATTCAACACAAATTTTCCTGGACTTCAGTTTGCCAAGCTGAAATACTAGTTCTACACATAACTACAGAACATATAATTCATACATGCTTGTATGACTTTAATAGGAAACACACTGCCTTAGAATTAAATGAAATAGTCTAACCAAATGCAGACCAATTTATAAAAGCATAAGAAGACACAATACCAATGATTCAGAAACGCTTTTAAGTTTACAGTCAATAATCAGCTCTGAAAGATCAACATTATCTGCTGATATACAAACAGAAAAATACTGACTAGACCCTATCAATAGTAAAATCTCTAGTAAAGCTCAAGGAAGATGTTAACTATTTGATGACAGTTTAAGGAAAAGAGAGAAGAGTGATACAGGATTGTAAAACACCCTTCAAATCGTCAGACTACGAAAGATCACTTTGCTTCATTTCTCTTTGGCTATAGCCTTTGTATTCTCTAAATTTTAACTATAATCTGAAGAACTTCATGTGCACCAGAAGATATACTAAAGAGCTTTTCAGCTCACACAGAAAACTGCAAAAAGTTTCAATTATTTGGCATAAAAACATAACAAACTGATTCAAATGATGTACTTTTTAATGGAGGTAGTTATGAAATACTGGAACAATTTAAAAAATTTTGCAGTGGATTCTTGATCAAAGGACATTTTTAACCAAAGTTTTTTCCGGAAAACATGGTCTGACGCAAGTAAGAATTGATTCACGGAAATGTTTGCTCTTTTTTATACAGAAGGTCAGATTAAAGTTCACAATGACCTCCYCCAGGTTTGTAATTACTATGTAATTAAGCCATAAATAAAAATGCAAACGGTTTAATAGATTTAAATAGTGGTAAGACTGTCTACCCTTGAGGTGCAACTTGACTGACATGCTAGTGCACATGTATATATCTTATATGCAACATGAAACATGTGTCTATGTACATATATAGTGTATATATAAATATACATATATAGTGTTACATCAAGTCTTGCACAAGAAGGTGCCACCACATTCTTAGGACTCTATGCCTAGCGCCCTTACTACAATCATAAAATAAAATAGTCAAAGTTTAAACAATCCTAATAACACATACTTATCTACTCATAAAAGCACATCAATGTTTCAGCAGAATAATAACTAAAATTAATTCTGAGAACCACAGTTCTATTAGGCAGGTATTAGCAATAAATAGTAGGTCATTTTACTACCCACCTTGACATTATATCACACTATTACCTAAAAAAATCTCCTGAAAGAAAATTTTCAAAAATGAATGCTGCAAAGAAAGAAAATGGGAAAACAGACTTGAAGCCCTAGATTAAGGCACTTGTTGACAGCTAGACAAGTGCAACTAGATMGACAAAGCCGGTATGTGAAACTGTTTTTATTTTCAATTTGCAATATGGTATTTCTCCCAGTTTCACTGGCTTCTAGAAATCTAGCTTCTGTTGACAATCCAACTACTTCCAGTCACAAAACAGAAATACAATATACAATGTACAGAAAGTACAATATACAAGGCTAGACTGTGCAATTTGCTCAGGCTAAGGCCATAAATCATTAACAACCTTAAATTAACACAAAAAGCCACMAACTAGCTCAAATGTTACATAAACCTCTAGTCACCAAGTTAAAATGGAAAAGAAATGCCATTTAGCTTTTTGTAAGGCCTAAAAGGTGTCTCCCAGTCATCTTTTTCCCTCTCTGGATTGCAGTGGAGGAGGAGGCAGACCAATGTGGACTCTGTATTCACACAGTGTGCAGAGGGCGACCAGGATTCAGCAGTATGGACTCCCTGCCAAATAGCAGACTGCACGAAGAGGCAGAGGACAGTCGTGCCCAGCTACTTATTTATCTAACACYAAAAAGCAGGAGTGACCAGGAGCACAGGGACCCAGATGTGCAAAGAGGAGCAACGCAATTATCACAATGTGCAGGAGGTGCAAAGGGAGGCCAGCGGGGCCATGCGCAGAAGACGACAACCAGCAGTTGGTGGAAACACAACCCAGGACCRTCCTCTAGCCCAGAAAATGATAAAAATACAGTAGTAAAAGAAAGCTTGGGGAACAAAATAGATGCGTTGATGAATGAGCATGACAACCTTGTAATATAGACCGCATAGTACATAATAAAGACAGCACAGTACAGAAAGCATTTGTAAACTGATAAATTGTGGGGTGAAAGAGCAGCCTGCTAGACACTAGACGCTGAAAACTACAAAGCCACCCAACTCAAAAGGCAGTGATCAATCTCTTGATGTCTCATGCCCYCACAGGCTGATGCTGGGGCCAGTATCATTCAATATCTTAAACAACAGCATGAAGGATGTGATGGAAAGCACACTCAACAAATTGACGATGACACCAGACGGGGGGTGAGGGTGGACATGCCAAAGAGCAGAGCTTTAGGCCCATAGGATCTTTAAAAAAAAAAAACAGGAATATGCCAGAAAGAAACTCACAAGGCTCAGCTAGAAGTAAAATTTTTGCAGTAGTGCAGAATAATCTCAGCCCTGCTCGGGAGGACTTGGGAGTGCAGTGGATGCCCAGTTAAGGATGAGCCACCAATGCGCCATCACTGTAACCAGACAGCATTACAAGGCACACAGAGAGCGAAGTGAGGAAAAAATACGTATATTTTTAGTGACACAGCACAAAATTATTCCATAATTTGGCCACAATGTATCTTCTGGCCAGGCAACAGAAGATAACATGAATAACATCAACTGTTTGAGCAACAAGCAGCTCGAGGGTGGCAATCTCATCTACRCAATTTGCCACTGTTGGTATCGTCTTCATCACATCAACCCCATATCTGCATTTCTACTCAGACTTGGATCTTCTCACATCAGACACCATTTTCTGCTTGCTACCTTCAACGTTTTACCTAATATCTACGAAGCCTGAGACCTTCCTACGCTCTCATCCACTTTTTTTATTTGGCTTATGCCATCAGTCACTAAYTATTCTCCCACTGGCACTTAGGAACCTTATGCGTTTCATAGGTTTATACAGGGACCTTAAGGCTCATAGGTTTTGACAGTTTAGATGCCTGAAGCAAATATATGTATAAATAAATGCCTTGTAAAACGAGAGGAACAATCACATATTACAGGAGCACCAACGTGTCGCCACATTTACTATTTAACAGTGACAAACCTTGCAGTGTTTTCAGCACCCAGGAAGCCTGGCAGAAGGCTGCATTGGTTGCTTCACTCAAAGTTACTTTTTACCTTATCTTTAGCACACACTTCACCCCAAAACGGAAGGAGAAATATTGAAAGAACGCTTGAAGAATTATCGAGATTCCTTGAGGAGCTCAAAACTACGTTAAAACCACGACTGCTAAAGCACTCACACCATTATGGGATTATTCATTTGCACTCTGCAGGAAAAGCAAGGCCCAGGGAAACATGTCCTGAAACCTACAGACCAATGTGGCCCTCAGTAAAAAAGAAAAATAATCAGAAAAGGCACAACCAGCTGGAAAAAAGCAAGGGATTTTTTTTCCTCTCATTTATTTTCCCTCATCATGGCTAGCACAGTTGCAACAAGCCAACCACTATTCCTGCCGCCAAGAATAGCATTGTGCAGGGAGCTGAGGGTTAAAACGTGTTCCCCGACCATCCTCGAGGAGGACATAAACGAGCATACAGGGGATGCAGAGCGCAAAGGAGCATCGCTGCACCGGCGCCATTGCGGCCTCCCCACGGCGCCTCAGACGGGAGACCACTCTGCGCATGCGCCGCCGCCGCTCACCTCCCCCCCCCACCCGCGCGCATGCGCGCCGTGCCTCGCCGCAGCAGGGCGGGGAGACACCGCCTGTGGCGGGGCGGGCGCGCGCATGCGCAGAGGGCAGCACAGAGGCCCTCGCCGCCGGGCCCCCCCATCCCCTCCGCCGCCGCTGCCGCCACCGGGGCGAGCCGGGAAGGGGGAGGGAAGTGGCGGGAAGGGGGTCGCGCTCCCTACCTGCCACCTGGATCTTCTGGCTGCGCCCGGGCAGCGCTTCTTCTCTGCGGGGCAGCCGGGAGGCCGAGTCGCCCATCCTGAAGGTGGAGCTGAGGAGCGTGCGGAGGAGGCGCCGCGGCGCGGCGGGCATCGCCCCCGAGGCGCCGATGGCGGCGGCCGGGGCGGGGAGCGGCCCCGGCGCGCGCTGCCTGTCGGGCCGGTGGCGGAGATGGGGGAGGGGGGGGTGGCAGCGCGCGGGGTGGGGGGAGGGGTGTCCGCGTTCAACCGTCGCCTGGACCGGACGGGACCGGGGCGAACCGGYCGCAGCCGCCGCCATCGCGCGCTCCGTGCGACGGTTCCTGCGCCGTGCCCGGTGCCKTTTCCCCCTCCGTTTCCTTTATTTGTTMTTTTTTTCCCCMAAACCAGCGTCGGGAGGGTTTTTTTTCTTTCCCATCCCTGCCTTTCTTGGGGTAAACGATACCCGCTTCAGCCTCATACCYGTGCCCTCGGCTCATGTGCTTGGGCAAAACGCGGGCACTCCTCTCACACCCGCAGAATTCATAGTACCATAGTCCCATTTTTCCCYCATTTGCTGGCATATGCAGCGCTCCTCTCCGTTGTATTTTAACTAACCTACTCTATCCTGCCTTCTTTACACAGAGAAGRTGCCCTCGGTAGCATCCCACCTGAGAGGTCGCTGTGTTGTGTCTGTATTTGCCCTAAAAACACAGAAACAGCAAGCGAAAGGAGTAGAACTGCTCCTGGAAATTAACTCGCTGCGTTCTCAGGGGCGTAGTGCAGGTAGAGTAGAGGCTTTTAATGCAGAAGTAACTTAAGGACGTGAAAACAACAGTGGCTTGTTCTTCAAACAATTGAAGTACCCTCCATACCAACAATCTTGGTACTAGGCAGGGGTCCCACGCTGTGGATTTCGGAGCAGGGGAAGAGAGAATGCGCAAGTGGAAAGGGGCAGGAGGGCTGTTGAATGACTCTGATTTTCCTTTTCCTTCTTCTAAGGCAAACTCATCTGGAGAACTTAGAAAAAAGAAAAAGTTGGATTGTTGGGTTTATATAGGAGGGAACATGATAAAATGACAGGCTGATGCCTGGTCTGTAGTAGGAAGACTAGGTAATTCTCTCAAAAAATGGTCCATGACAAAAGAATGCAGCTCCATTAAGTTCATATTCAAGCTGCGTTTTACCACGGTWTGATGTGGTTGAGACATAGAATTCATTCATACTTGAGTGGGATATTTACAGCAATATTGAGAATTCCCAGATGTTCCCTAAAGAAACTGAGGGAGCAGGAAATTTATGTCTTAGGAAGTCAGGCTTTCCTTAAAATTAAAAATTTAGGTGGGAGCCTGGTATGAGGTGCTTGTCCCATTTCAGTGTCCGGGTTCATTGCTATTCCTGTGTTTGAAAGGTGAACAAGGTGCTCTTTGAGGGCAAGTAGTTCCTGTGTTGCAGTTCATTTTTTCATGTTTTGTTAATTTTTTGATACCACTCGAATCGCAGAGAAACAGGGCCAGGGAGAACCTCAAGTAACTTTCAAAAAATCTGCCAGAAGCAGAAAAATATTAAATAAAAAATGAGGGAATAATGAGTCATGTATGATAAATAACCCYGTGATCTTTTGACAGTAAAAATCAGAAATCACAAATCAGAAGTGGCCAGTAGCCAAGTGTGAATTTTGTTTAAATATTTTGTTCACCTAATTAGCTGTTTTGCTGCATTTGTAGTGTTCTCCACGCTGACATTTTCCAGCTCTTACTCACTTTGCATTAAAAAGCCATTAAAGATGATGACAGCCACTGGTTTTGCATTGGCTGCTAGTGAAAAACTTCCTCTGCTTGTCTCCGTTTCTTCCGTTTTGCTCTATGTGTCTGTACTGCACTATCTTCCAGGAACATGCTGCTGACAAATGCAACGACTAACGTTGTGACGGAGAAGCAATGCCTTTTTTTTTTTYCCCCATAAGGATTAATGTATTTGCCCATGAGACTGAATGCCCTACGTAAATCTTCTGCTCTGAGCGTTCCTGTTGCCTCTTTCTGAGCGGTTACGTTTTCATTGTCCTCCTCCTCCTCCTACGAATCAAGGTCAGTGGGAGGTGAAGGACAGAAAAGCAGAGTAATGCCGGGCATTCAGCCTCACGGATGAAGCGGCTGAGATCTCCTGGAGCCCTGATCCACTTGGAAATGCAGCATCCAAAAAGCTGGCATCTCCTCCAGTCAGTGACCCCAGCAATCCTGCTGCTGCCTGTGCATCCTCAGTGCAATATCCACCATTCCTATGTGCTTAAACTGTGCACATCCCCTAAGTCTCTGCAGAAATATCCTTTTTGTTCTATTATTTCCTAGGGGGGAGAAGTGCTTAGCRATCCACTGTGTTGAGCTGCTGCTCAGTGAGGCGGATAGTGGCAGAGCAGGGTATTAAAGAGCAGGGTGGGACCCCCAAATGGTGGTCAGAGAAGTGACGGATGGCGAGGCTGATGCTCTGCTTAGCTCACAGCTATTACAGGCAGGAAATGGTCTTTCATTCTGTGTTCGTGTGGCACTTTACACTGTGTTCCTGCTCCGTAACTGGATCCTAAGTGTTCAATAAGAGTAAGCCATGATGCCACTTAACACGTAAAAACAGCTTATTTTCAGAACAGCTTAGTGCTTCTTGGCTCYGTGGAAACAAAATAGTTTTTAAATTCAATAAATCCCACTTACAACTGAGGAAAATGCAGACTGGCCCTTTTGCTTCTTCCACAGGTTGAGATGTGGTTTAGAGAGTCTAAAAATCACACTCAGCTTTGAAAGTTCTCGATACAGAAGGCAGCAGGACCTGCTCTTTTTTTTTTCTTTTTTTTTTTTTGTCATCAGTGTGTTATTCTTGTCACCTAAACATGGGTTTCATATATGCTAACATAGTGGTTGGGTTCATACATATTATATACCAGCCTAGAGCAGGGTCCCTGCACAATTCATGTACTAATCACAGTATTCCCAGCAAAGCAATTTAATAGTGTACTCCATCTTTAGGAAACCGATATGAAGAAGGACAGAGTATTGGGGGAAAAAGGCAAGAAAAGAGGCCTGTGTCCTTTCATCCAGGGTTCCTACCAAGGTTCCTAGTCCAAGTTCTAGCAAAAATGTACATATTTGCTCAAATTGTACACTTTTCTTTTTCTAGGACTTGGTATGTATGCATTTCTTCTGCAGTCAGATTTGTTTGGCCTTTTTGTTTTAAGATGGATTTATTTTTTTTTCCAGTGCAGCAAAATTTGCCTTGACTCAGAACTGGTTAAGCCCCTGTAACCATCTCTTTGATGATACCTTTTTTTGTAAAGCCAAGAGGAACAGTTTAGATTTTTTGCTGCATTATGCGTATCCTGGCAAAATGATCAGTTCTTACTTTAAAGCTTAAAATGGAGAAAAGCTGCAGGGACTGTCACTGGCTTGTGCAGCATCCCAGACTACAGGGCTTGTTTGGAACAGTGCTACTTGACAAACAAGACTGGCAAATATTTAGGTTCTGGCAAATATATGGACAGTTATGTTTCATGCTCAGTCCTTGGCACTCTGTACACAAATGTACAAATGCCCTGTATTTGTTACTACCTCTCCCACAGGTTTTGGGTCTGCTACTGTCATTTTTCATCAAATAATAAAACCTAGAACCCTGTGTGACATAACTTTTTTCCCCAGTTTTAGCAGAATGTCATTAAAAGGYCCTAAATGGATTTTCGAGTCGAGGGAACTGGAGGCAATTTTATGTGACACAATTTTGGAACCAGCCATCCTGAAGTCCCGTAGCAGCAGCTCTAYCTATTACTCCAGAAGAATGAGGCAGATAACGCAGTGAAGCAATCGGCACAAGGTGCTTTCTAGAGAGAGGAGGGAGTATTAATCAGGCATTCATCTGCCTTCCATTTGGGATCTCGATGAGCTTTAAGACACAGATTAAGCTACGTAAGTCGTACTAAAAATGGAGCTGACGTAGAAGAGCCATCAGCACGGTACCTCAGAATAATGCAGCCACTTGGGATTTACAGAGGGATGTCAAAATCAATGGGCAATTTAACAGAAGAGAATCYACGGTACATGCCATGAAAATGCAGGCAGCCTCCTTATGCATGCTCTTTATTTATCGACTATCCTGCAGCAGTTACAGAAAAAAAAAAAGAGGGAATGCAACAAACTGGCAAGTTTTCTTATTGTCAGGATTGCTGTGAGTCCTGCTTCTCCCTTTCCCTAGCTGGAGCTTCAGCCTGTGTCTCTCTGATTTCATTGCACTCCGGTGCATGTCAGTGTGTCCTTGTGGTTCAGGTTCTGAGCTCTTAGAATGATGCCTAGAGAGCTGSTTCAGGCAGGACTTGCAGCTTTTGCTCACCTGGGATCTACCACCGAAGGTTTGGGTGCTTCTSCAGCCAGGCACTCCCCTCTGAGTTCAATTCCAACCGAGGTGCTGGAGGTGAATTAGCATTTTGTAACCGGGTAGCTCATAGCCCAGGATTCAGCATCTGGCCGGTTTGCAGATGTCTCCTTCAGTGCTGCAGCTTCTCCCAGCTCCATAAATTTCATGGGCTTCGAGATGCTGGAGCAGCTGAGGCTCAGGCCTGGGGCTTTCAAATCCACGTTTCCCGCTGTGATGCAGCACATCCTCTAAGTGAGTTTCCAAGTTTTGTTCCAAGCGCGTGAATTACTGGAGTGTGTTCAGTGGCCTGGGCCRTGCACGTCAGTTTAGGTTGCCGTTACCATCCTCCTCTACTGAAAATAGGAAATTTCAGCAAAGATCTCACCGCTTCTTTGAAACCGTCGTGACACAGCCCTTCTCCTGCAAAACTGCAGCTTTCATAACAGACGTCTCAATAAATATCCTCTGAATCACTCACTTCGGGATTTGTGTGTGTCTGTCACCCTGAACTCGTGCTTTGAAGATGAACTTTATGCATGGCAATAAATAATGGAGAAAATAGTTTGGGGGTGAGATTGATATCACCTAACTAGGTGTGTAGAAGAGAGGCATCTGGCACAAGCTGATCATGTAGATGTCTTTTGTAGCCCACAAAGGAGGACACGCATCTCTGGATGATAATTCTGCCCRTCTCAAAATGAGAGGGGGGAGCAGGTAGAGATCTCATTCAGCTCGTGGCAGAAGGTGCCGTGATGAGCAGCCTCAAGTGGGTATCGGAATTTTTGTTAACTGGGAATAAATTTTCTCCTTTGTGTGAAACTGCAAACATTTAAAGTGGATTTCAAACCCGTAAAAGTCGTGCTCACATTACATATTCCTTTGTCATTGACGATCTATTTCAAGACAAATTGACTTGCTCAGCACAATGCTCTTCGTGTTCCCCGTCACAGCCAGTGCAATACGTTCCCTTCTCCTRATTTTCACTTACTGACCTCATATTCCCCCAGATCTTTCTGTTCCTTCCCTACTAAGATCTGAAGCCCAAATTAATATTTGCTATTTTTCTCTTTCTGTAAGTTCTTTCTGTCATGTCCTTTCACTTAAATCCATATACATGGCTAAAGTATATTAAGGACTTCTATTTAAATTACTAATATTAGGGGAGAAAAATAAAATGAGCTGTGCTGATGCTTTAGGATTCTCATTGCATTAAGCAACTGCAGAGCATGCTAGAGGTGCTRGTTTGATCAACCCCACAAATGCAAAGAGATGGGATATAACTGGRTCTCCTTTATAATCGTTCATAATAAGTAAAGCTTACCCAAGTTCTGCAGATAACATAGAACATAAAATCTACAAAAACCTCCCTTCTCTAACCAACAAAGCAAGGGTATTTGTTCCCAAGGGGCTGCCCTAAGGTAGTTGGAGTAGGAGAGAAGTGTTCTGTGTCACCTCCAGGGTATTTTTGGCAGCTCCTTTTGCTTGTGTGCAGAGATGCTCGCTTGGCCAGACTATTGCGGCTTGCTTTGCAAATCTGTTTTCATCCGAAGGCAAAACCACACAATAATAATAAAAAAAAAAGGGCTAATGGAATCAATTAGGGATTTTTTTTTCTTAGGGAATATTCTGCTGGTGGACGGTTATAGCGGCGGCATTGATCCCATTCATGAGATGCAGATAGTCGGGAACGCTCGGAGGCCGCTGCCACGTTCACGTGCTCTGCCTTGGTTGGTTGGGTTTTTTTTTTTTCTTTTAAATGCATTGCACTGCATTTGGCAGCGATGACTTTATAGAAATAAACTGCACAGATGTTTACACTGCCCTACTGAAGGAAATAATCGCATTTAATAGCGMTAAATAAATAAATAAATAAATAAATAAATAAATAAATAAATAAATGCTTTTGTACTGTATGCAGTAATGAGCTTTCCATAAATGTGCTCGTGTGCTCAGTGCAGCCTCCTGCTCTGACTCCATGAAACCGAAAGGGAGTTTCATAAGGGCGGGCGCGTGTTGCTGCCCAGCACCGTTTGYGGTCACTGATTGAGTTTGCAAGAAACGCCTGCACTGAAGATTGCAAACAGAGACGCAGGAGCCTCCGCCCGGCTCTGGCTTGGCCTGCCCGGTTACGCCGCCCGGCCGGATGCCCTCCCGGCCGGACTCCGCTCCGGCTTCACGGCTCCTTCCCGGAGCCCTCTCGTGGAGCCCGAATTCCACTGCACCGCGGAGCCCCGGCGCACGAGGCCGCGAGCCAGCAGGATGCTCCTGACGCACCCGAGCTCTCCTTCCCACGCCTAAAACCATGCACAAGCACCATGGGCCTGGAATTCCCGTCCAGGCGCGGAGGAGCGGCCGTGGCTTTGGCCACGGATRCCTCATMTTGCTCCCGGCCTCCAGCWATAGCGGCGGTTATTGAATTGCAGYGCMGGGAGCTCTTCTGGGAATAGAGAGGCAGCACAGCCGGGCATGGCCTGGTGAAACACGCTCGGGGCGGATGTAAATGGGATGTTCATAGGTTCGAGAGGGGCTTCTTGKGGGGGAAATCGTAATGAAACGGGTTAAGAGTCGCCCGAAATGTGCTTTAAATGGAAATATCAAGACATTCACTGACAACAGCTGGATTCATGAGGGCAATTAAATGCCGGGTAATATTTATTTTGCAAAAATAATAACAAGATTTTGCAAAAAAAACCCACCAAGGTTTGTAAAACATCCCTGACCAGCTATTAAATTACATTTTCCGTCATACATGAAATGCTCTGACTTTTTATTGCATTATTGATAGAAAACTATAGGTGCTATTTCATATACACAGGCAAGTGCAAGTCCAAATCTTCTGAGATACCCGAGTATTTAAATTCTATTGGCTATCTAGATATTTAAATCCTAGGGCATCAATGGGAATGAGTCACCTCTCCTACCCCGGGACCTTTTATTGYGAAGGGGCAGGTATATTAAAGCCATAATGGGCTCTGTCTAGGTGCTATTTTTTTGAGTATAGCATTTCATGTTGGTGGGRTAGAATTACTAGAGTATTTTAGAARCATTGATGCACTGAGGACTAAAATAAAGAGAWGGTGGCCACTTGGTTCAGGTRCCAAAGWGAATRTGAGAGGATTGCAAAGGAGCCAGAAGAGCAGCTAAGAGCCCAGGTCATGGGGAGGAGAGTTTGAGCAAAATGAAAGATGGGACACAGGTAATTGAGAAGCTGGGCATAACTCTTTGGATAGTCAACATTAATACTTCTTTATGGACAAACCGGACAGAGCATAACTTACAAGCAGCGAGCATGGATTAAACCAAGGTTATGGCTCTCAGCAGCAATGTTCTTCCACGCTGAAGTGTCCTGCAGCTGGAGTCATTAAAAATTCAGCGTTTGTCATATCTCAGTAATTGCARTCCCTGGGTATCTTCTATTCTTAGTGTGGGAGGTTATAAATATTGTTGATGACTCAGCATTTGCATTAGGCTTCTTGGTCTTCACTAGTCATCCTTGTGCCATCTATTCATGGTGTCACTGTCAGTGTGAACCTTCACCCAGGTGGAGATTTACGAGGAGGTCTGTGGGRTGTTTGCCTTTGGTTCAACTCATGCCAGTTGGGATCATTATTTATCAAGAGGATTTAGAAAGCTGCTTTCCTTTCTCACTGAAAGATGCAAAAACTAGAACAAGACAACAAAATTTTAACCTGTCTTTGGGAAGGGCACGTACTATCTTCGAAGGGTATCTGGGAGAATATGAAAATCCCGGTTTGGGGATGAGCAATTCTGGCACAAATACCAAGAGCTGACACTTCCATCCTTAAAATAAGCCCCCCGACATAAGTGATAATTTAATATACATCATGCCATCTGCTTTCAGAAATGTGCAAGCTGCTTCCAAAGAAGTCAATGGGAGATGCGTTTTTCCAATTCCTGARTCTAACCCGATGTCACAAAAGCAATAGTCATCTTTCCCCGAAGCGAAATACAGTTTGCCACTAGATAGAATAATAATCGGTGCAAAAAAACCCACAGTCTCTCCAATCTCTCTCCTCCTTCCCAACCCCGAGTGAAAGCACAGGGTTTGCAGAGTGCTCTGTGAAGGGCAGGCGGAGAAGGGGAGGAAGCTGCAGAGCTGCAAGGCTCGGAGGCGCTGGCTGCCCCTCTTCCCTTAATCAACAGGGAGCTCCTCTCCTGAACTGATCTTGCCAATCGGGACTTCACCAATGGAAAGTTCTCGCTGGGAAAGGTGGTCTCAAGCGGAGAGGTTTTGGAGTCTCCCTCTTTGGAGGTGCTCGGAGCCTAGCTGGACACAGTCCTGAGCAACCYGCTCTCGCTGCCTGCGGTTCAGAGCAGATGGTCTCCAGAGGCATCTTCCAACYCCAGCTACTCTGGGATTCTGGGAACAGAGTGTGGCAAGCAGTGTCTGAGGCCAGAGAAAGGATTCAGCTCCCTGTGTCCTCCTTACACCAAGRTATAGAAAAAGCTAGGCTGAGCCAAGCCTTCCAAAAACGCTTCTGTCCCTAGGTCTTCTAGAGGCCCCAGCCTCACTAGACCATAGATCCAGCCTCAGTAGGACAGCACACACTCCACTCAGGCCCATCTCCTGTTTCTATCAAGACCCCTAGGAGATACCTATGGAAGAGCTTGAGACTTCYGCAACACAATCCTAGAATCACGGAATGGTTTGGGGAGGAAAGGAGCGTTGGAGATCTCTCCTCAAACCTCACSCCCAAAGCAGGGCCAGCTGAGGCCCGATTGCTTAGGGCCTTGCTTTTGAGTTTGAGCTATGTCAAAAGATGGTGACTTCACTGCCTCTCCAGGTCACTGTCCCAGTGTTTGACCTCCAGCACAGCAGGTGACACTCGAATCTTCATTTAGCCTTTTGTTCTTTAGGTTCAACGAGCCCAATTCTCTCAACCTGTCCTTGTACAGCAGGTTCTCCATCTCCCTAGGCATAATCAATGGTCGCAATTGGACTTACTCCATTTGTCAGTGCCCTTCTTTTTCTGGGGAGCCCCAGAACTGGACATGCTGCCCCAAGTGTGGTCTTGCCTGGGACAAATGATGTTTTCCATTTTGTTCTCTTTCATTTTCTAATAATTCCCAACATTCAGGTCCTCACTTAGAGAGCAAAAGAGTTTAAATCCTTTTATTTACCACTGGACAGTGTGTTTTCTCATGGTTTTATATCAGCCCTTAATCTAAGATTGTGTCTCCTATGRTGATATCTCATTCTGCACCAGCGCTTGTCTGAAGGAGTTGCTTTTCCCCCTCTGCTTTAATTTGCCCTGACAGACACTGAATCTCAGCTGCCATTTTATCACCCAKCATCTCGGTGCCGTAAGAGATTTCTGCAGCCGGGTTTTGATAACTGAAGAACACAATTTCATCAGCAAATTCTGTCATCTTATTGTTCTCTGCCTTCCCCAGATCTTTTACAAATACGCTCAACGGTCCGCATCCCAGCACTAGCACACTATTAATGATCTCCCTTTCTTGTGGAACACTTTGTTGCTTATCCTTTAATCAGCGAARCAACCTCATACCTCTTTTACCCTCCCATGCCCGTGGCAGCGTTCTTCCTCCAGCAGCATTTGGCAGGCGCCTTTGAAAGGCCTTTGAAAGGCCACGGACACAACACCGTGCGCATTGACATGCTTGTTGGTGCCGTCAAAGAGCTCGGGCCGTTTTGGCAGGCAGGATTTCTCTTTGCAAAAGCTGTGTGGGCTTTTCCCTGTTGTGTAACGTCCTGCCCTTACTGGTTCTGTTCCCTGCTACAAATACCAGCAATTTTCTCTGTGCAGGCATCAAAATTACTTAAGGAAAAAAACAAAACAGTGTCACGTTTTCTCTCCYCACATTTCAAGGCCTCTGTGAGTGAGGAGCCCAGCACCATGGTTGCCAGCCTGGTAATGTCTCATTCGAGTCTTTGTAGGGTCCTTCGGTGCAAACCCTGTGGCCCGCACATCTGATATCAGTCGTTTTGTTCCTTGATCCTCTCTTGGCCGTTCATACCAGTCTGGCAGGATTCTTAGTTCAATCATGTTTGGAAAAGGATTAATAATCTTGCTCTTAGAAAGTTATTCTTAACATCTTTTCCGTCTACCTTTTTAATAGCGTGTATGTTCTCTATCTTTTTCCCTTGTTTGAACACGAAGTCTTCTTACTCGTAATCGCCTTCTTTGCTCTGATCTTTAATTACAGTAGCTTTCTCCTGGTCTCTTTAGAATCTTTTCTCATATACACTCTGTACGTTCTCAGAGCCTCTAATGTGGCGTCTTTAAACAGTGTCTGGGGCTGCTTGCAARCATTTCACCCATTTGGTGCATTGTAATAATTTCCTTCTGACAAGTTGCTTCATGGTTTGTAGGTCTCCCTTTTGAAGCTAAGTCGACACTTGTGATATTTTGGGCTTTCTTGCTCCTATGACACCACTGAATCTCAGTACTTTATGGCTCCTCATGTAGAGCGTTTCTTTGCTCATCCCACAGCAGTCCTGCTCTGGGATATATCAGGAGTTTTTCTTCCCAAACTACTCCACTATGCCAGTAGTTGTTTACAGCTATCTCAAAATTTACTCTCAGCATCAATATTTCCTATTATAGGTACCCAGTGTATATGCAGATAGCTGACCTGTCCCTATTTCACTGTGTCGTGTAGTCTCTCAGCATCTCTGGTCTCCCTTAGACCCCTCGGGCACTGTCACTACCCTGGGTGAGTGGTGGAGAGCATCACTCCTTCATAGTCCTCTTGGGAATGGCACGGCAGCCTGTTGGCATCGGTGTTACTTGTTGATGAAGTTACCTGACTTCTCTGATGTGACTCTGAAGTTTTCTTTAACGTGTGGCATTACTGCTCCAGCAATGCAAATTACTCTGCCCCTCCTAKGTAGTTTATAGTTCAGTCTGAGAGTGTCCTGATTATCTTCCCCCCATTGAGTTTCTGGGATGCCTATTGCATAAATATATCTGCATTCAAAACCGACAATCCAGTCCATCTAATCTCATCTTTTATGCTGGGCGTATTGACATGAGAAGCGCATGAAAATATGGCTCAACTGCCTGTTTTGTTTGCCCATTGACTTGCTCGAAGAGATCTTTAGCACCTTCCTGCTTTAACTTTATCGCCTTCAGTCTTGCCCTCCACTCCAGAGCACAGAATTCCCGGACAGGATTCAGTTTCCGGACAACGAGTAACCTCCTGCAAAGCCTTGGCAGGCTCCTGGAAAGCCTTGGCTTTCCCAGGTCACCTGTGTGTGGCTGGTGGTCATGACCCTGTGCTTGGAGGAGACCTCACCCTCCTGGAAGGGCACCTGGAGCTCCCACAGTGCTCCACGTGCCCATGTTTGGGCACCTGAACCAACCCCCTCACTTCTTCACCTCTAAAAAACACATCTTCCCAAGTGGCACGTTATATTCCATGCTCTTCCACACCTCTCAGTCCCTTTTTCTTAAACATTTTCTCCTCACACTACTATAGATGACCACGTTGTKCCTCAGAGCTGCAGCACTGCCCACACTCTTGGAAAGTCTGGGTTCGTGGCTGTGCACACCTCGCTACAAGTTGTCTCATCCATGAGAGATGATCAACCCCCTTAACCATCCTAAATCCTCCCACTTTGAGATTTTCCTCCACTCTGCAGGCTGGAAGCTTCAGCAGTCCTTGGAAGTTTTATAAATGAAGGTTTTTTCGCTCCGTTTCTTCTTCCAGCAGCTGGGGCCCTGCTTCAGAGGTGTGYCAAACGTAGCAGAGTTCGGGGCACGTTTGCTCTGATTTTGCTTGACCCTCTTTACTGTTCTCCATGGAGCTGTTCTTCACCCTGAAGTTCAACTAGGGCCACTGTTCAGCCAGGATGGACGAGCTAAAGGTCAAGAAACCAAATTCATGGCTGGGAGCTTGAGTAAGAAAAGGGCATTCCCTTGAGAGCACAAGTTCCTGCTTCTAATGGGCTTTATGCACTTTATTTTATGACTCTTAAAATGGAAATACAGAGCCGTTGGAACAGGCACAGGTTTCCCATTCCACTCGACTCTAAGAACACCCAGTTTGGAGATTCCTGTCTTCTCCTGTRATATTCCTATGACTGCACCTATAGACACCATCTCTGCCATGCCCCCTGGCCCTGGTCCATCCGCTGTCCAGACCTTCTTTCAACAAAGCCCATTGGGGCTCCATCCAGGGCCTGTGCCCMGGCTGCTGGAGAAGCATGGAATGTTTGGGTGGAAGGTGGTTTGTGCTCCCATTACAAGGCCAGGACATGGCCAGGAAAAGYACTCAGACCACGCTTGGGGCCCTTCCTCCCAAGGCAACCATCGCTCCTCACTTCCTTCCCTTGCACATTTGGGTGCACAGAGGTTGAGCCAGGTCACAGCATTGATTGTGATGAAAATAAACCTGCCCACAAAAAAAAAAAAAAAAAGTTTGTTTTAGGAGGAATCACTGCCCAATGAGGTTCCCCACATGACCCCAATTAGTAGCTACCAGCCAAAGAGACGCAAAGGCCGGGAGGTAAAAATATAAAGTCAGGAGCAGTGCAGACCTGTTCTTTTTCAGCAACGCTGCCAGTTTGTATTGGATTAAATTGAAACTATTGCCCGGCGTGCTCTGCTTCTTCCACAAGCTGAAGTGTGTCCAGCTTGCTGAGCTGTTCTCAAGAGTAGACGGCTCCAGAGCTGGATGAGCAGGGCCGTAATTTCATAATGGGCCGCTAGCTCCTGCTTTATGGAACTAAATCTTTCCTCAGTCCAATCCCTAMAAGCTTTTGGAGACGCTTCCCACCAAAAACCAGCAGGGTTACCTATGTGCACGTTCTCGACCAGCATAAGGGCCTGGGCATCCCCTCATCCCTCCCGTGACGGTTTCCAAGTGGAGCTGGGAAACATTTAAATGCCGKGAGGGACGTGTGCTCCTTGCAAAGCTCTTCCAGGTGCGCTAGCGAGAGGCAGCTCTGCTCATCACAAGCCTGAGCCGCGGGGAATATTAGCAAAAACGCCAATTTGCACGTCTTGGGGTTAATTGAGGAAATCTCCGGTGGAAAGTCTTGCTGTCATTTCTGAAGCTGCTCTGAATATCAAGTGAATGTCTCTGCAGGATATTGGGAAAGTTGTTCAACTTCCTCATCAAYCTATAGCAACAAGGAAGGATCTTAACTCCCGGGGCTCCGGAARAGAGAAGTTTTCCTCAGAATTCCCTGGTCACCTTATTTTATCTGAGCTTATGTTAACATGGGAATCATAGGAGCCGTTGCTGTTTGCAAAAAGACCTTATTTTCAACAAGGACRAGTCCTTTATTCTACACGAAATTTCTTATGAGTAAAAATACTTTGTTCTTTCTTTTTTCCTTTTATTAAAATAGGAGGTATTTGACTGTACACAATTGTCTCAATAAGAAAACCAGGAAATCGTAGAAGAAAGAAACTGGTTAATTCATTGAATGCTGAAGATAAATCAGTGCTGATTTCTGTAATCCSAGAATCACAATGTTGCTTTCACCACCTGGTCTTCAGGAGGACATATTTACATTTACAAGTTTTGCTATATGCTAGCATAAGAATACCACGAATGATGCAACTTTTAGCCAGAAATCCAGACTATTTCTACGTTCTATTGAAAATATTGGGCGATTCTCCRATCAGTCAATCTGCTCTTATGGGGCTTTATATATGTCTTACTCTATATTAGGGCTATATGATTAGCCATTCTTATTGATGCACCCCGTTTTTCCAGGAGTTGATTGAGAACAGTAGGGAGGAGCATTGGTTTGATGCTGATTTTAAGTGAATTATTGCTTATTTTTTAAAGTTAGCTTTTAGTAGTTTTGACATTTGGTATTTTGGCTAAACTGGCAAGTCATATGGAACAAAATGATAAAAAAATGAGGACAGGGGTAAGAGAAGAAAACAGAACAAAATCACCAAAATTTCTTTCAGAGAAAATTTCATAAAGCCAAAGTCAATGCCCTGTTAGGAACCAAAAAGAAGTTCCTGCACCTTCTGTTTGCTTAGGCTTTCCCTGTTCTCTTATTTGAGCATTCAGACGKGGTTGTGCGATGCCACTGATTTCGAGGTGTCGCAAGAAGGGGTGTAATTAAAAGCAGAACTCTACCTTGATTATCGTTTTGCTGCGTTGCACTTGCTGGCAGTTGCGAGATGATGAGCTGCTAAAACTGTGCAACCGTGCGAGCTGTAACCCCTAGTGTGGCTTGTCCTCATTGCGGGTGCCCTTCTGCTTAGCCCGACGGAGCGGCCGGGGAGGGGATGTCCAGGTGAAGCACCAGAGAAAAGCTCACSAGATCGCTGAGTTTGCCGAGTCATTTTTTTCTTTTTAACCCTCTGATGTTATTATGGAAAAAGAAGTGCAGGCAGTCGCTTTTAAAGAGAAATTAAGAACAATAGAGAACACACGCGGTGATAGTTGGAGCCAAGAGATCCTGCTCATTTCCCGTAGGAGGAAAGTCACCGAGAACTGGAAAGGGGAAAGCCCACATGGTTAAAAGACAAACAGGATTGACTTCTTTCTGACTGGCAGTCTGGGCATCGATGCTGTTCTGCTTCAAGGCAGTCGTGTTCACAAGATAGTACAATCAAGACAAACATAAAGCTACAGAAAGGCACAATGACTGGCGGGGAGAACATCAAAGATCCACTTACTGATATAAGAAGGAGATAGAAAATWAAGTCTCAAGTGGGAAATAAGGTTTCAAGCCTTACTAAGATTGACCAGGAAGACCAGCCCTAAATATGGGATATAAAACAGCGAGAACAAGACTGGAGAAAATAGCCATTTTAACATGTGACTCACGCAAGTCTGGCAAGGTGACGTTCTTCACTCCTTTGCCTTAACCACAAGGCTGGGGCAGGTCTGGTGAAGTCATGGCAAAGCAGCTGCATCTTGAAGTTTTACATTCCAGTAATAGTTTGGAAAAGATGTGGATCCGTATTTACCCTTTACTATAAAACAACTTCAAAGTTTCCGTAGTTCTTTTTGGTGCAAATGAGTTCAACAGACGTGTTTGCATTTTGGCGTTTTTTTTCTCAGTACACACACGTGCGTGTGCACCTCTGCATACAGCCTCATGGCAGGAGGTGTCTGAAATCTAAGCCCATAGACACCTGAACTAATCTACCTACAAGACCACAACCGTTTCTGACCACAGGCTTTCCCTGCGACTACGTTTTCTGGGAGCAGGACTGAGAAACCTTTCTCACTTGGAGCAGCCTGGCTGGGATTCTGGGAGATGATTCCAGGCTGCTCTAGGTGACGCTGMTTGGGCAGGGAGGTTGGACTAGATGATCTCCTTGGAAGAGGCTCCTTCCAACCACAGCCCTTCTGTGATTCCGTTCCTCTGTTTCCTAAGCTCTGGTGGTGCTGGGGACTCCTCCCTGGGAGGGGGATGCTCCTGCCTCCTCCTGCTGAAGCYCTTCGGATGAATCCCTAACCCACCATATGCTCCCTGAGCTGCCTTGAGAGACCTGTGACCCAGACCACGCTCTGTGAATTAATCCTACACCTCTGTCCATGCTAATAAGCTCAGCAGGGTCAAGAGCAGGGAATGGGCCTTGGCTCAGAGGCCAAACAGTGCAGCGAGGCTCACACTCCCAAAACAGGGCGGCCGGGCTCTACCAATTGCTGGGAGTGACGCCGGATTCACTCTCTGCCCTCGGCGGTGCTGGGCTTGTTTTGGGTCAGTTTCGTTGGCCTAGAGCAAGACTCTGCCAGGGAACATCCTTACAGTTACCAGTGCCCTTGCRTTGCACATGGCCGAGCACTACGGGCGTAAAATTTAAACAGCAAATAAAATTTAGTATTTAAATAGCAAATAAAGATGGAAAGCTTTCACAAATGGCCGATAACGCCTACACCCAGGCTACCTCTAAACTAGTCCCCTCGGTGGGCCCAGGACTTCCCAGGCTGGGAGTCTTGCTGCCTCAGTTTCTCCCTCTTGATATCAAGGAAGAGGCAACCTTTGAGGGGCAGGGACTGTTTCATGAGACGCTTTGGGTGGGTTTGCACTGAAATGATGCTCAAAGGCCMCTAGCGTTCTGTGCTTCCTTCTAAAAGAAAACATTTCTTCCCTGGAAATGTCCCATGACCCCAAGTTTGAGATCCAGCTGCCTTATGCCCTTTTAGTTGTGCAGAAATAGGAGTGCCCAGCTGCCGTTCTTGCTCGGAATGGAGCGTCACAATGGAGCAGGGAAGGTGATGGTGTCGGGGAAAATCTCACATAATCCCAAATGTCCTGTTTTCCTGCATGCAGCAGGGCTGAGAGAAGTTGATCCCTTCCTTGGAGACAGATGGGTTTGTATTACAAAATGCCTAGGATGCCTTACAGCCACCGCATGAACTTCGACATTTTAACACACAAAAGTACCTTAAAAGATATTGTAATATAAAACAAGGTCAGGTTTCTTTCTGACAAACCTGACGAAGCTCTCGGGTCATTTTGATGGTTCTTCTCTTCGGTTTTGCAAGCTTTGGAAAACGTGCGCATCCCTCCAATGCCAACGTGGGATGTGAGTCACAGAATCACACTGAGTCCTGGAATGTGTGCCCTCGTGGCCAAGAAGGCCAATGGGATCCTGGGGTGCATTAAGCAGAGCGTCTCCAGCAGGTCGAGGGAGGTGATTCTGCCCCTCTACTCAGCCCTGGTGAGGCCGCACCTCGAGTSCTGKGTGCAGTTCTGGGCTCCCCAGTGCAGGAGGGACGTGGAGCTGCTRGAGAGAGTCCAGCGCAGGGCCACAAAGATGATTAGGGGCCTGGAACATCTGCCCTATGAGGAAAGGCTGAGAGAGCTGGGCCTCTTCAGCCTGGAGAAGAGAAGACTGAAGGGGACCTGATTAATGTATATAAATATCTCAAGACAGGGAGTGAGGAGGAGGGGGCTGGCCTCTTCTCAGTGGTGGCCAGTGATAGAACTAGGGGAAACGGCCACAAATTGAGGCACSAAAAGTTCCACAGGAACTTGAGGAAGAATTTCTTAMCRGTGAGGGTGACAGAGCCCTGGAACAGGCTGCCCAGAGAGGTGGTGGAGTCTCCTTCTCTGGAGATCTTCCAAACCCGCCTGGACAYCACCCTGTGCCACATGCTCTAGGRGACCCTGCGTGTGCAGGGGGGTTGGACTAGATGACCTCTACAGGTCCCTTCCAACCCTAGCCATTCTATGATTCTATGAATGGTTGAGGTTGGAAAGGACCTCCAGAGACCATCTAGTCCCTTGCTCCGACACTCATGCTCTCCCTCTCCTCTAATACATCTCCCTTGTGTGTGCCTCCCGGCATCACGTTTGCCCATTTAACCCAGCTCTAAGGATCGCTGTCCTTTTCTCAAGTGACTTACCATTCCCTGGGAGATCTGTAGACTATCTGCTCCACTTACCAGCAGCGCTTTTATACTGACTTCTCAGTGACTGATGAAAATGCAGAACAATGTCCGAGCTTGTTTTGATCCATGTGAAATTTTAAAAAACATCCCTCCTTTGGACAGTGATTCTCCCACGCTGGCTGCTTTGTGAGATCTTCCTGTGCTGCATCCATTAAAAGGAGATTTTGTTGACGTTGTGCTCTTGCACGGTGAYAATTTAAAGGCTTTGCAGAAGTCCAAGGACATATTTACTCTAACAGCAACATTCATTTTGGGCACTGAGTGTCCACCAGTAAAAGTCATTGGCTTGCTCGCTGTAAGTTAGGTAGGCAATAGCTAGGAGGAGGAGATAATCCTGTCCATAGCCTTGTTGGTTAAAGGATGAAGTTAGGTGAAATAAAGTTACCCTCCAGCTTCTGCACGCATACTAGAACCCATGCACTCTATGCAAGGATTCACCCCGTTGTTTTTCATGGACAAAAATGTGTTGGACGTATTCGTCACGCAGCCACAATGTCATTGGGACRGGAGCTCTCCTCAAGGTCTCTCTTTGTGTAGCACCATGAGTCCAGATTGACAACTGGCTCTCCTCTGTGCTGCAGTAACACAAGGTCATTAATGGCTTTTTTTCCAACTCTAAGAGCAAGAGACAAGACCTGAGCTCTTCTCTGAGAGCCTGAGTAAGACATTAGACCTTGTACTGACTTTCAGGACAAGAATGAAATGCTTAATATGAATGTTGTACCAATTTATAGAATTCTCAGCAAAATTAACTTCCAGTGTTGAGAAGTCATGAGATTAGTCCCCCAGAATTACATGATTACCTTAATCAGAGAGTTTTATCCTGAATGGCAAACAAATTCTCATATTCTCCTCCCAGCTTTGGGGCTGCCCGGGTGCAGGTGCTCCATTCTTTCAAGAGCATCTCTGTAACTCCAGGAGATAAAAACTTGCACAAAAAATAAAAGTTCATATCCTCATACAAGAAGACGCTGATACTTTCCAGGGGGATCTCAGTGATATCTTTAAAATCATGAGATTTRCATTAAAATCATGAGTGGTGGTGACCTCACAGTTCTGCCCGGGTAGAACTGTGCGCCTATCTTCTRTCCGAGGGTACAACAGTAAAATATTTCAAAAAGAAAATAAATGTAATGTATTCATAATTGCTAATGTGATTGAGAATGTACATTTAAGAAATGTAATGGCATAGACCTGAAGAAATCTAATTCTGAAAGGAAGCTGTCTAAATTTAGAGTGATGTAGTACTAATTAATCCGTTTAGCATTCCATGCTGGTTTCAGGCCTAGGAATGACTAAACAGAGGACAGCCCCTGGCTTTGGATGGGCAAGGAAAGTGAAAGAGGTTGGATGTTTTTTCCATGCTGTCAAGTCAAAACAGATMATTTCTGATCATCTCAATAACAGAGTTATTTTTTAACAGGTTGATTTTCAGTAGCTGAATTGGCTGGAATTGTTTTCTAGCAAAGCGAGGGTTAAACCATTTGGGTTTTGCTGGAGCAAAAGCCACGAGTACTCCAGAGAGGGTTTTATTTGTGTCAGGCCAGCAAGACAGAGCCCTGAAATGATCAGTGGCATATATCAAACCTGCATTAAGGCAAAAGCGAAACGAGCTCGGAGTCCTGACTCCGGGGACGGAGCAGGGGCTGCTGGAGCCCAGCCCTGTCTTCCCATCAGCGCGATGGTCTCTGGGAGAAGCTCTGCACTTACCTGGCTTCCCATCTCCTCCTGGTCACCGCAGCGCACACGGGAGCAGGTCCCATGAGGGCTTCAAGGGAGAGATGAGCTTTCCCTCATCCCTCAGCTTTCCCTTGTGCTACGTAACATCTAGGACTTACATATAATATTCTCCAGGTTTTAATAATAATAATAATAATTATTATTATTATTAATATTAATATTATTGTTCTTATGAAAGGGGAAATTAGGGCATAGGCTTGAAGRCTAATGCATCTTATGAGTGTCTTGGCAAGAGCACAAGGACTGATGAGACTTCAGAGGCAAAACTGTCACTTGAATTAAAAGCACAAGGTGTCCAGCCATTGCACTGAGACCCTGGGGTGTTTTCCTTCCGTTGGTCGGACAYGTAGCTGCGTGGGGCCCTGGTGCAGGTGCTCAGGGGTAGGTGCTCAGGATAAATAAGCTGCATTTTGCTCACAGAAGACCCTTCCATGATACCTGTCTTGGCCATTGGCCTTGACTACATGGCCTTGACTACATTGGCCCTGACTACATGGCTTTATGCAGTCAAAGTTGGCCAAGCTCATCCAGTTTGCAGTTGTGTCACGACTGGGGACGGGAGGTCTTAGGAGAACATGAGTGGCAACCGATGCAGCTTCACGTGCCCGCGGCCCCTGGAATTACGTAATCACTTTCTTCAAGCTAAAAGTATTTCGAGGGTTTAATTGCCAGTGCTACCTAACAATCTAGAGTAATTATATAATTAGCAAGAAATTGCAGCTCCTATTAGGTACTTAGAACAAGTCGGATTTGGGTTTGATTTTTTGAAAAGGTGGGAAGTTGTGCACACGTGGATTTTTGCATAACGATGTGACCTCAAGGAAGTAGGGGGTTGGGATTTTTTTTTCTTTTTGTAAATGAATTTCTTGGTGCTGATTTAGAAAATAGCTCGGGTAAGACTTGGCTGAGAAGGCTGAGAAATCTATTAAAAATTGTCACTTAAAAAAATTCRTCGGGATTAATTGTTTTCTCGCCACAAAGACTGCCAGAAGAGGTAACGTTGGATTTCGAGATCGCTCGACATGGGAAGGGATTTGGACCTGCTCCAGGGACGAGCTATTGCCAGCATCAGGCAGAAAGGGGAGAAGAAACCAGGTCTAATACCCCGCTGCCGTTGTAGTTCCTGGCTCATAACTCTCCCTCGCTGATGGAAGACGCAACTAGTACTTTATAGCCGGGTTTGSCAAAAAGGGCTGTCAAGGGCACGCGATGCTGCTGCCCCTGCTGCTCGAGCGATGGACACGGCGTTCGCTGAACCCGCTGGAGTCTTGCCATGCACTTCAGCCAGGTTTCATCCTCGCGGGAGCCGCTGAATCTCCGAACCATCAATGATGTTATCCGAGAGACAACGCTCCGAGGGACGGGAGCGATGCCTGCTTGCGAATATCCAGCCCCATGCATAAAAACCAGCTAACCTCTTCTAAAAACCTGAGCGAGACCCGTGGCTATAGCTGGACTGGATCTCTAAAAGCCTTTGTTGGTTTCATCAGAGACACCTCGTGCTGCTACAATCCGCTGGGAGCTGGAATGCAATGACGGAATGGTTAAATAACTTACTACAGGCAACAAGAGGAATCTGCAGCAGAAACTGCAGGCATTTCACTCGAGTGCCCGGTCGGAGACATCAGCTACCGTGTTGATTTCGTTCGGTGACAATGCCAAAGCAAAGGGGTCACACAAAGGCATTGGGACAGACGTCGAGGCTGCAAAACGGAGCCTCCGGCTGGGGCGAGGGCAGACGCAAAGACGTGGGGGAGAAGCRCTTGCAAAGGCCATAAATTACCAGCACGACAGCACGAGGAATTGGGTACCGGAGGTGGCAGAATGGGGAATGGGTTTCGGAGATAACCGCCGTCGCGGCGTATCTGATGTAAATCCCTGCGGTCGGGGGCTGGCAATTTGGAGCCCGTCGTTTCCCCCAGACTCCGGGATTAGTGGAAATGAAAAGAATAAAGAGCAGACCTCATGAAGCTCCGATTCACCCGCACATTAATGTATGCGCATAAAAGGCCCGGCCACCCGGGCCAGGCTGCCGAGAGAAAAGATGCGAAGGTCATTCAGGAGCAGATGTCACCTTAGCAGAAAACAAAGCAGTAAAATGAACAAGCCTCAATGGACCCAACGCCTTTTCAGGCAGGCTCCAGGATYCGTGTTCCAGGAGCAGAAATAAATGTACAGGGAAAACGTGTGCGTTTGTTTCTTTCTCTCGCRGCAATATAATCGTGTAGCCGCATCCGTGCAGGAGCTGCTTGAAATAAAGCTAGAACGTCTCTTATCTCTTATCAGCACTCGGGATTTGCAGTAATGAAAAGATTTGCATAACAAATGCGTCTTCGGGTTGTTCCTGCTCGGGGTGGAAGGATTCATTTCCCCTACTTTTCGACCATTTTATCCTAAAATGCATCCCCCTCCGAGCAGAAAACGCAAGGGCCCTTCTTCGTGTGCGGTGCATAGGCACATTCTGCTTGCTGACTTTTGCCTGCTGCAGTTTGGGGATTGAAATAATCCTTTTTTTTGCCCTCCCTCTTGTCCTCACAGCCTCGTTAGGCCACAAATTTTTTCAGAATAAAAATAAGATGAAAGGCCTCATTTATCCCTTGCTGGCATCAGTTTTATACCACTGTCAGCCTGCAGATTCCTGCTTGAGAGCAAGGGAAGCAAAAGAAGAATCCAGCCAGTCCAGTCAATTAATTAGGAAGTCAATCAGGAGGTAAATACATGCATTAGCAGCAGCGAGGGCTGGAGGGGATGTCTTCTGCTCCATCAGGGTGTCTTTATGCACACGAGCCCCCCCTTGCCCTTTGATCATTCATGCTCAGGGCCGTTGTCCCCTTCTGCGCGCGCGCGTCCCATCTCCCCGTCACTGCGCGCGATGGGAAGCGCCTGGTGCTGCTCCAGGGATGGCCCCACCGAGGCTGGAATGAAGCTTGGCCAACCTTTTAATGCAGCTTATCAATCGGAACAGGGCTCTAGGACACCTTCCCCCACCACGCACAGCAATGCGGCTGCCGCTGTGGCCTCCTGCAAACGCGGGRTGAGACCTCTCAGGTCCCATCAGGCTGAAGAAGTCCTGGTTGGAAAGCACACGTCACAGCAACACTGACGCATTTTGGGTTTTTTTCTCTCCAAGGCCTCCTTGGAAAATGTCTCCTTCCATCATTAGGGTGGAAAAGCTTTCTTAATAGTTAACATAGGTCTTCCTTCCTCCAAATAAAACATCTTTTTTACCGTTCTCCTCCTACAGAGCAACCTATTCGCTCAGCAATGGTGCCCCCAAATCCCTTCATCACTCAAGACCTGGTCTCAAGAAGGACCTACCAGTGTTTCAGCAACAAAACGGCATCCTCCAAAGGAGCAGGACACCTCTGTAGAAGCCCATTCCGTCTGTGGAAACCCACCCTGAGGGTCTTTGCCACCTCCAGGCCTTTGCTCATAGACGTCCCCGATACCTGCCTGGGATGTGGGGACAGGCAGCTCTTCCTGCAGGAACCTGTCACCAGTGTCCACCAGGCTTGTGTGGAGCCGGTGTGGTCTTGGTCCTTCATCTTTCTCCTCCCCTGAAGCATCGTGGAAGGCTAAAAGGCCCTTTCCAACCTAAATGATTTCTTGGATGAATCTTTGTTTGTTTGCTTGGTTGGTTTTTCTRTAGGAGCAAGGAAAGAACAAAGATAATGTGTCCACTGGGGCTTGAAGTCTGTGRTGTTCTTGCAGTGTGATTTTCTGCATATAAATTAAATCCTCAGTAGGGCAATTTTTGTCCTCTGTTTTGATAAAATGAGGTGTGGAGACAGCAGTTCCATCATCTCCTTTCACTCTTGTTACGGCACACGCGCCTGTCCATGGCCAGCATTAGATGTAGCCGTGTAACCGAGTGGTGATAAACTCTTTGGATGGCAGAAAGAAAGGAGAAAAGGGTGGATTCTCCTGTGCTTCTTTGGTCAGATTATCAGCAGATAATTTTCAGCCGGAAATGCTGAGGCATTTGCTACTACGGCAATGGACAGGTTCTCTTGCAAACTTCTGAATCCATATTTTCCTTCATGTCTTTCTCTTGTGCCAGGGTGAGGGTCTTTCATCAATGGAAACTGCTCTAAAAGTTGACTTCTACTCATTGGTGTGGCTTTCAGTTCTTTATAAATTATTCCTATGAAAAATACTTCAAATTCAGCACACTTGAAGAAAGTTGAGCTCATGGTCCAGCTCATGCTTGCTGAATTACACCTATACTTACTGCGTAATCATCTTTATTCTATCAAAGAAGATACCTGGTTTCATACCCAAGGATGGCTAAGCCRCCTATAGGAATTTTGAGTCATTCTTCACTCCAGATCATTGGAGAAGAGGCTGCACGAGCTTCCTCGGTCAGACTCATTAGGATTTGCAGCATGAACGTTGTTTCCCTAAGTAATCAAACTCTATTCTAACATACCCACAGAATCCAAGATAAAGTCCCATTTCATGTCGACCAGAAGTCAGCGTATTACCCGTGCRGACATTAATATGGCAAAGCAACTCTTTCTGCCGAAGAGAGGAAATTAAAAATATTACCATTCTTTCCAGTTCATTGTGCTGGAACAGTCCATATTAATGATATCCATAGGTCAAAAAAGAAGAGGGGCACGCTTCCTCATTCGTGGACATTATGTAGAAAATTTATCAGGCACTTTATTTATTTATTTTTCTTTATTTAGGACATTCATGCATGCCATCTATTTCAGGGCACTCTGCATTTTAATTAGGACACAGGCTTTGGAATAAGCACATTTAAGAAGAATCACTAAAGAAATAAAACCTTAGGACATTAAACTAAAAAGACAAGAATTAATAATGCATATAATTTTCCTAGTTCCTCCCCTTTGGGAMTCAGTTTGAGATTGTTTGGGTCATCAACAATGCATTTTTAACTTAAGATAGACAAAAAATTCTTCTTTCTCTACTGAGGCAGGAGCGGGAGATGAATCTCTGTGACCTAATGACTAATCCTCAGATCTCAAAAATCCACACTTATTTAAAGTCTAATTTAGCTCAGTATCTGCTCACCATTCTGCCATGATGATGTCCATGATGGACTTGCATGTTCCTAAGTACTGGGGAAAAAGTCTGATATTCCATTTTCATTTGGCTGCTTGGCCATGCAAGCAATGATGCCTGCCTTTGATTTCCCCTCTTGACAACGATATGCTGAACAAAAAGTAGGATTTGAAAGGACAGACATGAGCAGRTAAGACCATTAGATTCTGCTTTTGCTGCTCACTCACAGGGTGGAAAGTTACAGCGAGGTGTCATCTAATAGAGCTGGTTTCCATCTAGAAGTGGGTGACAAATAYAGAAAAGCTACCAATTACCTAAAGAACTTCTTTTGCAGGACTTCTTTTGGAGCAACTGCTTCTGCTCTGACTAAGCTGGCTTGTCAGAAGAGCAAAATTAAATGCAGATTAGGTGCCTCTATTAGACAGAGTAGATCCTACTTTTAACTAATACGTGGTCACCCACATGTCACTAGTAACCCAGTGTTGCTGGGTCTCGTTGGTTTTACCAGGAAAAGCCAAAGCCCCTGGGCTTGGTCAGTCACTCAAAACAACCACCTGTAGTAGTGAGTGCTTGGTGGAAGATGGGGAAGTCCTTCAGTATGGGCAAAAGGCACAGTGAGACAGTGGAGCACGCTGCTCACAGGGGGTCCACAGTCAAGCAAACCTGGGGGTTTCCAAAACTGTGCTGTACCAAACTCCAAAGAACCTATTTTGATCCTAAATCTAACCCTGCTTTGAGCAGGTTGTTGGGCTGGAGACCTCCTGAGGTCCCTTACAGCCTGAATTGTCCATTAGGAGAACACACTSTCTTGATTTCCCTTTTCTCAGTTTGGACCCCTCACTCACAAAACTCTTCCCATTACTAAATGAGGGTCTCATCATTGTTAAGGGATGASTTGAGAAGCCACTTCAAGTCTCTACCTCCAGCCAGGTCTCCCATGAGATGCAGGACACATCTTTCCATGCCTGTGATGTCTGTCTGCAGAATGGAGGCATTGCTCTGTCTGCAAAAGGCAGYTGGGAGATTAAATTCATTAGAGATCACAGCATCCTAAATTCAGTGGTAATAAAGGCCATAAGACAGACAAAATATAGGGTGGGAAAAATCTGACAAGGTTTTGATATCTAGTCTAGTTGCCTGGATACTCTCCTCTGGCACAGAAAATACGTACTCCGCTACAACTGTCACATGATGTGAGCTCAGAAGTTGATTCACTTCAAGTCAGGATGAATAAAGAGAAGATAAAAACGTCTTCCACAGTCGTTTCAGGGTCAGAGCATTAGCAGCCATAAATTGGACCTTTATCCTCTGCTGCAAAAAGCAAGAGCCTTCACCGCGGTAGAGGAACAGCACAGGGTCTGCTGCAATCCTTGTGTAGGGAGCAGCCTATCGTTGTGCGGTGTCAGGAGCTTAATTTTGGAAACTAGAGTGTGATAGACAGTCAAGATCTGCAGCCTACCTCCATATGGTCAAATTAATACTGCGACTCTGCCAACGTCTGTGCGGTGAGGACGACGATGTGCCTCCCACCTTCCTTGTGGAGGAGAAGGATCACTCCCGTCAAGCAGTTAGCGTAGGACTGTAAATCTCAACACTGTGTCCCTTGTGAATGACATGGGAGCTACAAATGGGACCAGCAAGCACTTCCATCACTTGTCCAAGTTGGCAGTGCTGAGGCCACCACTTGCAAATCTTCTAGCCCAGTGATCTCCTCTTCCTGAGCCACTGCTAAGTGAAATAGAAGAATGAAGAGAARTAATTTCCCTTCATTGAGAAAGGAGACAATTTCTACTTGTGGTTCCTAAAAAGCTTAATGAGCTCCCAAATTAAGGGAGTAGCAGGCAGAAGCCCTGAGAGCATATTGAGGGTGTTTTAAGGAACTTATACAATTGCATCTCCAAGAAAATTCAACATAGGCCAAACTTGAAGACCTCAGGTCAGGCCTCATGGCAAGAAGTGGGACTAAATGGGCTCTGGAGGACCACCATCATGGGAGTTATCTGCTACCTGTAAGTCACCAGGTCACTACTCCACCTGAGGAGAAACACTAACATGCCATTTCCTCCCCAGTAAATGTTCTAAACATGCTGCCCAAAGCAGCTTTCCAACTCGGATGGAGTATCAACCTAGACTCATTGCAAGTTACCCAAGTGGTTTATCTACTTGCTGGGTACTGGCAAAGAGTCATTCTTCTGGCATTCTTGTGTGGTGGGTCCTTGTCAGTGAAGAAACACTGAAGGTCACCAGCTCTTCTCTCAGGTTTCRTTTTGATTAGCATTGGTTGGTCCAGATTTTGATGCACATCAACGTGGTGCTGCGTTTGCAGCCATGGCATGGAGGTATAAATTCTCGTAGAAACATCCTGAGCCAATCCCTAGATCYTTTGGTAACCTTACAAGGGAGATAAATAATAGGAATTTATAACAAAATTAATTAATTAAGAAGGTGGTTTTGGAAAATCTTGTAAAGATTGAGCCATTGCCACATGGCTTGGATCGAAGTTTAAGTTCCAGTGAAGACATGCCAGTTAATGTTAGCAGATTGACTGGTAGACATGRGAGCCCACAAACACGGTGCTGAAGGAGAGACTTTGAAACTCCACAGAATGACCAATTTAATCAACTTCGAGGGCTGTCCCTAAAGTGCCGCCTGCCAGCCCGCGAGCGCGGCAGCCGGCGTTGGGTGCTAACGTGCTGGTGCCCGACTGCTCAGCATTACAATTGCAAATGGCCTGTTCTAGTGTTTCACAACATTAGCCTAGCAACAAACGAGCAGGAAWAAAAACCATTTACACTGCAGCACATTTGGAAAGGCATTTCAGAGGCTCTTCACAAACTGCCCGGTGCAAAAGCCACACTCAAGAACTGGCGGCTGTGCGGGAGCTCTTCTCCTGAATCCGCGTGGGACGGCCCTTAGCCCTTAGCCCCAACATGGCAGAGATGGGAGAGAAGGCCTTCCTGGAGAGAAGGAAGGAAGGAAGGAAGGAAGGAAGGAAGGAAGGAAGGAAGGAAGG
>PTEX01000172.1:673259-698459 GCA_003342815.1 Eudromia elegans
GGAAGGAAGGAAGGAAGGAAGGAAGGAAGGAAGGAAGGAAGGAAGGAAGGAAGGAAGGAAGGAAGGAAGGAAGGAAGGGAGGGAGGGAGGGAGGGAGGGAGGGAGGGAGGGAGGGAGGAGTATTTCACAGCCAGACTCTCAGCTCAGTGCCCTGCTGGCCTAGGCACAATACACGTATAAAACAAAAGGACAAGTCCTCTTCCAGTAAGTTTAAGCCTACTTCATCCTTAAGAGTCCAAGTTATCACTAACCGTGATAGTAATTACGTTTCTGGGGAATTGGATGGTAATAAAGTGTTCAGGGCCCAAATTGGTCTCGGCGCTTGACTGTGCTGGACGAAGCACTGATGTTATTAGAAGGACGATTGTCATTAGTTTGCTTTACAGATGACAGCATTGCACAGCAGGTAGGAAACAACCATGGGGATAAGCAGAGACCAACCGCGGGAATGTAACGGTAGAAGAAATTCATTTTAGCACCASTAGCACTAGTTAAAGCCCCCACCTAGGCAGTTGTTTGGGTGAAAGACAAACTGTGATTAAAAAGGTTACAGAAACTTTACCAACAGGCAAAGAAATTCATTGTCACCTACTGATAGACTCCTTGCGCCATCCTCTGAAGTATTTAGCAGGCAATATAGCAGGGGTCAGCTTCAATCAGGTAAGATGACTCAGAAGGCCCTAAACTAAAACCCAATATAAAATACTCAGGATGGGATATTTCTTCTTGACCTCCACCTGGCGGATAAAATGTGGACAAATAAAGACAGTGAAATCCASATACAACTTATCTACCCAAAGCCCTGTGCAAGTGATGCAGGGAGGAACAGTGTGACAGGGATAAACCAGCTCCAATTCCCAGAAAGGCAAAGTCAGGACTCGTGTCTCTGCTAGACCTTGCACGACTGGTGGCAGAGTCCTGGATATGCCAGGATCAGGTGCCACTTGGTCCTGGCCACGGTTACATCCAAGATATCAGGCTAGACTGACTGCTAATCCGAGCTGTGTTTGACCACGATCCTGAGCTAAAACTCTTTCTATAGACATGTTCATTGGATGCTGCCTGGATGGAGCAAGAATTTGACATGAAAGGCATCTCAGAGAGCAAAGGAGAGTGTCCCCTCTCCTAGACAGCTTCATGGTGACCAATGCCGTGATATTTCAGCCTTTGCTTCAGTCTGCACTGCATTTCTTGTCCTACGTCTCCAGGGTGAAGGTCTTCTCTTTGCCAGTGGGGAACKGAGACACCGAAACCCTGTGGGTGGAGAGCGATTAATGTCGTCAACCTTGTCGGCTCCTGACTCTTTTTAAGGCACATCAGAGACTTGAAGTTAGACAGTGTCAACATCACTGCCACCCCYATTACCATAAGCACTTCTCCACCACTTCCCTTCCAACCCTACCCTGCTCCTCTTAGGATTTTGCAGCAGTTGAAYGCTGACCTTCCATGCTATTCCCAGGGTCTTAGTGGGGAAGTCCCAGATCCTGCCAATTCTCTTGACATAACAGCCAGGTAGAGCAGTGCTTGTTGGATCGAGATACTGATGGTATGAGGCAGACATACCTCTGATGGGAGCCTGTKTGTTCTCTTTGTGAAGGTAAGCCCGCATTCCCACTCTGCACGGATCCCCTCACTGGTATCTCCAGGCTTCTGTGGGCGAGGTGCTTGTGGGCAGCCCCACATTTCAGATCCCTGAAATCCAACCTCTTCCATCCACCAGCCATGGGTGACATGAATCAAATCTGCTTAAAAGGMCAGATTCTGTCTCCCTGGAGGAAGAAAGGAAGACTCTTAACATTGATTTCAATGGGAACTCTTTCACACTGTGGTGAAGAAAGTATCCCTCCACATTTTCAATTGTTAGTTAATTGTTATTATTAATTTGTATGAACATAATCATTAAGTAGCACCATTACTGAGGCAGCTCTATGAATATGAAAGATGCTTTTCAGTTTAAAGATCCCTTTCAGGCAGGGTATATTTTCTAAATTCATTAGCCTCCGTGRGTACTTATGYAGAACTTATGCAGTTAGTGAAGTTSCTGGAAGCAGAATAGATACATCAAAACCACCTCTCCTCGGGATAGTTGSCCTGCTGAGAAACAAGAGCTAGTTCAGACATTTCATTGCACCCCGTTGGATGGACATACCTTATTTAGYATGATTTCATCCACAAAAGATGATACCTTGGCCATGCATCCGATGGTAGGACTCTGGGGAGGAAACTTTCTTCCTTCATCCGAGGTTGGGGCCAACAAAAACTTGTGTAGACACAAACACCAGTGGACCATCTATGGGACCCACCTCCTGAAGAACTTACATCTGTTCAAATAGATTTTCTCAAAGCCAAACCTCCGGACAGACACATGTGACCTCCTTCTACAGTCTTGTGAGACCTGGCTGTGGTGGTAGGTCTGTGCTGCTGGTGACAATGTCCTCCAGAGGAGACACCAAGMCAGGCTTCTACTTGTGACCAGCTCTCTGTGGGGCTTCTGGTTTCCTCGATAGATGTAACAGCAGCTCTCCAGGCAGCCTGAACCCAGAAGGTTCACCAGAAGGTTCTCACCAGAAGGTGAGAGAGGAGGGGATCATTCAAGGTCCAGGTGATGCACAAGAAAGGGGGTCACCTGAGCACAAAGTGAGATCTCTCCTCACAAACCCTGATAGGGATGGTCCTGTGGGTAGCAGTGAGGACAAATGGCCCTGCCCTGGTCACACTCTGCACGCCCTTAGGGATGCAGCTCTAATATCCATTAACCTAATCCAGGGCTCCTCTCCACCCTGTCCACAGCAACTCCCATGACAGTGCTGCGGGATTTCTCTCTTTCTCCAGGATCAGCTCTTCTGAGGAGCTCCAGCCCTTTGGTCCCCACACACGGTGGCTCCATCCGAGCTCCATCCGCTCCCCGATCCAGGTTCATCACCACATTGGCATCAGTGCCGAGCAAGCCAGCACTGCTCCCCTGCCACAGCAACACTTTGCKCCCACTTGGCTTCACGCAGATCTAAATGAGGACACCAGGTGGGAGATGGGCCGGGTCTGTAACGCTCTGAGATGCTTCTCTAGTCCTGCTGTCTTCTCATTAACAGGCAGCTCCTGGTTTGTTTTGTTTTTTGTTTTTTTCCCACGGAAGATTTACCCTATAAAAGTCTGTTCTATGGCATGGTGAATAGCTTCTGATTGTCAGATCTCCCCTTAATTGACTGCCAGAGAAAAATGAAATATCAGCAGCAATAATATGTGCTGTCTTTCACCTGGACTTTCCCAAGCAGTCTGCATTCCTGCGTGATCTGAGCTTCACAGCCTCTTCTGAGGAAGTGGGCAGGATAGGAGATAGAAGTGAGGAAGCTTCCTGAGGTCACGCAACAAACTGAGATGTGATTTCACATCTCTTGACCTACCATCCCATTCCTTGTCTCCCAGGACTGGATGAAAATCAAGGTTGGGTTTGCTCTGCACTGGGGTGGGTTGGGAATGTTGACCTTGATCCTGAAAGTTTATTTACCTGCTGCCCTGCAAGTCCTTGCTCCTCTCTCGTAACTCCATGGCCTTTGGAGAAGATGCTCTGACCTGCCTCCATCCTTCTCATCTCGTGTCTTTTCTGCATCCTTATTAGCAGCGAGGTTCCTCTGAAGACACAACTCTTATAGGAGGTCATGAAAAGAAGTGTTTCYCCAGGAATGACTGCAGCATCCAAGGTGGTACCTTGAGGATGCCCTAAGGGCCTTTCTCAGAACTGCTGTCTCCAGAGCAGAGCAGAGGGAGCAGGATGGCAGCAGCCGCCAGCTCATCGCTTGCCAGGGCACAACGGGCACGGAGTGGAAAGGAGCTGCTGCCGCCCTCTGGGAGAGCAGTCAAAACATCTGTGATATTTGGGACAGTTCCAGGACGAGGGAGTCAGAAGTGGGTCCTGGAAACGTGCCGATTGCCCTAATGAGGCCGCTCCCGTCTCGCGGCACGCGGTCCGCACGCGCGCGGGCTGCGCGCCGTGACCTCCTGCCTCCCCAAAGGGTGGCCCTCCACGAGCACTTGCAGGGGGTTTCTGTCTTCCCCGGAAGGGATCTCTTACCGCCTCCTGTTGTGTGTTATTGCCTGTGAAACTTCGCTCCCCAGGAGGATTTTCCCATTAAGAAAGGAGGAAAAAAAAAAAAAAAAAAAGTCAGCTTTGCATGGGCTTTTAAGCAAACAAAATGTGGAACATGTGTGCACACAAGATTTCACACCCACGCACAATTTCCCTGCTTATATCGCAAAGGGCTCATGTGCAAGGACCTGGCATAGTGCAAGGCATMAGCAGTGCGGGCTGGGGGAGGCAGGAGAAAAAAGGGGGAGAAGGTGGGTGAGTTTCAGCTACCACCTCCTCTTACAGAAATAAACCAGGTAGGTCTTTAGCCCCAAAACCTCCTCTGCTTTATCTGCCACTTGATGGAGTAGAAAACCCATGGGCATTCCCCCCTGCACACTGCCATAAGGGTGCTGTAAAGCAAATAAGACTTTAATGTAATAAGAATAGATTTAGGGTGGCAAGTGATTTGGTTTGTCATTTTTTTGCCATAGGTTGTGGGCTTATTGTCCCCTTTTGAACTCCCAATTGGACAGGGAAGACTTTGAGTTGACTTTGCAACCTGGCTCATAGGGCAAAAGCTCCTGGGTCTCATCTCAGAGCTTCTAAAAACTTGTGACTGACAGTGGGGAAGAGAAATCCTAGACTAGATGAWCTCTAGAGGTCCCTTCCAACCGTAACTATCCTGTGGTTCTGTGATCCTGGTATTCCCAAAACTTGAGGAGCTGGAAAGCAAACAGAGAGAACAGAGAAACCCCATTTCTCCATTGCRTGTGCTGCAGCAAGGGATTTGCAAGCTGTGTTTCCATCCGTGTAGCTTGCTACCATGACCATGACCATGCAGCGAGTCCCAGGCCGCACAGCCGCTGGCCTTGTTGTCTTGGAGCAGCTTCCCTGCCAAATTCCTACATGCGAGAGAGAAAATGAGCGCAGTGCAAATCCACTTACCAAGAACTCCTGAAAAGAAAAGCCCAGCCAGCGCTCTGCAACCCTGCGAGAAGGTCACGAACGGGCGACGTTAATCCTGATGTTAGCGGCTACATGGTGTCCCATTGAGCCTGGACGCGTGTCCTTAGCGCGGCGCGTTACGAGAGCTGGGCGGGCRCGATCGACCGGCTTAGCAGGGGAGCATTAACCTCCCTTGACTCGGAATTCAGCCTCGGCTGCTTGGGTTTTTGCCAAAACCAGCTCAACGCTGGGGCTTCTCCCCTCGTTTTCTCCCCGCCAACGCGTGCTCCGTTCGCCGAGGGTCCACGCGCTTCCTCGCCGCTGCCTCGGAAACACAAATGCGAAACACGTGCTTGACTTCATTAAAAATTATGCTAATATCAGGCATCATTTAAATTGCTAATAGAGCCAACTGCTTCTAGTAAGACATGAAAAACTGTCTGGAAGGGGTGGTGGAGTTTTTTTTTTTTTTTTTTTTTTTGCATTTTTAAAGATCTCCCTTATTCCCAAAGGGAAGCAGGTTGTTTCAGAGGGCAAAATATATAGGTGTATTTATATATAAATATAAATGCACGCACATATGAAAACACACATACACACAGCAAAATCTGGTTTATTTAGTATTTTTTTTTTCCACTTAAAAAAGGGCGTGTGCTGTGGGAACAGCTTTTCCTTCACTACTGCTGCAGCGGGTTGGGTCCATTTGGCCACCACGGCACCRCTTGAGCTCTAGAGACCGGTGGCTCGCGTGGTGCTGCGGCAGGACCCCATTCTGGAGTCAGTGGGCCGGTGTCAATACATTGCCCCGAACACATCCCAAATCTCCGACGGCGCTGACTATAGCGAGTAGATTAGCAGCTGCTCTTTGCAAGGAATACTGATGAGCAGCAGGCGGGGGATGTAAAAGCTGCAGGGGTGAAGCCGGAAGACAAGCCGGGAGATTTTGTCTCCTGCTCCCTCCTGGAAGGGATCTGCCTGCAATAAGTTGCTCTTATAACAGATGGGGAGCAACTCCACCAGGCGAGGGGTTGACCTGGTGTATCCCGTGGGACACGTGGTTGTCCTGAGGTTGAGGGTGCTTTTCAGACGCTTGCAGGAGCTCCCAACTGGAGGTGTTGCCCCACGAGGACAGGTTCTCCAAGGGATCTGGACATCTTCTATGGACGTTGCAGCAGCCCTGAGACCCGGAGCATCCCAAGTGACTGGAGGAAATGCAGCTTCAGGAGACAACGWTGCTCTCCCAGCCTGACTTGGTGCTTTCCCCACGCCATCCTCCAGCTCTCTGGCAGCCGCTCAGCAATAGTCATGGCTCAGATGATGCTGTTCATTGTCATTTCGTGATTTTTAGTAATTATTAATAAGTTTAAGCCTGTTAAGCCTGCGCAGGGGTAGCCATGAAATCATGCTTAATTTCAGACAGATTTAAAAAAAAATAATGCATTTGAATTAAACATATCCGGTCCTGCGGTACCTCCCTTTACACTCTAGTTTTATCTGTTTTGACTGAAAGCTGCTGGACCCGCAACATTTTGATATTTTCACCATCTTCTTTCAGTTTCAATCCATGACAAACAGCCCATCATAACTTAACCCACGGAGATCCATGGACAAAAGTCACACAGAACTTTGTTTTTTCACAGAAAAGCACCCGAGGAGCATCAGCAGGCGATGAGCCTGTGCTACCCTTAGCAATGTGGGACGTACTGGCTTATTCTGCCTCTGATGGAATGTGATTATTGCCTGGCGTACTACGGGCAGGAAAAACTGCCTAACAACCAGGCAACCATTAAATTAAATTTCAAGAGTCCAATTACAACTTTCTCACAGCACAGGTTTAGCAAATACAGCCAAAGCCCATCAGAAAATACATGCACGATAGTGCTGAAAGACGGTGACTCTAATAACGTGCTGAGATGCCAGCACATGCAACACTAACCTTAAGGCTGCATTTATCCTAGTAAAATAAACTATGCCGGGGCTGGTCTCTGGCCTCCAGCCCAGCTGCTGTGGTCTAGCCACATCCATACTATCAACCTCCCTAGTGCTCCTAAGCAGCGTGTTTGCATCCAGGCAAACTACTAAGGGAATTTCTAACCCCTGCTAATATCTGATCTGGACCCAAGGATTCTTTTGGTCAGTGTTAGTTGGCCTGAGTCAAAACCACGCTGGGAACAGGGTGACAATGTCCCAGTGAGGTTCATTGTGCTCCAGTGCAGGTGCTGWGACTGTTAAATTCACTGGTATGGACAGAGCCTGCAGTGACAACGAGCACCAGTGCAGAAGTTCATGAGACTTGTGTCTCACATCAAGTTTATAATTACTGCCCAATGCACAAGGCGATGGAGACCATGGCTAATATCTCTGCAGGCCTCGAGGTGATGAAAGAGCAGAGTCAAGTGCCACTGCATTCAAGCAGCCTGTTCTGGGGGGAAATAGGAGCGTTAACATTTAGACTGATAAGGCCTTTCCACTTGAAAACGCTCTAAGGCTCATTTGACTATTACGGAAGGCACTGAGAAAACCCTTGATATATGTTGAGAGCTTTTTGCTATATGTAAGTTATACATTAATGTTGATCCGGATAATGTGATATGCACTTCAGTAGACAGATGGAAGTACTCTACTTGCTGCATTTCAAGGGAATTTTGTGGAAAAAAAAATACGTATTTACTTTTAAGAGGCTGTTCGGGGAGATCTTGCAGCCTGTGTTTTTCATAAGAGGTTATGAACAAGCGTTAGTGCCACCTTCTAGGTTCACATCAGCAGCAACATGAAGACAGGAACACAGTGTTCGGGCATGCAAGCAAGGTCTGCGAGGAGTGTTGTGCTCAGAGCTGGAACAAAGCAGCACAGTCCCTCCACGTGGTGACGGTACTCAGTGGTTTTTAAGGCCGAGCTCTAAAGCCTTGCCTCAGCTTCACACTTATTTCAAACGTTAGGTCGTATCAGCACAAGTTTACACCTCAGCTCCCTGACTATTTTGGTCTACTTTGGTCTTCTTAGACTGCCCCCAGGTTTAGCCAGGTTTAGGGTATTTCAGGATTATTCAGGTGCAAGGATAGAGCATTACCTATCTTTCAAGGAAAGGTGCTTGCTGGACAGCACCTCGTTAGTAATAATGACCTCGTGTTGGCTGACAGAGATACCACTAAATCTGTGGGACAGCAGTTAACAGGCCTTTAAGATGCAGATGAGGATGTTGAACCTAGCATGGACCAGGACAAGCAGTCACCATGAGGTTTGAAGAGAGAGACACAGCAGAAATTATCAGAAGAACACTGATTGCGGGATAGCGTTCATGGATGCAGTGCAGAAGTCGGCGAGGCCAACGACGGAGCGCCGCAGTGATCAACACAAGAGTTCTCRATGTTTTTCCGTGGCTTTGTCTCCAAAAACAACCCACAACACACCGCACGAGCTGGCTGGCAGCGTCCACAYCCAGCCAGCTGGAGGATGCTGAGCTCTGAGCAGCAAAGGACCGTGTGACCTCCCATGTCCCTAGCCCAGCGTGGCCAAGAGGACACTAGAGCCAGCCTTAGCGGAAGAGACAAGTATCTCATCACAGGGACATGCAATTATGCTGCAGCCTTCCATGCATCAGCAGCAATCAGAGGCTCTTGGTCTGTCAGGATTTCCTCAGAGTCAGCAACCTCATCAGTCATCCAGGGCTGCTTGCCACCTCGCTGGGTAAAACTCAGATTTGGGTCAAAASAGCGAGCAGCAGCTCTCAGAGCTTTTGGCAGTGGTCATGGGCCATCCAGTAATGTTTAAATTAAATTTAAATGAGCATCGATAAAGAAGCGCAAGTCCTTCAGCCCGCATCAATCTCCTGTTATATATCACAGTCCTTCCTCATCTAATAGTCTACAAGGAAACATCAGCCATGGGCTTCACGTGCTGCTTGGAGAGATCGACATCTGAAAGTGCAGCCGTGGGCTGTGGCCTCCTTCTTGTCCATGGATTGCAGGGCAGTCTGCAAGATGAGCCTCGAAATCAGACCTGCCTCTTTAGTGGCAACTGCTCCTTGCAGTTTGCTGAAAGACGTGAGTCTCCGTCATTTGGTGCCTTGACAAAGATTACACAGGACTTCACCAGACCCATAAAACTCTCTTTCCTGCTGCAGGAAGATTGGCAGGGCTGATGACACCAGGATGGCTCAGAGAGAGAAAATATTTGCTAAGGGGCTAGTAAAGCAGTTCCCTGTGTGCTGAAAAGCCACCAGCTCAAGCAAATCATCACCAACAGAATCACAGAACAGAGGAGTTGRGGTTGGAAGGGACCTCAGGAGATCATCAAGATCATCCAATCCAACCCTTCTGCTCAAGCAGGGTCACCTACGGCACATTGCACATTGCCCAGAACCTTATCCAGGACCTCTACATGCCCTGGGTGCAGTCTACAAGCCCGTAGAGCAGATGCTCAGTATATCCGGGGTTTCCCTGAAAGCACCAAGTAGCCCCATGGGTTTGTTTTGAATTTTTTAGATGGCTAGAAAGAAATGTCTCCTTGCCTATGTGTCTGATGGTCACCAAAGATCCTTCTGTAGAATAAAGCTTTCTTGTACAGAATGAGGAGACCAGCACTTTGGGAGGTCATCTCAGTACAAGAGGGACGTGGAGCTKCTAGAGAGGGGCCAGCGCAGAGCAACGAGGATGATGAAGGGACTGGAGCATCTCCCGTGTGAGGAGAGACTGAGCGAGCGGGGCCTGTTGAGCCTGGAGAAGAGCAGMSYGAGAGGGGACCTGGTCCATATGTCTRAGTAGCTGAGGGGAGAGTGTAGGGAGGAGGGGGCCAAACTCTTCTGGGTGGTGGCCAGTGCCAGGACAAGGGGTACCGGGTGCAAGTTGAAGCCCAGGCAGCTCCATGTSCATGGGAGGAAGAACTTCCTTGGTGTGAGGGTGCCGGAGCCCTGGCCCAGGCTGCCCAGAGAGGCTGKGGAGGCTCCTGCTCTGGAGATCTCCCAACCCGCCTGGTGCCCCCTGTGCCCCGTGCTCTGGGTGTCCCTGCTGGAGCAGGGGGTGGCACTGGGGGATCTCCAGAGGTCCCTTCCAACCTCAACCATCCTGGGATTCTGTGAAAACCCTCTCTATAAAACACAGTTCCTCCAATAGACACTATAACTCTTAGTTGAAGTCCAACTTTTAAAYGGCCTAAGAGTGTGCAAATCCTTGCCCATACTAGTGATCTATTTCTTGGAGTACTCTGACCTTTCAGTACTAGGGACATATCTCAAATACATTCTCCTCAAAGAAAAAAACCCAAAAGCAGTAAGGTGCCCATAGGATTTCCCTGTTTCTGGGCACCACCAGAAGCACCAGGAGCCAGCACTGACCACACACAGCCCTGTGCTGTGTGCAGCGTCATGCACCACTTGGAAGCCCCTTGCACGCACTAATGCATGTGTCTCTGTGTAGGAGCCCTGTTTAATGGATACAGATCATTATCAAGACCCAGGGCTAGGCAACATTCGTCCATCCGTCATTATAATTTGCTAATGTAAGGCACTTTGATGCATACCATTATTGCTGTTGTTGCTATTAACAAAGAGAGATATTTCAAAGTATCTGCTCCCTGTTTTGCACATCAAGAGGTAGCCGTCGCTGAGACCGGTCGGATCATGGGCGATTGGACGAGCGCATTGAGGATGTATTTAGATCAATAAAAGCAAATACTATTTTGAAAGGGCCAGATGCTTCGGCTGTGGGGTAAGTGCAAAAGGGTGTAATGAGGCTGCATCATACAGTGAAACACGGCTGCTGTGAGGACCTGGGTCCACATGGGATGAGAGTCTTGGGAGGTGATGGAGAGGAGGACCATGTCTCTTCCCTAGCAGCAARGACACCCGGCTGACCTGTTCTGTAACGTTAGCGTGACAGCCCCAATGCTCTGTAGCTTGGACCTCACATTCGTATGGCAAGAGGACTGACCAGGAGCCCCTCTCTAACCCATCCCAAAGCTCCTAAGTCGCCAAGAGCATGAAACTAAAGAACACCCTGTGAATGAGTAGGACACACCTTTSTTGCTACAGTAAATTCTCTGTGGTTAAAATGTGCCACTATAGAATGCAGCTTTACAGATCTGAGGGTATKGCACTGTAGATACATCTATCTCCTGAGAGTGCCTCAGGAGAAGACATCCTCTACATAGGTTATCATGTGGGGAACAGGTATGTTRAAAGATATGGTTCTCAGGAGACCAAAGGGAAGCACAAAGAACACTCTGGAGCCGCATGCAGGTGGCTCTTTTTGATGCCTGAGTTGGTTGTGACACCTACCAGGGCACTGTAGGACAAGAAAACTGAGAGCAAATCTGATGGCCAAAGGAGCAAAGCAGCCTCAGACCTCACCTATGGGCACATTCCACTTCCCATGTTCTCCATGGCACCAGCTGGGTCAAGGAAGGACCCAGGAGTCTTCTCCCATGTCGGTGACCACACTTTCCTGGTCATGCCTTGGCACCTTTGAGCAAGACACGGGGTCTGTTCCTCAGGACAGCATCAGAACAGCCCGTGCAGAGGTGGAGAGCTCAACGCAGGGCGTGTGCCGCACGTAGCACCACCCGCCCTTGGCTCTCCTGGCTTCCGTTTTTGTTCCATCTCCTGCTAATCCTTCCCCTTGCGTGTGCCGCGTAATCTCCTCAAGCCTTTTCCCATATTGGCTGGAGACTTTTAATCCTATTACGGGGATTGCTATTTTAAAAGTTTGCTTCAGCGATGCTCTTTCCCTGCCCAGCGTTTCACCTGCTCCCGAGGTTCCCTGAGGAAATAGTTGACCCGTCCACAAGTCTAGCAGCAATTCAGTCTGTGTGAGGCAGTGAAATATTATTAAGACAAAATTTAAATCCCCCAGTTCTTCTTTAGCCATTGCTCAAAACAACCACTCATTGGGCCTATCCTTCAAGACATTTAAAGCACCGTGAAATAAGGGAAAAGTTTGATGCTCCACACTCACTTTAAGGCTCTTTCACATGGCAACAGGGGTGTGAAAAAAAATATATCAGTGCAAATAAGAGGCAGGTTCCCTCATCTCCAGCCCCATCCTGCCCTCTTGCCCCATTTCAGCTTACGCCTGATCCCACCACATCAGCTTAAMCCAGTGGGACCCAAACTGGGCCCCAGAAGGGCCCCTTTTGACTCAGTTGGATCCACTACTCTGGGGTGAAAATGTACACGAGTGGTTGGGCCATGCCACAGCTCGGGTGAATCTTCCTTCAGAAAAAAGTAAGAGAAAAAAAAAAAAAAACAACAGCAAAACCCCCAGAAATCTCCTGACCTCTGCTGTTGATGGCAGCGGGACGCAACAAGGTGACACAACACTCAACGGTGTCCGTAAGGAAAATTCCGCGCCATGATCGACATTAGGTCTCTTATCATATCCCATGGTTTTAATCTCAGGTGTATTGATCACAGGGCTTGATTAATTCYATGCTGCAGTCAAAGGCTGGCAGCCTTTGGGAGCTAAAGATGGTCAGCAGCTCCACGGGATGGTGACCTCCTTCCCATGGGATTTTCCCACAAAATGCACGCACATTTTCCTTCTTGCAATCCTACATTAAGATTAATCCTTCTAGCTGACTGGGGCTACAGAAGTCTCCAATACTGGGTATTTTTTTGCATTTACATGAAAATATTTCTGTTTTCCAGATGAAAACCATGGCCCTGAAAGGTTAGCAAATAGGGTGCTTTGAGGGATGGACCTTGGGACAGCAAAGAGGACATCAGCATTTTGTTTTCTCTCACAGCCTTTGGGGATCTTGCTGACTGCTSTCAGCCTCCTTCCTTGTTTGAACAGTCAGGATATGTTATTCCCATTCCCAAATAATGTACAGGCATTTGTGAAGAACATGAAACGTGTGAAACCTCCTCACCACCAGCTGCTTGTCTTGCATGGACTTGACCGAACAATTTTAAGCCCCTCCACCCCAAATTTTGATTAATAATAATAATAATAATAATAATAATAATAATAATAATAATAATAATAATCTGTGTTTGGAGCCATTAGGATTCCTGTGGAAGGAGCTGCTGTCACATCCCACGCAAATTTGCTTCAGGAAACATCTCCGATCTCTGCCGGCTCTGCATGCAACAGAAGAAGTGAAACATAAACTGCTTGAGTTCCCCTGGATGTTTTCTCGGCTAATGACTGATTTCCAAGGTAGAAATAAAACMCCAAATACCCACCAAATTTTCCTCCCACATTGGCTAATTTTCTGCTGACACTGCTCACTTTTTYGGATTAGTGATACTGAAAATAGCAAAACTTCTAATCACGTAATCCAAACAAGGCAGGTTTCAGCTCCTCTTGCTGTAGTTCTCTTTCCTTGTCTCTCATCAGAACCTGATTTTCTTAACTAGTTTCTCTCTGCTACAGAATAAATCCCTGCTTCAGAAAATGTGTTTGGATGCTTCCTTGTGCCCGCACGTCTGGTTTTCTCCTTATCTGAATCCTCCCTCATGTAAATAAGCAGGCCTGCTGCTGAGGATGAGTTCTGGGGGAATTTCCATGAGCAGCAGTGAAAGCATCTTCTAAGATAGCTCACCCTCAAACAAATGTAGGTGGCTACAACAAATGCGACTGTAGGTCTTAGACCAGCAGGATCCTCTGCGGGGCCACACGGCTTAAAAATAGGCTGTATATATTACAGGTCAAAATATGCTGGAGATATTAAAGCTCTCTGTGCTGCCTGCTGGGGCRTTCGACTCAAGTGAACGACCACCACGTGAAGGGAGGGTCTTCATTTGCACGTCCATACACCGTACACAGGTCCCCATAATAACCCCATCGTATTAACAACTCTCCACTAATTCCTGACTTTCTTTTCCTGTTTGCAGCATCCTTCGGGCTTTAGGAGCTGGAAAGGGGAGAGCAGCAGCGCTCTGCTAATGAGCTCTGGTCCTCTCGAATCTCCATGCTGCTTTCTGCTCTTCTGTCCCAGTAGAGAATCCAGAAAAGCCCAATCAAAGAGCTCCTGAGGGTACCTGAGCTGCACAAAGATAATGTCTCAGGCCATTAAACTTGGCTCCGCTAGCGGGAGAAGCAACACGTGTGGATGCTGAGGAGCTGGTGAGACAACGTGGTCCAAAAGCATCTCCCCGTGCTGCTGAGGTGGCACCGCTTTCGCTTTCTGCGTCCCTACTAATCATTTACAAGGTCATAAAAGAGCACTAATTTCAGATGACTGACCCTGGGTAAGCTCATTAGCGTCAGCAGGGGCAAACGCCACCTTTCCTCATTCTTCGGGACACGGGGGATTGACTTTGGCATTTGCTCTCCAACRAGCTTGATGCTGTTCGTGGCCACAGTCCTTCCTTGGCTCCAGATTGCTTCTACTCATGTTCTGCCAAAGAAAATGCAGTACAGGAACAGCCAGGTAAAATGTGAGGCGGGTGATCCCTTGGGCCATTCAAGTCTATGGGGCTGCCATTCAATATTTGATAAAAAAAACATCAGTCGGGCCTGCTGTAGACACCTTTCTTCAGCCAGAAGAGCACACAGTTGGCTCCAATGAACTATGTTCATCTCAGTCATATTCAAACAACCAGCACAGGCACTAGAACAAGTGACTTCATGGGTTTGTTGCAGAGTTTATATGTACATTGCAAAATATCCCCCAGACATCCCAGTAGCTGTGTCACTTATGCCAACAGGTACTCCATGTTGCAAAGGCTGTTTTAATGCTTTGATAGGCCTGGACCAAAGTGACCGGCATTTTGCTGGATCAAACCCCATGAGGTCTCTTCAGTATCATTTTGACCTCAGCCATGATCAAGCTACCTGGGCATAATGAATCTCCCTGATTGCTGGAGGAGCAGGGGCTGGCTTTCATGAAGAGCCTTCCATGGAAGTGGTGGAACTCCTCTTCAGCACCACAGTGGCTTTCAACACATGGAAATTCATGGATCCAAGCAGGTTTCCAAACCCATTGAGCTGTTTAGTTTTGAGCCATGAACCACTTGCCATCACAACATTCCCCTTGTTCAGGCAGAAAAGTGATTGACTCCAATTTGACTTCTGGTTTACAGGCACTTCTTCCATTTTTGACCATGTCAGGGTTTTCCTCCCACATGGCAATATCTCTTTTTGCTATACAACCTCAACCAACCTTCTTCTAGACAAGGTCAGTGCAGCTAGTAAGCCTGGTATTGAAATCCTCCAAGGGACGGACACCCAGACAGGAAACTAAAATAACAGAGAGGTTTTAGCTGCATGTGTAGAGTGAGATTATAAAGTTGTTGGCTGAATTATATTAGCATGCTCTTCGAAGCCAAACACTGAGTAGGTGAACCTGTTTTCCCTTGAGACCCACAGGCCTGAGCTGACATACTTATTACAAGAGCACTGTGACAGGTCACCCCAGCAGCCTGCACACAGCTCCATAAACCTCCCCATAAAACTACAAACAGGAATGAAATAAGGGGGTTTTTTGTGTTTCTTTTTTCCCCTCTTTCTTGCAGCAGATCCTGAAGCTGGGAGCACAGGAGCGTTCGCCTTGTCACACCGAGCTCTGTGCACGATGCTGCTCTTGGACCAGCTGCTCCCTTGCCGTCAGCTGCTCCCGCAGAAATGCTCCCAGGAGGAGATGTCAAGAAGCAGAGATTACAAAAGAAAGGGGAAGTCTAACCAGAAAGCCCTCAGAATACACAGCCGCATCCAGCCTCTCCTCATAGTTTCTGCCAGTGGGAAGAAGATGGAACCTCTGGTGCAATGTCAAGAAAGCTCTGCTAGCAAAAGATAGGGGTAATAAAGTTCTCATTAAAGTATGTAATAAAACCTCTGTTTTCTTCATAGATATTTGGGATTTGGTGTGTGAGCACTGAGCCATTTTTGGCTTCTTCTGTCTGCAAGACTTTCCAATGTGCTGATGATGATATCCTGCTGATTAGATGCTCTCCAGAAGTCCCTTCCAACCTCAGCCATCCTGTGATGTTCATGGTCCAACCTAGAAGAAAGAGAAAATGTTTTTAATTTTGCTGCCCCAGGCAGGCTTGGGATGGGAGCAAGACTCAGCTTAGTGACTGGTGGCAGGGACAAGCCTGGGCTMATGGGCTGATTCAGCACCGGTGTTTATTGGGAGCCAGACTGTGGTCCTCTGTCTGAGAAACAGGCCAAGAAGACACTGAGGAAGCCACCAATGTAGAAATGTGCATCCAACACGATGCAAGCTCAGGAGGGACAAATCCTTTTTGCATTGTCCACGTGGAGTAAAACACCCTGACCATGCGGATGCAGGACAGAGGAATCACAGAATGATTGAGGTTGGAACGGACCTCTAGAAATCATCCAGTCCAACCTCCATGCTCAAGCAGGAAGCTCTTAAGCATCCAGGAATCAAGGCAGCATGACCAGGACGGATGCTCAAAAATGGATGCACTGTCCTAGAGGAGGAGGCGTTTTGCATTTGCTGAAGGGCTTCCTGGACTATCACAGCCATGTTGCAACACTGCTCACAAAACCTGGGCTGTAAAGATTATATAAAAATTGGGTGAATAAGGAGCATAGCATGAAACCCTGGTGTGCAAAAAAGCAGCAATAGGAAGAACGGAGGCACCTCGTGCCAAGGCTGGGCACCTCAGCACTCTCRTTGCTCTGGGCGAATCGATTACCCCAGAAGCAGGAGTTGCCAGTCATGTAAATCTCCCCTTAGGCCACTTCATCCAGCGTAACCCCTGTGGAGCTCTCTGGAAAAAAAAAATAAATAAATATACAGCTCTGGGACACATCACATCCCACCATCAATTTTCGGATGCTTTAAGGAATCCGTGCGTGACGGCACCTCCTGATTAGCTTTAGACATGCAAGATTTGTCTGCATTGCAGCTTGCAGAAAGGGAGGGAGATTCAGATACCCATGGTGATTCCGTTGGGGTAGAGCAGCAAAGCCCAAAGGCAAAGGTCCTCCAAGAAGGGTAAAATATTCACCCACAGTCTGTTCTTACTTATTTTTCCTCCTCCGCTTAACAGAGGCAAGAAGGAGGTGAAGCAGGAGGCGGCACGAATGCATGCGAGAAGCCTTTTTGCAAAGCTATTTAATTCACCAGAAGGAACATGGTTACAGCAGACCCAAATTTACATTGAACTCCTCTTTACTGTATCCTGTAAATACTGGGAGCAATTCCCAACAAAACACAATTTGGGAAGCAGCACATGGACAACAGCAACTGAGCTGCTGCAGCCCCTTGCAGAACATATCACCTTTTTTTGTTTCCAGCGAATTTCACAGAACCTCAGAAGGGTTGAGGTTGGAAGGGACCTCTAGAGATCCCCCAGTGCCACCCCCTGCTCCAGCAGGGACACCCAGAGCACGGGGCACAGGGGGCACCAGGCGGGTTGGGAGATCTCCAGAGCAGGAGCCTCCCCAGCCTCTCTGGGCAGCCTGGGCCAGGGCTCCGGCACCCTCACACCAAGGAAGTTCTTCCTCCCATGCACATGGAGCTGCCTGGGCTTCAACTTGCACCCGGTACCCCTTGTCCTGGCACTGGCCACCACCCAGAAGAGTTTGGCCCCCTCCTCCCTACACTGTCCCCTCGGCTACTCAGACATATGGACCAGGTCCCCTCTCRGKCTGCTCTTCTCCAGGCTCAACAGGCCCCGCTCGCTCAGTCTCTCCTCACACGGGAGATGCTCCAGTCCCTTCATCATCCTCGTTGCTCTGCGCTGGCCCCTCTCTAGCAGCTCCACGTCCCTCCTGTCCTGGGGAGCCCAGAGCTGCCCCCAACACTCCAGGTTTGGCCTCCCCAGAGCTGAGCAGAGGGGCAGGATCCCCTCCCTCGTCCTGCTGCCAACGCTCCTCGTGATGCAGCCAGGAGCCCGTTTGCCTTCTTGGCCACGAGGGCCCATTGCTGCCTCGTGGGGAACTTGGAGTCACCCAGGACTCCCAGATCCCTGTTTGTGGAGCTGCTTCCCAGCAGGTCAGCCCCTGGTCTGTGCTGGTGCCTGGGGTTATTCTGCCCAGGGCCAGGACTCTGCACTTGTCCTTGCTATATCTCATGAAGTTCCTCTCTGCCCAACTCTCCATCCTGTCCAGGTCCCTCTGGACAGCAGCACAGCCCTCTGGAGTGTCGGCCACTCCATCCCGTTTGGTGTCATCCATAAACTCACTCAGAGTGCCCTCTGTGCCCTTGTCCAAGTCCTTGATGAACAAGTTGAACAACCCTGTGCCCAGCACTGACCCCTGGGGTACATCACTGGCCACAGGCCTCCAGTTAGACTCAACCCTGTTTATTACACCCCTCTGGTCTCTGCCATCCAGCCAGTCCTTGATCCACCTCACTGTCCACTCATCCAATCCAAACTTCCAGAGCTTTCCTAGAAGGATGTTATGAGAGACTGTGTCAAAAGACTTGCTGAAGTCAAGGTAGACAACATCCACATCTTTCTCATCATCCATCTGGTCAGTCACTCCATCGTAGAAGGCTATCAGGTTCATCAAACACAACTTCTCCTTGGTGAATCCCTGCTGACTAGTCCTGATCACCTTCTTTTCTTTGTTATGCCTGGAGATGGTCTCTAGGACAAGCTGCTCCACCACCTTTCCAGGGACAGAGGTGAGGTTGATGGGCCTGTAGTTTCCCAGCTCCTCTCTCTTGTCCTTTTTGAGGACTGCAGTGATGTTGGCTCTCTTCCAGTCCTCTGGCATCTCCCCCACTCTCCATGACCTCTCAGAGATGATGGAGAGCACCTGAGCAACGGTCCCTGCCAATGCCCTCGGCACTCTCAGGTGCATCCCATGCAGGCCCATAGATTCATGAGTGTCCAGTTTGCCAGGTTTTATCTCTGCATTCCTGGGCAACATTCCTATATTCTTCCCATGTGGCCTGGCCCTTTTTCCACATTACATATGTGCTCTTTTTCTCATAAAGTTTACCCAGCAGCTCCTTGCCCATCCACACAGGTCTCCTGCCTCCCCTGCTCAACTTCTTTCTTGTAGGAATTTAATTCCTATAAAGCATTCTTGAGAGTTTTCTTTTCAGGACAGATATGTATTTAAAAAGTACTTTGAGCACGAAGATCTTGTATTTTAAACTTCCTTGCCCTTGACCTCAGTTCCTTCCGAGTCTATTGTGTTGAAGACTTTGTGGTCTCACCGTTGCTGGTGACAGTGCCCAACAAACAGCTCGAGCAGCAGGTAGGTGCTCATTCAACTCGAGATCACAGGCTGAGTTGTCTTAGAGCCTGGAAAAAGGAAATGTCTAAAATTGCTGCGTCCTCGGGCCCTCTTTGTGTTCTCCACCAAGGCGGAGGAGAATGTTAATACTGTTGGTCGGTTTAATTGAACGTGCTCCCACCCTGTTATCAAAGGGGTTTGTGTGTTGCTGACTGTGTGTGAAACATAGAACAGGAGCTGATGCCAGCATTTCAACATGAAAATAAATAAATAAATAAATAAATAAATAAATAAATAAATAAATAAATAAATAAATAACCAGTCGCAATTTGAGATGATGTGGGCCATTTTCTTCTCCTCCATTTTGCATGTGTCTTTGCGTGAAGTCGCTCGGGGCGGGTGTCCCTTTGGTGGAGGATGCCCCTGTCATGGTCACATCTCTGCCCTGCTGGAGATAAGGTCCAAGGCGGTTCACGGTTTCCCAGACCTTGCCCTTGTGTGAAACCAGGAACGAGGAAGAGCAGAAAAGGCCATTGGGACAGCAATGATAAAGGACTGAGTTCATGCAAGGCGACAAATTCTCATCCCGGCRCTTTCCCGGAGCTCTTGTGGGCTCTGAATTGTTAGATGGAGTGGTTCAAGCAGCTGTCGCCCGCCCTGCTCTCTCTCCCTCCCTTCCTTTATGGAAAGCCAAGAGCAATATTTCCTGCTCTTTGCGGAGGCACTTCCCTCACGCTCGGGGATGCGGAACGAGCGCGTTTGTGCTCTCGCTCCAGGACACGCTGGCAGCCGCGAGAGGCAGACAGGGAGCAGGGCCGAGCTCGCTGCGGCTTCAGAAGCTGAGCAGTGAAGTGCCCGTGCTCCACGTGCAACGGAGGAGGGCTGCCTGACCTCGGGTCCCCTCCAGCTCGGCCTCTGCTCCAGAAGAAGGCATCTGTCTGCTGAGACGGTCTCCTGTTACTTCCCATCCTTTGAGGATAAGGAGCTCCAGGCTGAGAGAGGTGCCAGGAGACGCTGAACAAGGGAAAAGGGAAGTGCTAATGGCCCTGCCTTGCAGACCACAGACCCAAAGCTCTGGTGATGCCATAGGGCTGCTCAAGAAAGACTCCCTTCCAGTTGGGATCTCAAAGACCTCTGCAGATGTCAGTTCTCGGACGATGCTGTGGCCCACAAAGTGTCTCCAGCCAAAGCGAGTGCTGGGAACAGAGTGGGATGATAGGGTGGAGAAGYTGGGTTCTCATCCTGCCTAGAGACAGCTTCAGTTGCTCATGGATGATGCATCCACCTACCAGCTCTGCCAAAGGAGGCCACTCCAAGAGCTTGTGAGAAACGTTCTGAGCTACCCTTGGTGGCCAAACAGCACTGAGGTCCATTTCTGCTGCCCCCGGCTACTGTTCACATAGGTCAAACTGCAACCCCCTTGTGTGGGATATTGCTGCAGAGCGGAGCAGGAGGAGCTGAAACCTCAAAACTCAAGCTCAGCTATGGAGGTAGCACAAGTCATCAAAGGAGAGGCGTCCCATTCCAGCCCCCAACATATTGACCCACTTCATTTACCATTTGCCCCTTAGCCTGTGTGGGGCCCAGATTGGGATATGTTGTAGAATTTGGCTGTGTGTAGTAATAATGAACCTCTGCCAGAGCCAGTTTCCTTGGCTATGGGGCTGTTGTCATGATGTAGCCATGTCTTTAATGTCAAACCCCTTTGGCCTCCAGACCAAGGTATCCACATCCAAGCCATGTCCTGGGAGTGGTTCCAGCGATTCCCAACTGGAGAATTCCCAGTGTGGACTAGCAGAGCTGCCTAACCCACCATAGGGTACCCAGAGGGTGTCTGTGCAGGTTGAGCCTTTCCTTGGTGCCCTTAGAGACCTAATACCTTCCAAGACACGTGGGTACACTGGGCGCTGTGCCGTGGGGAGCCTCCCACTGTGCAGAACTGGAGATGCTGCAACTCAACGACCACTGCTGATGGCATCTCCCAGTTCCCACTGGTAACGCACAGGCTGGTGAGGGTGCTACGGGCTTCCTGTCCGAGTGGAGCTCAGCCCCACGCACTTGGGATTGGTTCTATGGACCTTCAGCCAGCACGAAACCAGGCAGCTCCTGCTGGGAAGGTGACACTGGCCCAGAAAGTTGAGGGAATTGGACCCCATCATAAGCAGGGGCACTTGGGCAACGTGTAATGGTCTCTCCACAACATTAGGGTTGAAGAGAACTCTATGAACTTGTAAAGAATTAACTCGCATCAAGGGATTTCTCTGCTCTCTGGTGGGATGGAAGTGGGAATGTTCATATCTCGTTTTCCTGACTCTGCATGGTCAACATTTCTGCTCAGGTTCCACTSTTGGTGGGACCCTTGGATCCTCCTCCTTGGGAGCCATCCTCCTTGGTAGGATGCCTCGATTTTGCATATGCAAAACAGGGCTAATTCTCCATGTCTCATCGTGCAGGGTGTGAGGCTTAATTAGGGTTCGTGGAGACACGCCGGGATGGCGGGCGTTTTCGGCGGATCTGAGCAGGCATCTGGCCTCTCACCGAGCTGGGAAAGAAGCAAAATTCATTTCCTAGGAGGTGGAAAAAAAAAGGCAGGTTGAAGTAGGCATGCAAGCACGGAGCTTTAGGAACCAGGCTTTAAAGGGAAAAAATAAATAAATAATATTTTAAATATAAAATTTAAATATTTTTAAAAATAAATTTAAAAAATGTGAAATGCRTGAAGGAAACACGAGGCTTTTATCCCAGCAAGAACCCATAAGCACCAGCAGGTCGATATAACACAGGACAGAGCGCTCCAGGCTTGCTATCCGGGTCCTCCCGTCAGGTCTTACCACGAACCMGGGGCCGCGCCGCGTTTTTCACAAGAAACGCTCCTGTTTTCGGAGTTACGGGGCTCTAAGCCGACGCTGATTGCACCGAGCATCATCTCGGGAAGGTAACTAGCGCTAAAGTGTTGCTAATGTCCCACTTTTGCAATCATATTTGCATAGCGCACATCGGCGTGGAGCAGGAAAAATTAGCCCTAAGTGCTGTTGCTCATCAGCCCCGCCAGCCTCACACTGTTCGCTCCATCTCGGCGTGCAGGGCATTTGGCAAGGGCTTTTTTTTCCCTTTTCCTCCCCCCTTCTTGGCGTTGGGCTCTTATATAACCGCTCTGTCACGCAACCGCATCCTCCGTGCGCAAGACRGGGACAAGGAAGAGGAGGGCAGGGGAGGAAGAATCAGGATTTTTTTTTCTCCATCCCCCTTTCTTTGGGGAAAAAATATATATATTTATACTTATATATGTTTTTTAGAACTTTATATCAGATCTCTTCTGGCCTCCTGTGGCCGTCAATGCGCCCCAGCTCCTGCGGGCCTTTGCCCGAGTTCGGAAGCAAAGCCCTGGCGAGGGGTCTCCATAAAAACCTCACCGTGGGCATTTTGGGTGTTTTTTTCCCTCTCTCGCCCTGGTCAAACCCCTAAATTCAGCCCTGGCACATGGGGGGAGCTGTCGGCAGCCCGACTGATTGACGGTGCAGTTTTCGCTCACGGCGAGCTCCTTAGGAAGCACCACGGGCGCAGTGCGCGCACGCACAAAATGCACATTTATGGGTGCAAAGAGCTGCTCGGAGGGTGTTGCATAGTGCTTTTTTCCCTCTTTTTTCTCTTTTTTTTAATTTTTTTTCTTGCACAGCAAAGGTGGGGGGTCCTTGTCGCACGGTGACACATGCGCTCAGCCCACATCCTGCCCCCAAGGTCACACCAGCCGGCTGCAACGCGCCGCTTTTCCAGCCCCTCCGCTATGCGAATCGACACCGAGTGATGCGCAGGCATAAGGCAAAAGGGGACAAACGCCTGGGGGTCTCCCAAATGCAAATATATACGTGTTCATATACCCATTTACGTGCCCGTGCCCCCAGCACAGCATTTTGCTCGCTGCAATCTGCATTACGCTACGTTCACTAAAACATACRTGATGCTTCRCGGTGTTGCAGCCCCTTTTCCTCCCCGTTCGCTCGCTGTAATGTGCTGCAACGYGATGCATTATTTTAAGCCCTCCAGCTCGGAGACCTTCCAAGGATAATTCCCTCCTGCTCTTCCAGAGGAAAAAAAAAATCAGAAATAAATCCTGGAATACAAGAATTTAGGGAATACGAGAGATTTGGGCTTGGGGAGGTTGTTCATTTCTGCCCTCCCCTCTCCCTTTACAGCCTCTCTGCAGTATAGGAAATACAATGCAGGCAGTGGCAGGAGAGGGACCTATAGGGCTATAGGGCCCTATAGGGTGGATGAGCTGCCTCCGCTTGGGCCTGGCAGCACTCACAGGCCCCCGGCTTCGGCTGCTCTATTTATCCGMTGCATAAACCAGTATCCAGCCCGTTGCCATAGATAACAAGAGTTTTGCTTCCGCTCTTGTCCCTACAGCTTCTTTTTCTCCTCCTCGGCTCTATTTTGTGCAGTTCCTGAATAACTCACCCGGTTTACAGCAAAATGCTGCTCGGGAGCACGTCGGATTTGGGAGGAAAAAAATGGAGAAAAGCGATTATTTTTTATTATTTCGCCCCCTTTCCTCTGTCTGCATTTTGCTCTGGCCAAAATCGGCAGGTTGAGCCGCCGGGGCCGCTGTTTAACCTCGGGCGGCCTCGCGCCGGCGGCGATCTCCGACGTGGGCACCACGACGGGATGATTCCCGCCCGCCGGAGGCACCGGGAAGCCTCCGGCAGGAAACGTCTCCGCAAGAACCGGCTCTCGTTGTTATCGCTGTTATTTAAGATGAAGATGTAGGCCGCTCTTTTGGGGAGGGGGATCCGAAGTTGCCCCTGCTCGGGATGGGGAGTTAATGGGATTTGTCGTCCTTGGCCAGGAAGGGGGTTAATCCCCTCCTTCACATTGCTCCCTATACGCTAGTTAGGGGTTTTCTTTAGTATTTTTTCATCTCGGTCATCATTTTGCTTTGGTTTTGGTGCTTTTCCACCGGCCTGGAGTATTTTCCTCCCTCGTCCCCACAACGCACCRAGTGCCCCCAACGCTGCAGAAATCCCGGCCGCCCCCCGAAGCGGAGGGGGCCGCAAACAGCCTCGAGCGACCAGCCCCAAATCCGCCTTAATTCTCCTCGAAGCCCGTGCGCGGCTCCCCCAGCGCGGTCCCGAGCCGGGCCGGCCCCAGCTGCCGCGCCAGATGGAGCATCCGTGCCCCGCTCGATCCGATCGCCGCGCGCTCCGGCGTTTAATTTCGTAATGTGCTAATCGTGCTGGGCTGCGAGGGGGTGGTTTTCGCCGGTTAAACCCCCTCCCCGTGGGGATTTTAGGGATTTTGGCGGGGGGAAAACGATGGGAATTTGCAAGCGCATCCCGAGGCGGTCGCTGCGAGCCCAGCAAGGGCGCGCGGAGCATCCCGGCGGTCCTCCCAAGGAAGGTGCTGCTGCAGCTTGCAATGGAAAGATAATAAAAGAAAATAAAAATTTTAAAAGTGTGTCAAAATTGCAATTGGCGGAGGGGATTTGGGATCAGCAGAGGTGAAGCGGGAAGGGGAAAGGCCCTGTGCTGCTCTGGATTGCACCCGGCAGCTCTTCCCGGCCTCCGGGTGCAGGCACATATCCGCTCGCAGCGGGCGTTAGCTGCAAATGGGCTTATTTTTGTCCTTAACTCCTAGGCCTTGCCTGGAAAATTAAAAAAAAAGAAAAAAGAAAAAAAATTTAGAAAAAAAACAGGCACGTATTTCTGCTCCGGCACGGCAGGGACGTCCGTGCTGCTGGGTGCAATGCGTCGCTGCAACRCGCCGCTGCAATAGAGCTGCCGGCAGCGGGCACGTGCCCCACGCCGCTGCTCCGCATTTCCCGGCTGCTCCCGAGGTGGCTTCGCCCCCAGCTTGAGCCCCGGCGGGGTCAGGGCCTTTAGGATCATCTCTAGGCAGATCTATAGGCCCGGGGGGACCCTGCGGCCGCCTTGTGTCTGCGGCACACGGGGACCTTCCCATACGCCAAACCGCGCTCGTCTCCTTCAGATTCACCTTGACGGCGGCGAGACAGGCTTGGGTCTATTTATTTATTTATCTATTTATTCATCACCATTTTAAGGACTTTTTTAATAATAATAATAATAA
>PTEX01000172.1:700871-712608 GCA_003342815.1 Eudromia elegans
GATGAGGATGAGGATGAAGATGGGGATGGCTGAGGCGGGGGGGACCCGCGCAGGGCGGGCGGATGGAGCTGTCAAAGCCGCGCACGGGAGGATGCTGCCCGCGGCGCCGCTTTCATCCCGCCGCTCTTCCGCTTGGCTTTAGGTTCCTTTTCCCTGCCGTATTATCATTATTATTAATGATTATCGCTGCTATTATTATTATTATTATTATTACCCCCCTCCTCCGCCTCTGCTCGCAGGGATGGGGCTCGAGGGGCTCAAACACGGGCAGGTCCCGGGGTCACCGCGGCTCCCATTCCCTCCGCGGAGCGCGCAGCAGGAGGCAGATTTGGGCAAAGCAGCTTCTTGCTTGTTATTTTTATTATTATTATTTAGTCATTTTTACATATTTTTTCTCCGCTGGCTGCTTTTGCCTCCCCCCTTTTAATCTTTATAATTTCAATCAAAAGTGTCGCGGGGGGAAGCGGCGTGTCTGCAGGGCGAGGCCGGGCGTAAATCTCTCGGAGGGATAAACATGTCACTTGGTCCCTTTGTATGGAAATGCGGCCCCCCCTGCGCCGGCAGCTGCCCCGGCCCCGCCGCCTCCCCACAAAAGAGCCCAATTACCCACCGCCTGCCTCATTATACCCCTCGCACAGCGCCGGCGAGACGCGGGGGGGGACTAAGGGATGGAGTGGGGAGGACAGAAGCAGAAGCATTCAGAGGATTTAGCAGAAATAATAAATAAATAAAATAAAGGGCGAGGGGAAGGAGGGGGGGAAAGCCGCGGACAGCAGCCTCGAACCCGGGGCCCCGCGGCGCCGCAGCGGGGCCCCCCGGGCAGCGGTGCGGGATGCGGCTGGGCTGTCACCGCGCGGGGCGGGAGGGGCGGTTTCCGCTGCCCCCCCCTTCTTCTTTTTTCCTTTTTTTAATTTTTTTTTCTCCAGGCTCTTTCCACGCTTTTCTCTTTGCAATATTTATTTTCTCCCCTTTTATTTTCTTCTCCCGTTTTTCCTTTTTTTTCCCTTTTTTTCTATGTTCAGCCGCAGAGGTGCCTGCAAGCCCAGCCCCCCCCACCCTGCAGATAGATGCTGCAGGAGGGGGTCCCCGCGGCCACAGCGGGGATGGGGGTGCTGGGGGGTCCCTCACTGCAGCGCGGGCGGACGAGGCCTCTCTGCACCCATGGGTGCCGCAGGTATCGGGGGAGGCTACGGGGGCGCCAGGGGGGACACAAGGAGCCCACCAGGCCGGGCCAATAAAGCTGTTTTCACCGCGGGCTCCTGCRTCCGCTCTTTTGTTCAATGAGAGGGGGGGTTTGGGTTTGCACCACCCGCGGAGGGGGTAGGTGGGATGAGAAGGTGCCTTGGAATTAAAAAMCAATAAAAATATTTTTAAAAATCCCAATATTTGCTTATTCTGGCACCGCTGCCCTGATGGGTGTATCCTGGCATTCCCATAKAGAGGAGAAAACAAATCGATCGGGGCTGTTTGCTGTCCTCAATGTCCTTCGCATCCCCAGCACGGCCCAGGATCCCTCTCCGGCGCCGCTGAGCCCTGCGCGTCTCATCCCCTCCGTCCGCCATCCATTTCCCCAGAAAAGCTCCCCAATGCGGGAAGGGGAAAAAACCAAACCTCTAAATAATCCCAAAAGACAAAACTGCCCCGTTCTCGCTCTGCAATAGGAGGCCCAGAAGTGGGAGGCCTCGGTGGAGGTCGGCGCCGGGGGGACATCGGCCCGACGCAGAGGAGGAGCCAGAGCCGCTTCTTACTATCAGAATATTAAAATATCAGAATATTAGAATATCAGAATATTAGAATATTAGAAATAGCAGCAGGGACGAGGCCGGTCTTTCCAGGAGCCCTTTGCTCCCGGCTATGGCTGAGGCGGCTCCTCCTCCTCCTCGGGGTGGCTGCTCTGGGGACGGACACGGCCCCAGGGCTGGGGACACTCGCGCAGACACCGCATAGAYGCGGTTCATTTCTCACTATGGGGCAGAGGAGGAGGAGAAGGAGGAGGCAGCAAGATTTGAGCTCAAGATCATCAGCTCCCCCCACTCCTTCTGCCTCCATCGCAGCCCGCTGGAAATTTAGGKATTATAATAAAAAATGGCTGGAATGAGGACAGGGATGATGCTCTGGTGCAATCCCCAGCTCTGAGCTGCCCGCTCGCCATTTTATGCCTTTTTTCCCACATTTCTGCTTTCTCCCCTAAAAAAATTCYGCAGAAAGAGAGGCTCGGGAGCAGCTTCCTGCGTCACCAAGGCCCTGTCCTCCTCCTTTAACATTCTGCCTAGGCCATTAGCTCCATTAAAACATCCTCAAGTGAAAAATAAGGATTCCCGCATTTTGTGTGTGCGTGTGTGTTTTTCTGCATCTCTGGAGAGACCTGGAGCATCCGGGATGCTGCTTTTCAGGAGCCTTCAGCGGGTGGGAGGCCCCGCTGGCCTCTGTCTCGCACTGCGGATGCCGGCGGCTGGGAAGAGCTCGGGAAGGCCGCATGGGAGCTCTGGAAGCCCTTCCCGCTCCTGCCGTGCCGCGGGAGCAGCGCTCGGAGCCGCGTCGCAGGTTCATAACGTGCAGCGACTTCACTGCCGAGCGGGTCGGCATCAGCTGGACACATCCATGCACCGGGGGTTGGAGAACCCTTGGTGCGGGCAAGGTCCCAAGCCGACCCGTGTCCTCGCTGCTTGCTCGATTTGCCGTGTATTCCTTGCCCTTGGTCCCTCCGCGCCACCACGGATGCGGTTAGGARCACGGCCCCGGGGCTGTGCTGAAGTCCTCCTGACGGGGCTGCAACCCACGGGACGGGGGTGCCTTTGAGCAAAGAAAATCTCATTGAGCAAACCGGGGACAGAAAGGGCTCCACGGCCCAGATACACTCAGTTCTTCGTAGCTAGATCAGAACCATCCGTATGAAGGCAATTAGAGGGCCACCGAAACGGAGAGTCGCCTTCGTCTCGAGGAAGGAGGAGCTGGAGGACCACAGGGCTACAACAGCCTAAATCCATCGCTCCAGCTCCCACCTCTGCCCAGCGGAGCGGGAATGTCCTAAGGGGAGGAGCAGGGGCTCCCTCCGTGATGCTGCAGCTCCAGGCTCCGGGCCTGCAGAGCTCCCTTGCTCTGGGCAGCCCTGATTTCAACAAAATTATTACCCATCGACTGCGAGATGGCAAGAAAATAACAGCAAAGCCTGGGAGCAGCACCTAGAGCAGCAATAAGAATCCATGGACCTAAATATATATATATATATATATATATATATAAAATGTGTATATATAGGTCCATACATATATATATATTGCTATATTTAAAGCCCTGGAGGCAACTGAGTTTTGGAAGAGCTCAATTTATGGAAGTCTTAAGAGGTTTAGCAGAGTTCACTCTACTGCTAAGACCCAGTAGCCCTAAAATCAGGGAGTCCTGAAAATAGTGGAGAGGGTGGCAGATTTAAGCTGTTTTTTTGATCTAGGGGGTGGTTCTGGCTGCAATTTCCGGGAGTTTGGTGCTAATGGGAAGCGGGAAAGGAGGGYACGGTGGTTCTCACTGGGATCAATAGCAGGATGCGTTTCTCAGGTGGCTGGTGCCCGACTCGTGGGGACAGTGACCACATGGATCCATCCCTCTGCTCGCCCGGGATGGGGGTTGCTGCAAGGATTGGAGAAGGTCTAAGCGTTTGGCATTGGAAGGGCCGTCCTTGTCACGGCTCTTCCTTCCCATGGCCGACGTTGTGGGAAGGGTCGGATCGGTGTCGGTGCGCCCGGCTTGGACACCGCTCCRCATGCCCACAGGGTCTGCCCAGCGTCACCCGGCGTTTCGGCGCCGTTGCCACTAGAGGGAGGACTCAGTGCGAATTCACTCCTGAAAATCCCAACCCAGGAGCGGGATGYGGGAAAATCCCCGATTTTTAATCGGAGTCGCAGCCTTCCTTGGGAAGCAACCCGAAACTTGGCATACAGAAAGCCAGGAAGCTTATGGAGAAGGATCAGAGTGCATATGAAGCCACGATAAAAAGCACATAGAGCAGCTGAGGGTTGGCCAYGAGCTGCAATCCAAGGGTGGGCATTGCAAGCAAGGGATTGGGTCTTGATTCATTCCTAGGTCTTGGGACACCCGCAGCAGCAGCAGATGGGAAGCAAGGCTGGAGTATCCAGGTGGGAAATGTTGATGGGAACACAAGCTCCAGAGCAGCTTTGGGCTCCAAGAGCACCCAGGGAAGAGGAATGGTCTCAATCATGCACTTTCTCTCTTAAAAATACRCCCACAAAACACGTCAGGGATTGGTTACGGTTTTGCCAAAACCAATCTGGAATTCCTAAAGATAGTGGAGGTGGGTTGGTGTGAACTCGAGTGGGCTGAGAACAGGGCTATTACACTGCAGACCCTCCCAAGGGTAGGGAGAAATGAGTCAATGAATCTGCTCCATCTTGYAGGTTCTTCTCAGACTCCACTAGTTCCACATCTGAATCTCCCCAGTTTTGAGGCACAAACAAAACCAAAGTCTGCACATTTGTAGTGTGCATCCAGTCCCCAGCACTTGCAAAGTTCAGAGCTCTGTGGCTTCATCTGAGAGCCAAAATGGGGGATTTGGACTTTGAGCAACCCTTGTTTCCATGTGCAATGGAAAGGCTACCTGTGCCCTACTCCCTTTCCCAACTGATGAAGGATGTTGAGGTGGGAACTTTCCAGGTCTTYCTAATTATTAAAAGGAAAAGGAGATGACATCAAGTATGCCTATAAATAAGCTCAAATCCAGAAGCTTCCTATATTGATACATACATTGATACAACCATAAATGTGAATTTTGAGTGCATGTGTGAAAGTCGTCGTGATCCAGACCTTGCATTAATGTGGCTTGTCCTGGGTTCAAAATGCCTGGTGCTTTCTCCATCCAAAYCCTTTTTCATTCACCCAGATATTAGGAGAGCCCATGGGAAGTATGATATATACGTTCCCTGCTCTTATATATTCCCTAAGCACCCACTTGTCACCATGCTTGAGGACAGGACTCCAGGCCCTTTGGTCTCCTCCAGGATAGCCCATCTTGTGGCCAGTGATCTATCCAGGTTTATCCTTATGGAGTATCCACCRTGTTGGAGTGAGGAGCAGTACCCATACGGGCCACGGCTCTTCTTATCTCTGTTTTGACACTATACATACAATACCCTAAGGTTGCACAGGCTTTAAATCATGAAGTCCTCTCCAAGAGTAATTTTTAAAATCTCTCATAGTGATAATGTGTATTACTTGACTTTCAACATCACTGGCTCCACCAGCAGGTAGTCTTCGTTCAAGCCCATAGTAGTCTTAGTTTCAAGAGAATTGCTGGGCAGTCTAGCGATGCCAGACGGGATTTGGTACTGGAGTCTCACGGATTTTATGCGTTTTTTTCAGCAGTGCTGACACCATTTCCCAACAGACCGTTGGAGTCTGGATATTGCAGCCTTGAAACCAGGTGCTCACAGCCCAAGTCCCTTGCGAAACGTTTGAATTCACAGTCATTGGGTCTGGGCTGTTCCTGCCACTTCTGCAGCTGCTTTGCCATGTGCAGCAGATACTCATTTTCCATGTTAGATAAGCAATTCSGTGTCCTAAAAAATGGTATTTCTCATTAAGAGGAACAACAATTCAGAATCAACGTTTATTTTTTTACAACCCAAACAAATAAATTTATGCCTCTTCCAACCAAAAGTCTATGAATTTCTTTAATCTCTTTACCTTTACAACACTAACCTCTATCTTTGGTCAGTCTTTTGACACACATCTTCTAATTTCTCCTCAAAAAAGGAAGAAGCTCTTTAATAGCACCGTAATACCCTACTCTCCATCACTACCTACTCACTGCTTTGGATCTTCACTGTCAATTATTTAATACTTTGCTCTGTTAACTGCTGTCATTAGGTTATTTTTCTACCTTTCAGCCTTCTTCTATCCACTTTATGGTCAAATTATTTTGGTGAATATATCTTTTTGTCCAGTGTACTGTTCTTTTTGCATTGAAATAACTACAAAGAACCCAGATAGAGTTGTCTGCAATACAACAAGCATTTCAGTAGTGCATTATTTCTGCGTCACGCTGACACTAATAAAAATACATGGAGCATCTGGTGGTTTTGGTCAGAGAACGATTATGGATGGCAGTGATTTTAAGGTGCAGTATAATGTCCCTGTGCATTTAAATGACATGTCCCTGCAGACATTCCCCCTTTATYACATTAATTTTTACAGGAAATAAGTGTTTTCCTTTCCATCAAATCACTAACTGTCACACTTTTCAGCCCCACAGTCTCGACACTCACTGGGACACATCCATACTWGAGTTTTCTAGCTTAAATCTCTGTGTCTTTATCTGTTAGAAAAATGTGCCTTTCCTTTGCTGTTTCTACACTCCCATTTAGCTCTGCTTTTATTTATATTTTCTTGCTTTCTGCCTCCATGAATTCCCATTCACCTGTATATAATCTCAATCAATGCACCACACTTTCTGGCACGTTTTCAGCCTTTGAACAACCACACCATTTCTTGAAACAATTACAGTTTATCTCTTGGATTTTATCTTCACATCAGGCTCCAAAATACCTCCTCTGAGAAGGATTTCTCTGCTGTGCAGCCCGAAACCTGTCCCTGAGCAACAGGATCAGGTCTCTTGGCTGCCTGCTGTGCCCAGAGCATCCCATGGGGATGCTCCCAGTTGTTCTCTGTTGGTCCAGCTACCCCAACCTCCATGCAAGAGCATCAGTAGGAAAAATAATCCAGGTTCCTGCCTCACGGGGAGCCCATAATCCCTCTTAAAGGGTCTCTGATGTTGCTTTTAGCAAGGGCAGCAGGGACYTGGACACAGGCTGAGGGACTATGCAAGGTGATGGAAGGATTACATCCATCGGGACTCATGGAAAGCCCAAAATATCTAAGAGGACTCTCAGCCCATCTTAGTTTATCACTTTGGTGCTAAGAAAAGGATTTGGAGGGGTTTGGGTGCTGGTAAAGGAGACTATATCAAAACCACACACATTTAATTAGCATCTCATCCTGACAGAAGTACCCTGACATCCTGACAGCAGCTCGCAGACTGCTTCTATACAAACAACCACAAACCTAGCGCGATAGAGATGACTAATTTTGGCACCGCAGTGGGTGTGTAAGTCAATTAGCAAAAATAAATGTCACGCGGCTATGACTTACTCCGTTTCTAAAGTCTGTTCCCACACCGTTTGCGCTTAGTTAGTGAGGTCTTAATTAAATTCTCCCCCGTAAGGTTTGAACCAGCAGGACGGCACGTGCTGGAGCTGCTTGGGATCGCAGCCCTGCTCGATWTCTCGAGCGGGTAGCCGTGATCTGGGCTCTCACAGGCTTGTCTTTGCCTAGCGCTGTGTGCAACCTCAGCAGAGCAGMCAGCCTCATGCTAAACCAGAAACCCTGCTGATCCCAGGGGTTTCTGCCGCTATGTTGCTAGGCTTGCATGCAAAAAATAATGTATGGGCTCCCCCTTCTGCCTTGAGAACATCAGTGCATGCCAAGGAAGGGCCATTAGGATGTGGAGTGCTGAGTACCGACAATTCCTGCAAAATACCAAGGGAAGAGCATCAAGCTCCTTTGCAGGACAAGCAAAGGGTGCTTTATCCCATGTGTCTTTCACACCCATCTCAGGAGAGGAAATTCTGCCTTCCAGTTGCTTCCCTCCCCTCTTCGGAGAGMCAAGACAAGCCAGGTAGCTAATGCAGATCAGATACTGAAGTTTTAGGACCCAAATAAGTGAGATGAAAAAGCTSCTACCCAGTTCCTACCCAAACCCACAATAGGTTTCAGAGCATCTCTAGGCATAAAGGATGGATGTGGGCAGCAACCTTGTCTCATCTCAACCTCATTCTTTGAAATGCAACTTAAATGTTGTGGGCAGGAGGATGCAAAGACTGGAAGAGGAAACTGAACAAACTCGGTCTGGAGACAAAGCGCCAAAACTCTGCTTAGGAGAAGAGTCCAAGTTTGGAGCAGGAATAAACGTGCAGGATCATGGTTTATGCCCAGGAGTGACCACACCGGCATTTCTGGTTCTGCCTGAGACACCACCAAAGCACGTTCCTGGCATGGGGTAATTTGTTAAGCTAAYTCATATGAATATTTACCTTGCGAGTGCCCGTGAGAGTCCAAATATTGCCCTTGGGCATGTGTACAGCATTGCCCAAGAACTCAGAAGACTCGAGCTGGGGACATCGAGCATGGGGGACATCAAGCGTGGGCCACTTCTTGCCTAGGTGGACACTTGAGAACGGGACAAGAAAAGGATGTGCAAAGCTAAAAGAAGAAGAGCTCCCATAGAAAGCAGTAGAAAAGGATCCCATAGACTTCGCTTGCTCGACAAGAGGAGTTTCTCTTGTCTTTTTTTTTTTAAATGGTGACATTTAAGCAATTTTACAGGACTCATACAGTGATGGAGCGCTTGGAGCACAGAAGACATCTCCTGTCGTTTCAGACACTGGAGGCTGGCTGTCTTGGGCAAAGATTGGGCTACATCATGCCCAAACATTTCCATTTTTGATGATTTCCACAGGAAACGCCGCTGTGCCATGGGTAGGGAATGCTATCCAATTCAGTGCCATCCAACAAAAAGCAGAAAGGGAAACGTATGGCTATAATAAAGACATCCACAGGGAGAAAAGGGAAGGCAAACAGGAAGAAGGGTATAAGSCTAAAACCCCTTGGATTTCTGGACTTAAAAACCCACCTCTTAGGAGCTGCACTTCCACAGTGCTGGTGTTTCCATGGCACAGAGCACGAATTCCCATCTTCACAAGCTGCAGAACCCCCCCCCGAGGTAAAGCTGGCCTCATTTCCAGCCAGCTCTTGTGCTTCTCCGGGAGGGTCATGTGGGTGTAAGTCAGGAGACATCTGTATCAGCCTCAGGACCTGCTCGCTGCTTGATTCTTTCTGATGCTTTATGTCCTGGTGTCTCAATTTGGCTTTTCCTTTCTGTAGTTTCACAGGGAAGGGGAGGCCAGCAAGGGGACGGTGCTGCCTGTCCCCTGCTCCTGCCACAGCAGGAAAAAATCCGGGAAAGGAGACAGGGAAGGGGGAAGGTGACACCTGGACCTGCTTTTCCCTTGCTCCTTAGCCGCCGGGTGTCACTCTTGCCTAGAAATCGCTGGTATTACACAGCTTCTGCCCTGCCGTTGGAGTTTGTCCCCAAATCCCACTGCATCCCAAGCAAAGCAGCTGTAGGGAATCTCATTACCATGAGTYGGGCAGGTTGCAGGCATTATTGTGCCACCACTTCGGGCTATTGATTTGGGCTTCCCTCAGGTAGTGCCGACTTGGAGAAAATGATTTATTTCTTAATCCATTGATTTCTTGACCAGTTCTTAATGCTGATTTCTCCTGGGCCCTTTTTTCTGGCATCTTCCATTTTTGCCTTTAACTGCCAACATTAGCTGTATGGCATTTATATATGCACGGCTCCACATGGAAAAGCCAGATAAACCCAAAGACAACTTAGTATATTAGAACTGAACCTATCACTGAGAAAATTGCCAGTGTTCTCACAGGAAAGGGACCAAAAAAAAAATCTATGAAAAAAAGTGCACTGAAATAAATCGGTTTTGACTGTTCCTCCATGGACTTTTGTGCTGAGGACTTGGTCTAGAGTGATGTGAAGGAGCTTCTGGGTGCCCTGGGTGCCACTAACTCCTGGGTGCAACTAACTCCCCACTGATGAGAACATCAGTTTTAGTTTTCCAAAGCCTGAATGATTTATGGGTAAAAACTAGGTCTACGGCATATCCATAATTGATGCGTCTCTTCTGATGCGCGCCTCCAACAAAYGAAGAAATGGGTTTAAAATAGGCTTGATTTATCACTCACTGCAGTTTGSAGGAAGAGATGACCCAAAGCCTCTCATGACATAGAATTATGTCTGGATGACCCACTCGTATCGTTACCTTGACAAAAATGAAAGGCAAGTTCTTCCATCTCAGCCCACTGGTAGGTCACATGGGGACTCACCAAGTCCATACGACTCGGGTGCTTCTAAACAATCTSTCTTTTTCACTTGCTTATAAAAAGCCTGAGCTCGAGGACCTTGATTTTCTCTTCTTTAGGCTCCAGCTTCAATCCCTGTTACATCCAGATGGGTACAGCCCTAACGGCAGCTCCTCAACCTGCTTAAAACAGGGCCGTGTTCAGAAACTCCACAAATGAACATAAAGGAGCGGGAGCAACAAGAAATGCCTTTCCCCTCCCAGGATGTTTTGTTAATTAAATTAGCATTTAAATAGCCAGAGCTAATCTGGGAAGTCAGCCCCTCATTACAGTAACCAGGAAGGGGGAAAAGAGCTCCGCACAATTCCCTACAAGACAGAGGGCTGGCAAAGGGGTTGCAGGGTCTGTCCCTCCCATGCGAATGCTGCCAGCCCCTCTTTTCCTCCCAGCATAATTAGCATGTCCCAAGGCCCTGAATGGAAACAATATCCTCCCCCTGAGTTGTGTCCCTCCGGAGAGATGCTTCCCACAGCTCCCAGGGCCTGGTGGAGGAATTCGCCGTGGGGTGACGACCGACGTAGCCTTTCCCGGTGGGAGAGACGTTGCATTCCCGCAAATCGGGGCAGGAGAAGGTGGCTGGGCAAAGGAAACGTCCCCAGGCACCGCGGGTCAGAGCCCGGAGCTGCTCCTGCTCCCGTGCACAGATGAGATTGGATGGGACATCCAAGTGGGGAAGGTTTGGGAGGGATCTGAGTTTGCAGAAAGATAGYGCTAATTATGTAAAAGACAAGGGACTTGGAAGCTTGTCTTGTGCAACCAAAAGAGAGGCTGGAAGTGACATTTTTTTTTCCTGATTTTTAAAGTAAATTCTTAATTCCAAGTAGCAAATGGGGGGCAAGATTGTATAAATTAAACACTTGCACATATCCAYGTGCTTAAAATGCGCTGGAACCTTCTTTTTTTTTTTTTTTTTTTGACAGAGGAACATCTGGAGCACGATCATTCCCCAAAGAAATTTCTGTTTAACTCTACCTATAACAAATCGCAGGGGAGATGATGCAGAAGGAAGCCTAGGAGCTGCATTCGGGTCACACCTGTGCAGCGGTTTGCACATCTGGYGAGTGTCCTTGCATTTATTTAAATTAGATTTCAGGTGACTCAACCCCACGTGAAAAATACCTCAAATTGCTACTCAAAATGCTCGTCTGCAAAGTGGGGGTTGTGTATATATATATACACATATATATGGGTACACGTATGTCTCAGCAGCAAGGTACTGAGTTTCGGAAAAGGCTGGTGTGGTTTGCTGAGGCCCCAGCTGGAGAATACCACAAGGAGTTCAAAGCCCGGGTTCATCCTGTAATCGGATCCGCAAGTTCACAAGTGCAGGAGGCAACTGCGCGGCCCGGGTGCGTGCGGGGCGGCCCCGTCCCCCTCGGAGCGCCAAGMCGCGCCATTCCCAAGCCGTGACGCCCGGAGCGCCGAGGATTTGGCGCTTTCCATTGGCGTTTCCAAATATCCGTCCTCGCTTTGAGGCTTTCGCCACCCTGCTTGGCCTGACCTGCTGCATTTTTGTAATTTTTTAAATTTCTCTTTCTTGCCGCTAAGGTGATTTCCTTTCCGGTGCTCGTTGGACTCTTTTCTTGAGGATGTGGGTGTTAATCCTCGTGTCAGTCAAACGCCAGCTTTGTGTTTGCATTCACTCCACCTTGGCAAGGTGTTCCTCAAGGCAGCGAGGCACCAAAGGATGCATCAAATGTCAAGTCTGATCCTCTCGTGAAAAAAAAAA
>PTEX01000172.1:715055-905419 GCA_003342815.1 Eudromia elegans
TCTCGTTTCCCACAGAGGTATGCCAATAATTCCTTTGGGAAGAGGGGATAAAGCAGAGGCACTTTAATAGCTCAATGCAAAGGGAGGAAAGCAAAACCCCTGTTGTTTTCTGCAAACTGAAACTAAACAACCYGAAACTAAACAAAATTATTTCACTAAGTGAGAGGGAGTGGGAAGCATAAGCTTGTTAAATAAGGCATTTCTAGGTCTTCTAAAATAAAAGCAGAGGGGTGTCGGGCTAAGCTCATAGGAGGTCTCGAGTCTAAATCACCCAAAACAGAAGGGATGGAGCTGATGCCCTTAAAGCCTGTGGGTTAAAGTAACCGAGGACATTCTGACCCAGGTTCAAATCTGTGGTTTGTCATGTTTTGGACAGCAGCCCTCCCCAACTTGAGGTGTCTCTCTCCCATCAGAGCTCATTTCCTTGGTCATGACCCGGACTACTTGTGGCTGCCTTGGGCTCTTTCCTTTTGGGATTATGGAATCCTATTCCACAATTCCAGATAATATCCGTAATAATTCAAGTCGGAAGGGACTTCTTGAGCTCTCTAGTCCATTGCTCAGAGCAGATCAAATTAGACTGGGTTACATCAGGCCTTTTTCTCCAGTCAAATTTTGAATGTTCCCAGATGAATAAGGCACCTCTCCCTCTTGGCAAATATTCCACCAGCCAGTTCATGGCCACGTCTGGTCTCCAGCCTATTTGCAGGTAGGGGCTGAGTTCAGCGGAAAATTCCTRTGAGGTAGAAGTGATGGAAATGAAAAGGGGATGGAAAAAATGTAGAGGACTGTAGATATAGAGCAGTGCATCTGTTTGTGAGATCCGTTTAGTGGCTACGGAGCATCCTGGTATTTTGTGAGTGATGCTTRAGTCTAAGTCCAACCTGAAAGATCAAAGTCCTTTTCATTCCCTGAAATATAGTCTTGGAATTGTATTTTTTAGGCAGGTTATTCTTCTTAATCCACACGGTTTGGTCAGTTCTGGACACCTGGTATCTCTATGCAAATTTCCAACACTCCTGTAATTTAGAGGAGCAAACAGCAAATATAATGCTGAATTAATGTTATATTTAAGAATTTGCGTAAATGACTTCCTTAAGAATTATCCASTTGTAAAACTTGTGTGGCTTTGCATTTTTAGCAGGCTTTGAGGCAAGAGGCAGCTTTCCTGGAAGCTCTTTAATAAGTGCTTTGTTTTTAAATARCATTACATGAAAATCTGGGTCTCTGGACCTGAAGCAAGTATTTCTTCAGGATCATGAGTAATGTTCTTTCCTTTCTTCTGCACCAAAGGGCTTAAAATTGCAAACCTGTCAGATGGCTACAGCTGTAGAAATTTAACCTTTAAAGTATTCTTAGTGTTTACTTGTGGTAGTGGTGGTTGTCTTTAGGGTTTGAATTATGAATTTCTGAAGGCAAAGGTTTACTAGTTTAATAAAAGTGGTTTTTTTAACTATTACTAATTTATATCGCTCATAAAAGTATAATAGGTTCTTTTGCATGCAAGTTGAAAGGATTTCTGTATCAAATAGTTATTTATAGTACTTGCATTTGAAGGTGGTAGTGTAGAGGGTTCTGCTTCAGTGACCTTTGAGGAGATCTGTAAGGTAAGCTGAAAGTACTAATTTCTAATAGTGAGAGGAAGCTCTTGCAGTTTTACCTCATTTGTGGATTTCTTTTTATGTATATTGTCAGTGTTTGGTTTCACTTAACAGATATTTGTTATGTTTCCTATAAATGGTGTGCAGAGCTCCTGCGTCACCATGAAGCAAAGCAAAAGCCACCCTGAAGCTTCTTAATTGAGGTTTATCTTACTGAACGTTGTGGTTGCAGGCCATGCTGATGTATAGGCATCCTGTAAGTGCAGTATGTCGAAGTCTGCGTGTTTCTTTAGTGCCTTGGAATCAATCAAGTGTAGCATTTCGTCAAGTAAAAATTTTTCAGTAAGACTAAAATAATGCAAYTTGCACTCAAAGGTAGGGCCCGATGCTTTCAGCCAGCTTGAACTCCTGGGGCAGGTTAAACTGTTGCCCTGATTGTGGCATTAAAGACCAACGAGTTGCCATTTAAATATCTACGTTGCCTGTAATGGCACGTTCACGTTTGTGCTGCAGGTGCTCGTAAGGAAGGAATTTGCTTTGGTACCTATGCACTGCTGTGTTAGGCCCTCATTTTGTGCCCTACTTTTTCTGAGCACATCAAGGAGGTGCTTYGCTTTGCATTCCTCAGTGATGCAACTGTATTTTAAGCGCTCCTGAGGTGTTACAAGCTTATTCCTGACTGCTGGGGAACCTGTACGACTGCCAGTCAAATGTGGAGGCCGCAAAAGCAAACAGTTGTGCTAATTACCAGCAGTTGTGCTAATTACATCTTCAGARCTAGCCTGAAGTGTGGTTTGTGAGCTTACCTTGCTGCTCTGGTTTCACGTTTGCTTCATCTTCCCAAAGTCAACAGAACATCCAACGCGCTCCCAGTGAATAGTCCTACCTTGGCTTTAGGGTTGTCAGTGACAGAGCAAACATGATTGGGTTTCGTTCCTGTTGGCTTTGAAGCCTGACCCAAAGCAGCTTTGCTTGTGCATTGRGGCTCTTTGCATCAGGAAGCTCCTGCCTTGGCTCATTTATAAGCACACGGAAGCAGTGGCAGTCAGGAAGGTTCATATCCAGAAACGCAGCATACCTTTACTAAAGCCTTTTTCTGAGCCCTCTTTCTGCAGTAAATGACACAGCAGAGGACAGAATAAACTTTGGACGTGTTGGACAATGTAGTGTTAACAGTTGAGGAGAGCTTGTGGTGTTTGGGGTGCACGTGAGGTTGAGTTGCCTTGCACTTCATCATTCAGATTAGTGCTGTGTGCCCTTCCAGATGCTCTTATGCATATTTAATGGTCTTTAATTGCCACAAACTGAAAATTTCATGAATGATATTTGCACAGTTTATGTGTAGCACAGAAGCTTGCGAGATGGCTTCTTAGACACGTGTTGGTAGATTGAAGRAACCAAATGACTGTATTTTTGTCCAAGATGTTGAAGTTACTGTGGCTTTAAATTAATACCCTGAAAATTCTGTTACTCTCACTGTGTTTTTTCCCTTACGCTTTACTTCTTAGCATTGTCATTTAAGTGCAAGTTAGTTTCACTTGCTCTTGTACAGTCAGTTTTCCCAGTGTTTGTATTGGCTTCTGTATAGCAGAGGATAAAGAGAAAAGTAATTTTAAAGTAACAAATATTGGCAGAGAGACCTGAGGACTTATTCTATTTGAACTTGCTTCTAGTTTGGTGGGGYTTTTTTTAAACTATTATTGTTGAAAAACAAAACAAAAATAAGCCTTTTTTTTAACTTCTTGTTCTTTTAATCCATGTGTGATAAATAAGCTGTTAAATATTTTTGAAATAATATTTAAACATTTTCTTAGTGCTCCTGCTAATTGTTTTTTCAAGCTGAGAAAAGCTCAAGAAGCTGAGGGTGCTTTCTTTTTCCATGCAACTTCAAAGCTGCGACGCAGTAGGTAACACCACAGTGTTCTGAAGCGTTAATCTCCTAAAAAATCTATTGGCAATTTAAAACATTTCTATCCTYGCAGTTGTTACAGGAGATGATCTCAAGCTTCTGTATTTGTGGCCAATTTGACTTGTGAACTTGATATATCTACTTTAAACTCTTGCTTTCTTTGTATATATTTCTACACCTCAGTTAACTTTTTTGAAAGTCTTCTTCCCCAAAGGTACCTTAGATGTCAGTGCAGATGCCCTAAGCTGGTACTGGGAGAAGGAGAAAACCCCCACAAATGTTGTTTGGGCTGTGAGATAACACCAGCTTCCCATCTTTGTTTCAGAAGAATTTGTGCTCAAATAGCATTTGAAAGGGCTGAAAAACTGGCAACCAGCAGAAAGAAGAGCTTAAATTAAAAACTAAGGAAAAAGATTATGTGTAAATAAAGGCTGTGGATGAAATAGGAGATGTTTTCATTCAGTGTATAAAATGTGAGAGCATATGAAGAGGATCATGTGGAATATTAAGAGCATTGCAGTAAATATTTCAATCACCCTGGTTGTTGGTCTAAGKGCTGACACAATGCCACGGACCTGACTAACAGTTTAATTGTAGACAAGTTTATCTCTTTTATTTCAAGSTGCTATGTAAAGCCTATCAGCTGCGTCCTTTTGTTTGGTCCTGAAACTCAGCCACTTTAAAGGTGTGGTGACTTTTTATGAGAGTTTCCAAAAAACTTCCATTTCCCTGCACAGCTGCTCAGGTGTTTTTGTTAGGCCACTGTTCTTCCTTTATTGCATGCAGATACCGGATACAAATATGGTTTCAGTGAAGATTTTGACTTCTGATTTTTATAATTTTAGAAAAACCTCTTTTGTGAGGTGTTGAGCAATCAAAAGAAATGATCAGCAGTGTGGCCTCCCTCATTCCCCAGCTTCCAGTCTGACAAGTTAAATGAAAAGTCAGCCTAGAGATTGCCTGTGAGTAGCTTGCACATGTGTGACCCTGCCAGCTTTGCTGGCTTCTACAGCTATGAAATATAAATTTGGAAGAATGACTAAGATATATGCTACCTTTTTATTATTGACATTCCAGTTCTCTTGCTCTGAAGCTCTGAAAGAGGCTTTTATTTTCTGCAATAAATGCTTCTTGAGATGATGGGAGTTGGAGTTTTAATTTTTTTCAAAAGCAATTAGCTGATTAGTTGCCTGATTTGATGAAGCAAAGGAGTAGCTGATTGTGCTTGCTTCATAATGACTGAAAGTGGAAGCTGCTTAGCAATAATAATAGGTGTCATTTTAAATCCAGTTGATATAATGAAAAAACAAAGCTGTAAGATTTGAGATAAATCCCTGTAATTTGACTGTGCCAGTCACTTGTATCATCTTTGTCACTACTCTTAAATTAGTCTTTCCTGCAGGATGGCATTTTTGAGCTATGCACGTTTATCCTTTTACCTTAGTGCATCACAGTTTTGTTTGTCATTTGGGGCAGCGCATGCTCTGCCTACCCAGGAGATGCTGAAACGAGTGAAAGTACAGGCGGACTGTGACTGTATCCAAAAGAGCAGGAGGATAATTTGTCTATGAGGCTCACCAGCTTTATTACCACTAAAAACTTAATGAGGTGGAAATTACGGTGATAGGATTTTCAGTTGTGGCTAATGTACGATTCATCTCTAAACCCTACCTGAAGCATTAGAGAAAACAGAAGTCAGCCAAAGAGCGTGGTTTGTCACAGAGCCAACATTTGCAGAAAGTATATGACGTGCTGTTAAAACAGAAGTTGAACTATTTTGAGGATGAAATGTCAGCTGCCAGGTAAATTTTCATTCCTGGGAAACTGGCATATGTCACTTTAATGCTTTCTAGGTGGATACCCCAGCTGAAAGATTGAGTGCAACCATTCTTATGGCCTCTTTAACGAGACGCAGTGGGCTGGGATAGCAGGTTGCCTTGGCCAGGAGATTGCCTTGCTCTTCCACCTTCCCTCTCCTATTCCYAGACGGCGAAGTCTCCTCTCTCCTTTGCACTCTCTTTACTGCTGTTCAGATCTTTCATCAGGCCAATTTATTTCACYAAAGTACCCAAACACATCCATTTTTTTAATGCCGAGTGGATCTTTGCCACTGATGGAGCTTCAAGTGACTTCAGCAGAGCTCAGTGAGCACAGAAGTGGTGGAAGGTGAGCAACCAATATTCTCCAAAGCTGACRGTGGAGGATTGACTCAAAGATGTGACAGAGACTGTACTGCTTGTAAACAGGGTGAATGTATCTCATGCTTTGCATAAGGGAGGCAGAGTGTAAAAATCTTCCGTAGTTAAGGAAAAGCAGGTCACTGCTTGCAGTGCAGGATGTTAATCACTAACCAGCCAGGCCAAGATAAAGTGGCTTGTCAGATCTGGGAAGTACGAAGAATATAATTTCATCTAAGCAAGCATGCGCTGCATATTAATGATAGGTAAATTGATTTTTGGGGTGTGGAGAGGAATTGAAATAAACACCAGCTTCTGAAACTTGTCTGTCCATTTCTTCTGCAAAAGCACATGTTAATAACAGAGCAGTAGTTTTGTTCAGAAGGATTTCAGCTTCATGTGACTGCTTGCTGTGGGCAGTAATCTTGAGCTTTGGCTTGCTTTCTTATGTTTAAAACAGTGAATGACCTACAAATTTTTTTTTACAAAAAAAAGGCCAGAGAGAAAAACTGCCTCTTATTATTTATATACACATTTTTTAAGCCTGCAGGGTGTCATGCAGTGAACCAAGCTCTGTGTTTTTGCTAGGAAGAGCAGCAGCCAGAATTTGTCAAGGTGCTGCGAGGTAAAGGAGCAAGCAGAGGTGACAGAGACGGGAAGATCAGAGATGGAGGAGGACAAGGATTACAATTAWTATGATTAGGCATGGGCATGTTTTGGTGATTCAGCTGTGGTGTCAGACACCATGTGGAGGTTATTCTGAGGAGCTCCTCATCATCATAGCGTGCRAGAGCTTTGCCCAGGTGTGATGAGTGTCTCATGTATGTAGGTTTCAGCCTTCATGTGCGCTTTCCAGGCCACAAGAGCACGGGACTGGCAAGGGCTGCTTGTGTTTAGACCCTTACATATGCAGGCAGTGACTTTAATTGGGAATGGTTGTTTGCTTTTCCCCATTTTTTCTAATATCTGACTCACTCTGTCACTGGGTGTCAACTTGGATGGTTGTCYGCATGAGCCAGAGCTTTTATTTTCTTTGGCCCGCCTCTGCTGCTGAGAATTCTCATGTATGCCAAGTGTTCCTATTGCTCATGCAGTGTATCTCACTCCTGAGCATGAAGTTGGAAGAGCTTCCCAGAAAACTGTGGGAAATAATAAGTCCTTTCCTATGTGCTCCCACCTAAATTGCTTTTGAGGGGACTTGAATTTTGCTGAGCAGGTGCCTTGGGACTGGCAGCTGCCCTGGCAAGTTGCAGCATCACTCCAGTGGCCACAAAAATGTGCTGCAGATGGTAGGGGCAGCTTTCCTTGATCAGCCCAGGCATTGAAACAGCAATAAGAAGAGCTGTCAAAGTAGCACTGTGCCTAATGGTTCCTTCCCCAGAAGAAATTCCATACTGTTGGTAAGGCCAAAGTGCTCTTTCTTGTTCTGAAAAGAGCTCCTGCCTTAAAGCTGGACTGAATCCATCCCAGCAAAGTGCCTCTGGAAGTGGAGTTTGGCAACAGTCCTGTTCCTATTCTGTGGCTGATGGGTGGCTGTCGGGCTGCATGAATAAATTTGGTGTCTGGAGGAAGTAATGGGGTATATGGTCCTCGTGCTTTCGGGAGCAGCGCTTGACACTTTCTCATTTCTTTATAGAGCTCGATCTGCATACAAAATGCGTGGTGGATGTGGATGCAAACAAGGTTATTCTCCATCCTGTAAACACCAACCTTTCAAAAGGAGATGCCAGGTAAGATTTTTGGATTAGGGAAGTCAGGCCTCATAAATTATATATGAGGCTAACTACGGAGAAGCGCGGGCTTTGCTACAGGGCTTTCATTTGAAAGCAAAACAATAATAAAAAAAAACACTTCTCCTGCAATTTAGTTATGATCAGCTGTAAAACAAGGCTAGTCTTTACTATGCTGGGAAGATCTTAGAAAACCTCATGCTTACTGCATTTTAAAGTCAGCAGTTTCCTCCTGCCCTAAAAAAAAATTGTTAATGGCTAATATGTCAATTCTCTAATTTCTTCTCATGTGATATTATGGATCAGAAAAGATTCAAATCTGCAAAATAATTTGAGTAGGGCACAGTTKGTCATTGTGAAGACTGATTTCATTGCAAAGTTGTATTCTTACAATGGTCTTGTATTTGGRGTATGAGAAGGAAAAGAAAAACCTGTAGAACTGTAGCTGTAAGAGTAGCTTGCTAGTGGGGTGTTACRTGAGTTAAAGATCCCTAGAAGGGTGGCCAGTTTATGTAGGAGCTGGCCTAGATCTGTTTAACTTCCCAGAGTGGGATATGAAAAGGCCTGTAATGATTAATACAATTAGACTTGTGACTAGTTATTTTTCTCCTTGTTTGCAAGAGGAGGAAATGGAAAAATATAAAAAATACAGGGCAGCAAGAAAAGGCAAAAAGCAATACTGGACAAATACAATTATGATCTTTTTTTTGGAGAAAAAAAAAGACAGGGAAGTAGTCTTACAGAATGATGGAAATTTAGTTCAATACACTGAGAACTTTGTTTAAAAGCAACATGTGATAGTTTTGTCATGCAAAAYAGCACTGTACATTACTGTTAAGTAGAAATATACTTTATCTGATCTCTTAATTCCACCTCCCAGCAGTATTAAATGGAAAAGCAAGGAGATGATGAACTGCAGTGTGTTGTTTCTGTTTAGCTCCTGAATACCTGTGCTAACTGAAGCCTGTCCAACTGCTAAAAATGACAGGGAAACAAAATACTCAAAGGACACATTAGCTATAATAAGAATATACTATTCATGGTTTCTCTAGAGCGTGATAACTAATGAAATGCGTAGTTCGTACTCACTAATATATGTTTAAGAAATGTTCATGCGTCAGCCACGAGAGAATTCTTAATGCAAATGGTACCCCCTGGCAAAGGAGGAATCGAGTGGCAATTGAGCTGGCTTCCCAGACCACTGAGTGAGCCTGCTGTGARAAGGCAGCATCTCAGACTGAGGAAAACTTGATTTGCTTTTTCACAACTGCTGTTGCTACCCTTAGGAGCCAACATAGTAAATTGTTATGGCCTGACTAATCAAAGAGAGAAAAGTGGAGGTCCTTTAACTCTCCTAAAAATTCACCTATCTGCAATGTAACAGCCTTGAGATAGGACATTGAATTTGCTTTGCAGCTAAGTCAGAGGAATCTTAAATATCAATTCAAGGAAAAGATTAATTTTACTTATTGTTTGTTCTTTTTAGTTTATGCTTTTGTTTACGTGTTTCTGTCAGTAACTTTGCCTTGTGCTGTGAAACCATTCATTTTGATTTTTAGACTTGTTCAGAATGAGCTGAGAGTATTCTGAAAAATCTAGAGTGCTTTTATTTCCATGGAGAAAGTAAAAATAAAATACTGTATTKTGAATAAGCKCTTTAAATGYTTGCAAAGCAGGAAGAGTTTGAAAACCCTGAGAACTTGCCTRCCTTTCTCACAAACATGCCAGGATTGATTTGGGAACTGGGGAAAGAATTTTAAAAGTAGAGATCTGATCAGCCCCATTTCCACTCAGTGTGATGCAGCTCCTTTCCAGCAGGCAGTGACATTTGGAAAAACCACCTGTGAGTTTTGGAAAAATGCACATTTCCCCTCTTCCATCCTCTGTGGTGAAAATGAAGCTTGGGAGGTAGGTAGGTTTAAGTGTTTAATGTGCCAATTAGCCTGGATTGCAGAGTTGCCACGTATTTGTCCCCTCTCTGCAAGGAGGTCCTTGAAAGCGAAAGAGTTCTACATTATTTGCAAAAACTCCTTCCATTCAGCTCAGTTAATTGCAAATATCTGAGATACTCTTCTCATTTGTGTCTTGCTTAAAGAAGTGGCTTTTGGGGTTTTTTACAAAAATACCCACCTCTGCCTCTGATTTCCTATGTGACCTTGGGGAATGAATGCATGCATGCAAAACCAGAACTTTCCACCATCTTGATGTATTTCGTACTTTTACGTGTACCTGGCTTGAAATTTTGGGGACCTGGCTTTTGGAGATARAGGAATTCAGCTGACATAATTGCCAGTGAAACTAGCTGTGTCCAATTCTGCATAGAAAATTTTAAAACCCTTGCAAATCGAGGTGACAACTGCTCAGCCTCCATTTCTCCCACACCTATAGCTTGAATATATTTGTTCATTTCTCCAGCAACCTGAGGCCTAATAAATGCATGTAAAAGGCTTAGTCTCAAGAAAGTCTGTTTTTATACAACTTCTAAAATATTGCATTCTCCCATTAGTATTTCTTAACCAAGGAATTGACCTTTCCCAGGAGACAGATATGCAGCCAGTTGTTTTATTGAGCAGTCTTCCTTAGTGCTGTGCAGGTTCCTGCAATCCAATTGTATAGATGGTTTAGATTGAATTTTCTTTATTTCAGGCTTCCTCTTACGATCTTTTTAGGTCAAAATCTCTCCTTTTCCCTTTTCAAGGGCACGTCAACTTTAAGGGATTCGGTGTGAATGAGGGATACCATTAACCTGGCTCGTCTGCTTCCTTTTGCTTTCTGTAGTCATCAGTCTTCTCTGTTGCAAAGGTCAGGGTTAAAGTTTCTTTATCAACCAGGATTAACTGTGTGCTGCAGCTTACTCATAACCTTATTACATGGTGGTTAGGGCTTGGAAGAGGGTGTGAACTCATTTTGATTGTAGGACTTATCTATTCCTTTCATAACAATCAAAAAGTGTGCAAGAATGAGTTTTGAAAAATCTGAGTAGACTGTACTTACTGTAGACTGTTAAGTTTGTCCTGATTTTTTTATTATCATTTTACTTGTGTTGTCATTTTACATCTCCCGGAGAAGACTCATGAAAAATATTGGTTGTTTTTGACTTCAGAAAAGGATTATTTTCTTCCAGGGATGTTATTTCATACTGTAGACATGACTCTCATTGGTGTGTAACTGATACACTGTCAGAAATCAGATTTTAGTGTAGCACAGGTCTGTGAATAAGCAGTGATTCTTGTAGAGTAAAGCAGCTAATAAAGTTGCTCTGTAAACTAGCTTTGAACTTTCTTATTAAAAGGATATGCTTAAAAATGAAAGAAGCTCTGAATTGTATGTACTTTTGTCAAAATTTGTGGTTTCTAAGTGCTACAGAACAGAGAGATTGCAAAGCCTGGCATGTGGTAAAAACTGTTCAGGGGAACAAGTGTGGCTAATTGAGGTTAGCAAGTGTGTTAAACCAGGCTGTATGTTTCTTTTTCAGCTATTGCAAGGTCTGCATAATTAGTGCTTAGTAGTAGTTATTTCCATAATTGAGTATCTTTATTAACATAAAAAAAMCATGATTTACTGTCAAGGTATTTATTGCTTATTATTTATCAGCAATACACTCAAAGAGAAAGATTTAACTAAGTGAAATTGGAAGTTTTTGAAGGATGAAACCATTACTCACAGTTTAGTAGGACACAACAGGAAAAACAATCTTACTTATGCAATAAGTAGGGGAAAAAATTGCAGGATGAAAAGGCTGTAAGCAGAGTTTGGGATGAGATGGACAACTCGGGGAAATCTTTCCATAGTTTATCTTTGGATTAACGATCTTGGAAAGCTGAAGAATCCTTTTGAAGAAGAAATGAGAAGAAATGCAGACTAAGCGTAAGACACAATGTTGTTAAAGATTCAGTATTGAGATTATTACTCAATATTGACAAAAGTAACACTGGAAAATAGTGTTCAAGGAGTCTTAAAGACCAAGTGATGTTGCAGAAAGTTTTGGAGGGTTGAGAGTGGAGGGAGTGAATGATAACAGAAAGGAACAAYTTCTAATTAAAATAGCTTTGTTACTAAAAATCTGTTACTAAAAATAATTATTAAAGTTATAAATACAGGCAGTGTGTTGGCTGAGGAAATTGCACATTAAACAGCAAGGAACTTGCTTTGACACATTGCAAATAAATTATCCTTTTTTGAGGAGAAGCAGCACCTCTCTTGTGCAGTTAAGTAAAATATTTTATATATATTATATATATGGAATGGTAAGCCAAAACTGCAGCTAAAGGAAGGTTTAATGGAAGTTACAAATATTGTGATATTATTTGTCTATTTTATAATATATGACTTTTTTGTTCAATTAATTAGCTATCATCTTCTAGAGCAATAGGCAGAAATTGCAGGTTACTGGAAAGGAAATGCTAATGTTGTACATGTTGTCTTATGTGTATATAAATATGGATTGGAAAAACTGATTATTAGGAAGTGAGGAGGAATGCTGCTTCTTTTAAAAATAATAAATGATAGGAGGAATATGTAGAGGGATAGACTTYACTTATTGCATTTTAGGAAAGAATAGGAAAAATTGGAAAATGAGAAAGTATATGATGGCAATATTCTGTRTGGATTTAATCTGTAGAACTCTTTGACACAGGAAAAAGGTGAAAGACAATAACTGATATTGATGAAAAAAATGTACAACCTTTCTTGAAAATACACCAGGATCCCACCTGATTTTAGGTAAGAGCTGCTTGAAGAGCTGCCTTGTGTTAAGCAGTAGTTGGCTGTGTGTCCCTCCTTATGCTCACAGGGAAATGTTTGCTACCTGGGTCCAGGTTCATTATTAACAGCTAAAGCTTTGCCTGAGAATGAAAATTTACAGGTTAGATGTTAGTTGAGCTTTGTCTTATGGAGATCAGGTCTGGGCAATGTTTGATCCTGCAGAATTGTCCAGGCAGTTGAKGGGGACAGAGGGAGCATGATTGTATTCCCAAGACTGACAGAGACACCCAGGAGAAGGGATGTGCTGGCCTCCCTCATCATCTGCGCTGCTGTTCTGTGGGTGCAAAGTAGCTTACAGGAAATAGCTGGCCAAGTGTTTGCAGAAAGAGCTACGAGACTTTCCTGTRCTGGCAGCTTTGCTCTTTGCATGTGTGCATGCAACTTTTGCTTCAAGCGTGGCATCGTTCTGCAGTACGGTGATCATTTCCATTGTGTGCCCCCAAATAAGTGGTGCTGCTGGCCTGCTAACTAGTCTTGACTTGCATGGAGGGGGGAAGCACATCTAAGCCCTAGTTTTTAAAGCTGACAGCTGTTTCAGTGGCTGAATAGATTATTCAGCCATTGCTTTTGAAGTCTGTTATAAGAGGAGTTTATTGCTTATATTAAACCTAGATGATGGAGCATCCTCCCCTACTCCTTCAGATACTAAAGTGGTCTACTTCTCTTTGAAACAGAAATATTGTATGTATAAAACTTCTGAGTTTCTGGGCTCCCCAGGAATCCTATTCTTGCTTAGAAGTTTGAAGGACGTTTATTTATGTGCCCTAAAGAGATTTCAGACCACAGAGGAGTCAGGACGGGCAGAGAATTACCTGTTGAAATGTACACCCATACTGTGTGTGAAAATTACTTTTAATAAGAGCCAGATTGTCTGGAAGTAGACTTAGCAGTGCTCTTGGCCARTGTGATTGAAAATGAGAAAAGTTTTTTTTTTTTTTTAATCTGGGTGCTGATCTGACAGAATCTGCGATTAAGAAAGCCATTAAATGAAGAATTAACTTAATGTTGTTCATGTCATGTGATCTGAAGTATAACCTTAAACCCCCATATCTTGGATCCTCAAGTTCTGGTGCTTTTTCTTAAAAATCTAACCCTTGCAAAGTACCTGCAACTTTCAGTTTTTCTTTCAACTGAAGGTTTCTTTTAGTGCTTGTTATCTAGAGTCMAGCTATGGAGTATCCTTAACAATGTCAACCTGCTCACAGACAGGGTTTTGCTTTGCAGGGTGATAGTTGCTAAGCAGCCTGGCCTTCATGCAGGTTTGTCTGGAGTTGACTGAGCTTTCTTGTTGGGAGTTAGCTGCAAAGTGGACTTTTGCTGCAAACACAATGTAATTTGTTAGTCCCTTCTCCTTGCAGTGGGTGTTGGCAGTAAGTCAGTTCCCAGAGYTGTAAAAGAAAAAAGAAAAAAATCCACCACTGTGTAGCATACTGAAGCTAAAACGATGAACATACCAATCATTTAATGCAATATAGCTTCTATTTAATCATTTATAGCAATTTTCAGGGACTGTTTGCATTTTTTAAACTGGTTTGTACCTGAGGCTTAGAATATCAGGCTGCTTGAGCTATAGAAAGATTGTTGTGTTATAGATATTTTCTCCACGTGTTAAATCTACAAGTTAATATATGCAAATCAAATTATGTTAAGAAGATTTTGTTGCAGTTTGGCTCAGTAGTGATTGTTTTGTAGGTTTTTGACTCTGCAGTGTGTCATCCTCTATGAAATATTCAGGATAAATGTTGTGACTGTTAGTGCCACATGATGTTATTCTACTTTATGGACTTAGSGACTGTTATTTCAGAGCTAAATGGTGAGAATATATATACAGTGGCAACAGTAACCTTGAGTAATACTCCTGCAGGCTGCTGGGTTGTTTCAGAGACAGAAGCCCTTGAAGATGGTTAAAACTGATAGAAACTGTTCAGCTTCTGCAGCCTAAGCATGGGGTGGTATTTGGAGTGTCAGCAGATACTTATCAGCTTCAGTGAGATTTCAAGCCTATCAAGTAAGTTCTTGTTCGTTTTAAGAATGGAATTTAAGAAAATATACATGGAAAGTGAGTCTGTTCAACTATTTAACTCACTTAAACTGCTTCCATTCTTAGGAGTCTCACCAAATCTTGATTTCAGATTAGTATCAAGCTGAAGCTACTGGGACTTTTGAAAGTCAAGCAGGACAGTGCGAACCTGAGCTTTGTTTTTCTCCTGAGAAGCTGGTTAAATATTGATGCTTTTGGCAGCGATTGTAGTKCATGTGCTTTTATAGACAGCCAAACTATATAGATAGCTAGTACTATATACGCTTTTCTGAATTCCTTAGTTAATAGGGAATAGCATGTTGAAAATGGCAGGGTTTGTCCTGCAGGTTATTTATGGTCTTGTTGAATGAAAAGGAGATTCTCTGTGCCAAGAAAACATTTTTGAGGAGAGTTGCTTGTGAGCATCAGGTAATTTGAGGTAACTTGTAATTCTTTGTGGAGATGGTAATTTGAGAAGGAGAAGTTCAGGAGGTGAACTTTTTTTCACAAATGCTTTGCATTTAATACTCCTTTACATTTAAAGCGAGTCTCATTCAGGCTCCGTCTTAGTCCTGTAAAGTTGGAAATAACACTGCTGAATTCAGGGGAAAGTTTTGCTGTGTGCATTCATTTGTAAGCTTTTATAGTAAAAGGGGAAAATTACAATTGCTGTTGTGCCTCAAGAGTTGCTGTAATATATAAGTCTCTCTCAGCTATTTTACTTGCAGTGGATATTAGAGAAAGGCGCCGTTTCTTCCCGTCCTACTGTGAGGAGGAGTAGTCAACAATCAACATTTTGTAGGTATCTTTGTTTTTTGGTTTCCGTGACCTAGACCTGCAGGAATGTGGCATCTGCTCGCGCCCTTCCCTCTGGGCTGGAATGTCAGACCTTGCAGAAACGAAGCTGCGGAGGTTTGATGCTGATGACTTCCTCCTAAAAGACATGCAGTTTTTTCTTCAGAGTTCCCAAACCATTCTCCTCTGATTATATTTTATGTTAAAACAACCTGGTCTGTCTTTTTTCCTTTGCTAGGGAGCTTGTCAATGTCTCAGCATAGCAGCTTTGGCTTCCTGGGCACCGTTGTGGCAACCACGTGAATGCTGCATTYGGTGCTGTGGAAATAGATGATGTCAAGTAACATTGCTTTAATTAGTGCTCTAAAGCTCACGACAGCTCTTGTAAGCATAAAACATCTTAGGAAAATGCAAAGCGTAACCCTCTGGTGAGCATTCCTTTGAAGAGAAAAGCAATCGGGTCGACTGGTGATTTCTTTTTTGCTGAATGAGTGTAAAGGAAGAGGGCTCATCTCCACGGAGAGGAAGGATGGTCTCGTGGCTAAGGCAGAGAAAGAACTTTGGGGGATTTGGGATTTTGACTATGTWTTTTTTCCTTGTTTGGCTTGGTGAGACCAGAACTCCGAGTCCCTGTATTGTAGTAGCGACTACCATAATAAAAAAGCCCTACAATTTAGTGCAGGTTGTGTGAGGGTCTTAYGCTAGACCATTCTACTAGCCCTGTACATGTTACCAAAGCACATTGCTGTTTTTTCTGCCTTCACCGTGTTCATGGGCCTCTGCCAGTGTTTTGTTTGTTTGTCAGAAGTAGCTCCACTTGTTCATCAGATTAATGGAATGAAGAAACAGGATATCTACCTAGCTTTTACCTGAATGGCGCTTTCAACTCTTTTTTTTATACCACTATTTAAGGATATTTACATAACAAATTTTCTCTCTAGTTGGTAACAAGTGTAATTATTTAGCAAAAAAAGGTACCTAATATTATTTACAAAAGAATTTWAAAATAACCAATAAAATAGTTACTGAATTGGGTTGTTTTCCTGTGCAGTCCCTTCCTGATACAGAGGCTTTTCTCTGCTCTTCCCAGCCCTTCGACTGGTGTCAAAGATTCATCTGGTCGCTTGTGTAGTTCTGGCATCTTCCCAAGAATGCAGCTCAAGACGATAACTTTGCAGAGCTTGTGGCCACAGTGCCACAGGAAGGAGGAGTTTTATAGTGTGTCGAGCAGGAAAATAAAATGCTTGTAAAAAAAGAAAGAAAACAAGGAGGAAAGAAAATAAAAAGGATATGCAAATATCATGGCAGAGGAGAAGGGACAAAGAAGGATGGTTCAGAGAGGAAGCAATTACTTGGTTGCCTTACTAATCCACTGAAACCACTTATGTACCAGCCCAGACTTAAAAGTACCTCTTCCACCCACACTCTGACTTAATATCTGTGCTGCCCACAACAGCAAAARAGTTATGCAGTAACTTSATGCTAAAACCTTACCTGYTTGCTTCACTGCAGGCTCTACAACAGATACCGTGAAGTATTTCACCTCTAGCAATTGTGTCTTTATGTCACTGCTAAAATGTCTTTGCTGCTGGTGCAAATYGAGTTCAGTTGCAGAAGTGGCACTGGGAGGCCTTTATGGCGTCTCCAAGAGGAGGTTTCTGGCAGGTTGGCAGAGCYGAGGCAGGTTTACACCGTAACGCAGCACGACACGGAGCCGCCACGATTCCAGGTGCTGGATCATTGCTGTGGCGGTTTGGAAGCAGGCAAAGGTTGTCCTGCAATTCCAGTCCTTGTGCAGGTTTCTTGGGTGGGAGTTTTCCAGGCAAGGCCACATCAGCACCCCTTCCAGAGGCCTTCGGCATCCATCTATGGGAGACCTCAAGGGTAACAGGACTTTTAAAATTGCTGTTGTGGTGATAGCAGCTTTGCTGGAATAGTGACRTACCCGTAGCTCTGCACAGGAATGAAATCACAGCTTGGTTGTCTGTTAGAGTGACCTCATTTGGGAAAATTTGGAAAACTCCTTACTGGGACRCGGGAACGAAGCTGGCGTTCCTTGGTGTACATACTAGCTGGCACTGTGTGGTGTTACCCATAATTAATGTGTGTTGAAAGTGAGAGAGAGAGAGGCTGCTTTTCAGGGCAGTGGAGATGTCAGGAGTTATTTGTAACCTAATTTGTAGGAGGGTATTGGCAAGATGACTATTGGCAAGATCCAAGTCATTATCTTTTGGTAGATGAATATTTAGCRGAATATCCGTGCAGAAATAAGAAAGTGAGTCACAATTGTCAYGTGCTCATTACCAATAATGCTACAATAAATGGAAAATTAATTGATAACTCACACTATAGAAAGAGACCCAAAGTTGCTCCAAATTGAGATGCATGTTTTGCCCCAGTGCTGCACGTTTCTTGTGTTTTAGCCGTGGCTGCTTTGGCTACTGTACAAACGAGCTTTAGAAGATGGCAAAGGTTTCAGTCTTGCTGAGCACTGGAGAAAGRACATATGTCCATTCACGTTTTCGTTGTGTATCATAACGACCGAKTCCTTCTGTGGCAAAGATCCAGCATTTCAGTATCCTGCAGGCATGGCCAAGGAGGCATCCTGAAATTTGCCAAATTGCTTGTTATTTGGGGAAGATCTTGTCTGTCTCTCAGGGTCATTTTGRGAGGATCTTCAGCCTTTTTCAAATTTAACTGGTCTTTCTCCAGGCTGCTGTGGAGTCTTAGTGATAATAATGTGGGTCCCAGGCAGATATGTTAGTCCAGATCTGAAGGGTCCCCAAAGCTGTTGTAGGAGCAGAGGGAGCCTTATGATTAAAATGTGAATAGGAGCCTAATTTAATCATGGATATTGATATATTTACGAGTTTATAMAGGACTATAAAGCAAAGTGCTGGAAAGCAGAAGCTGTAATTTGTAGGTATTCAGTTTCCTTAGCAATGAAATGTTCAGATAAGCACCCCTTGACCAGTCTTTCAGGTTTCATGGCAAGGAAGATGCCTGTGGAAGATGGACAGAATTTAATAATACTTTTAAGGTTTGGCTTGTGTAACTGCTGCAACTTTTGGCAGATTTCATTCTGCAGACTTCAGTGGCTCTAACAAGTTTTGAAAATGTTGCCAACTCGCATAGAGTCATTAATCCTTGTTTACTGTCAGGATTAATGGCTTAGAAAGGACTTGATTCTTCAGGGAAAAGTATTGAGGAAATGCATCCTTGCAGAAAAATGAAGTTAATCTTTATCACAAAAGGAACTCGCTTGACGACTTAGTTGGTCCTGGTGTCTCCAGGCCAGCTAGAAACTAATTACAGTGTTATTTGTGGRTTTCTCCTACTGTCTTCCCTATCCATATACAATGGCATGTGAAGTGTCGTAAATGAAGTGGCCATAACCTAAATATCTTTGCCCTCTGGCAATGATTTTGGCCAAGGTTATCAGCTTTAGTGAAGATCATGAGGAATTTTTTATTTTTAATGGGTATATTTGCACAGGGATGTAATGAAACGTAATGAGCCTGAAGCCTCACTTGAAGATKATCTTATTTCTGTAGGTTCAGAAAGTCCCAAAATCTTGCACTGAAGCAAATGCTGAAGAAATGTTCATATCTGATTTAAAGAATAGTATTAAAAGACCTTTGTAATTCAGATGTTTTTAGAAAGCMAATGTAAAATGAATAATAGCAGTACAGAGCAAGAGCTTTGTCCYTCCGTAAAAGGAAACCTCTATTTTATTCCTTGAATTCCAAGCAGCTGCAGCCTGTCCTCCCACAAGTCTCCAGCCAGTCTCTAACTATTGATGCTCTGCTTGGAAGCAGTTCCTGTGTGCTGTGTTGTGAGAAAAACTGCCATGTTTCCGTGGCAGATGGCAAGGGACCCTAATGGTGATTTTAAAAACTCGCTTATGAATGACCTCGATGCCATTTCCCACATGCAGAATCTATTACCTGTCCTGTGGCTGAAGACAGTGGTAAGGACAGAGATGTAGAGCAGGTCCAATGCATGCATGCCATACATCTCTTGTATTAACAGTGTGCAAGGTTCTTGCTGGGCACATGGACGGTCGAGGCAGAGTAGAGCAGTTTGCAGTGCCTGTGTGATGCTGATGGGAAAGAAAGCMCTTTTTCCATGATAAACAAGGTACCAGAGCTTCCTGTGGGCCTTTTATTTTAGTGTTTGCTGTGTGATCCTGAACGGTGTTTTCTCACTTGCCAGCATGTAGCGCATGTAAAAGCATGCGGTTCTCTGGCTGAACTTTTACTATAGTGAGCATGAATTATTTTTAAGCAGAGTATGTGCATTTCTGTCTGCTTTGCATTTGAGGGAACAAAAGTGTGAAAAGGTGAATGATTTTCCTGAGGTTACCTGGCAGATCCTTGTCACAGCTAGGAGTCTCCAGAGCGGCTGTTTTCTATAGGGTTTTGGGGCTCYTATGGCTTTTTTTGAAGTGCTTTGACCTTTTATGTCCACAGCAGAACTAGAATGAGCTCTTGGATCATTTGTCCCTTTAGAGGGGAAAGGAAGGGCTGGCATGAGAAGAGGCTCACTTGTCTTAGAACATTTTCTTCGAGTTACTAAGTTAATAAAGGAAGGAAATAGGTTATGAAAGGTGGAAGCAGAGAGCAATACGGACCCTTTGATAAGATATTACCTYCATTTTTGGAGAATTGTGTTAGTTCAAGAACCAATTTCTGCAGAATTGATTTCTGTATGTACAAATCCCCCTGCTAAGGCAGTGATGTGCCATTTCTTAACTGTGAAGAAGCAGGAAGATAACGGATTTTACTTTCCTTCAATAAAAAGAAGAATATATATTGTTCTGGAATCAAATATGACAGGTCTTTTGTAAGGTATTTTTTTGCTGTGCTGCACCATCTTGGATTATTGGCAGAAAAGTGCCAATCTTCTTGGATTTTTAAGTCTGCTGGGGAGTTCAGCACTCATTCCTGCTGAAACCACGTTCTTATCTAGTGGATCAGCTTGCTGCTAAGGAAGCTGAATTAGATGCATTACTATTTCTGTGGTTTACAGCCAGTTGCTGATCCCCAGAATGCTCTGGGGTCATCGTAACACCAAGCTGGTACATAAAGCTGTGTTTAGAAGGTTTGTACATAGCCCAGATGTTGACAAAACTAAAGAATTGGTTTCTTAAGGGTCTCCTAATGTTACTGGGGAGAATATTTTCCGAGAAGAATGGAAAGATTGGGAAGAATGCCTTGCTTAGGCTTTGTCTTACCCAGGAGGTCAGCAGTTCTCAAACATTTTGGTTTTGTGCTTTCCCTGTGGTTCTTGGCATGTGTTTCATACCCATGGTTTTTGCTGCAGCTTTTCTTGTTCTGGGCCTTTCTTAGCATCATCCAGTTAAATGCTTATTCGCGTGATATAAGGCAGATAGACTCCTGTTGCATGGTTTTGACTGTGGTGTGAAATGGCTCTAATTGCTTGTCCTTTGATTCCTCATTCTTTTAAGTCACTTGCTAATGTGGGAGGCTCATGTAGAGGTTTGAAAGCAGAATATAGTTAATTTATAATAGCAGTAAGTATAAGATGTCAAGTTTTGTGCCTAGATCTCTATTGACTGTACGTATTTGTCTAATTACTTTATTTATCTTTACTTTGCTCTAATAGATATTCACACTCTTGAGTCTGGAGTCTTTTATACGAATGCATCTTAAATTGTGAGGTGCTTTGTGTGCTCTAAGTAGAGCATAACTTCCTTGCATGATAGTGCAGCCATCCTGGAAAGCTGCATTGTGAGAAGGARAAGGTATCACAAGAACAAGCAYTTGAAAGCCTGAAAAAATAGGGAARTACGAATTAGGAATGGTGCATAACTCTTGACAGCCAGGTTGATGTTGGAACAGATTATTGCAGGAAGCCGTGGGCTCTGGTTTGCAAGAGTAAGAATCTTTTTCAGAAAGAGAATCTTTTTCTTTACTYGACTGCAGTTGGGTAGGAGGTGATGGGCATAAGTGTGCAGCTGTGTTAGGAAGTCAATTTAACTCTCTAGTGGCTCTTTCTAGGTTTAATGTTTTGAATATGTATAGGCCACAGTGGCAAGACTGAATGTATTGCGTGTATATGAAAGGCAAATGAATTGATTCACTTTGAGTGCCTTGTTTAGGCCATCTGCAATTGCGTTTAAGTGGAGCAGCTCCATGGGAGCACGAGTGGCTCCATCAACAGACCTGAGCTAATCCAGTGGCAGAAAGGGAGGCTTGGCCTGTGAGCAGGTGAGTCAGGGCACTGCTATGAGGTCTTCAGAGTCTCCCTGCTCCTCCTGTCTTTCTAAAGGCCTGAGATGCCAGACACTCCTCCTCAGGTTGCCTCATAGGCCATAAAACACGTGGCAAGGGTGGTGCTGGTAGAGGAAACCTCTGAGTTCTGCTGCCAGCAGATGCAGCCCTRGACAAGTTAACATTGCTTTTTGCCCTGTCTTTATACTAGGAACTGTGCCAGAGGCTCCGGAAGTCTCTTGGCCCTTTTCTACCATTAAAAATGTAACTAAACAACAGTTTTCAAGTTATTAATTCATTTCAAATCGTATCATTCAAATTTAAATTATATTGTTGGGAATTATGTGGCCCTGAAGGACAGGGAGCTGAGCTGATGCTGTTGAACCAGGCGAAAGATGCACTTCTGAGCCTGAGTGCTGCCTAATGAAGTGTTTGTTGTTGCATTTTAATAGAATCTGGATGTAGAGTTTGTTTAAATCATATCTATATGCTGTGTTAGCTTGGTAGGCACACTTAGCAATTAAGACTTGAACCTCAAATTCTGACTTTGTGTTGTCGTCAGTTTTGTTGTAAAATTAAACAAAACCCATGAACCCAAATAGCTTTGAAAAGCTGCTATTTTAAAAAGCATAAAGCATTAAGGAACAAATGAATGAGCTCACTGGGCCTGAAAGACTCCTACTTCATTATTTATTGCTAATTGATAAATATGATCTCTAAACTAGTTAGTTCAACTAAGCAGGATTATTTTTAATAAAGGTCTCGTAGGTTTCATGCACATGGTCTGTGCTTCTTGGATTTCTCTCCAGTGAACTTGTGCGCTCAAGGATTACATTTTATTTAACAGGCTTCGTTATTGCATCTTTAAATGCTCTTAAGTCATTGGAGAAAAATTGTCTAACAACTGAACTGAAAACCAAGACCCTCTGAAGGCAAATGAATAGCTCAGTGAGGATGTTAAGAGCTCCAATTTTTGTTGCTAATTGCTATGAGATCTGCCTTAGATTTTGGACAAGCTGAGTCAACTCCTGCGTTCTGAAAGGAGCCTTGGAACATGTCAGGGTCTTCAAAAATCCTATAGAAGAGCTTCCGAGTTTCATAAAGAGGGTCTCACTTGGTACCGTGATGGCACTTGGACGTATATGACAGCCAAAAGTCAAATTTGAGGCGTTCCTCAAATTTGTGATGCAAATTTCTTGCAAAGAAGCTGTGAGGAGCCACGGGACTGGCAGCCCTTCAAGTCATCTCTTACAATGCAGCTTTATGCCCACAACATATTTTCTTTTCCTTTCTTTTTTGCAAGTCATGTATTTTAAGCAGATTTCTTTCCCTTTCAGGGCTGAGAGGAGAATGCAATGTTTGACCCTGTGTTATACTTGGAAAGGTGTTATTTTCCTCTCATTCTGCGRAACAATAAATGGAAACTTGCGTGTTTGGAATTGCACAGCCCAACTCTTCCTCTGGGAGCATTCGGTCATTAAATTGCTAATGGGAAAATCAAAGTCCATTTCTGTCTCCTCGCTGCTTCGACCGTATGATGCCTTAGCGTAGCGCGGAGGCTGTATATGAAGCCACGCAGAAATGTTTGCAGTCTATTTCTCTTCAGAATGCTGTGAAGCAACTTGTTCTCTAAGCAAAATTAACTTTATCCATTTTTTTCAGTAGTTTAGAAGTAGGAATGCAGTCTCTCTCGTTCCGAGAGGTACAAAACGGGCATATAACATCACAGAAACCTGACTTGGGTACAGAAAGGAATATCTTGCTCATGGGTTTTGTTTTTGAGTCCGTATTTTGCATGATGTCTATCCACAATCCGTATTTTAAAATTTTTTTTATTCTATTTCTATTCTGTTTTCTTGAAGTACTTGATTTAAAAACATGATCAAGAGTGTTGCTGAGGGTCTCACCTCAGTGACCTGCCTACTGGGTTCAATAATGCCATTATTTTCATGCACGCTAACCATGTATGTACATAAACATGCATAAGAATTATTTTTCTTTATTGCATCCAGTGTGTTTCTGTGGGTGAGAAATCAGTGGGGCAGAAGCTCATATTTAAAGGTGCTCGCAGAAAAAACATTGGTTGCCCAACCCCATAACCTCAAATGTTCAAACCCAGCCCGTGATCACATCGTAGCGGCGCTTGGGAACAAGCCAGGACGCCCAAGTCGGATTTAGAGGAACTTGCTCATGCGATAGTTATACGAATTTCCCTTGCTTTGTCATCTGTTATATTTAGTTCTTCCCCCGTGCGCAGGCTTTTATCTGAATGTCTGATATTGATTTCACATCTGTTAAGTGGTTTTTATCAAAGTAAATGACTAGATCTTTTCCCTGGAGGGGAAAGGCTTGTGGAGATGCTTCTACCCTCTGCTCTCGGGGGCRTGTTTTGGGGAAAACAATTTTAGCAAAATGCTGCCTTTTCAAGCGCTGCTGGGCTGACTCTGTTGCAAGCAAAGATGGGGAGCAGGGAACTGAAAGCCTAGACAGGGCTGCTGAAAGTGATTTAACCACAATATCTGCATGTCCCTGATCTCAGTTCTGTCCTGCAGGATTTGTTCTGTATTGCCAGATGAAACGGAGAACGTGGCAAGTCTCGAAGATGATTTTGGCAGCCCTTGGAGCTGTGATCCTTTCTCCCTCTCCCAATGGAGCATCATCTTTCCTCTTTCCGCTGCTAATGCCCATTTGCTGCCCACTTGAGTTTCACTGCTTGTGCAAAGCTTAGATGTCACCCCCTGCTTTGCTGGGAAGAGACCGTCATCTTCTCAGTTTCCTGCATCAGCCTCGTTGTTTAGGATTGCAAAACATTTTGACAGGAGATGATCCAAATCCACTTCCAAATTTGCGTTGGGTTTCCAGAGCCGGGGGTTTTGGGTGTGATGCGGGAGCTGCTCTGAATTTGAGTGGATGCAGCACGTGTGGAATCAGACAAGGGTGTTTTYAGAGTAAGGATTTATATTCAGATGTGGTTCTTGCTGTCACTTGGGAGTCCATAAAAATATGAAGTGTTTAAGCCCTAGCTGTAYTCTGAAAATTTAATGGAAAATTCAGCATTTGGTTGTCAGCTTCCACAAGTGGTTTGATGCCTTCTTGATTTAAAGGRGGAGGAGGGTGGAAAAGAAGGGGAATCACTTCAAACTATTTGTGTGAAAGTAGGACCTCAGTGTCCATGTCCCTATCTACTTTTGATATTTTGGAGTTTAGCCTTAACAAAAATAATGATTTTCTTGGTGATGTGTGTGTTTAATTAARGTGATTCCTGGGGATGTGAATGGMAACATCTGCCTTTATTGCCTTTATAGGCACGCTTCTGCTTGCAGTGCTAAATCCTGCTTCTGGAATATAAAACGCTTCTGCATATGTTCCCCCGGATGAATCACAGTCAAGCAGGCAGCAAGTTGCATCTGAAAGCAAGAAGCTGCAGTCGGAAAACACAACCAGCAGGGAAGCTGGGAGTTCAAAGCTAGAATTTGGCAGGAACCATCACTTGGCTCCTTTCAGCACACATTAACCTTACATCTCGTTGTTGTTTATGTATACCCAGCGCTCATTGCATTAGCTGAACATTATGAGCTTAAAATACCTTCTTTGCCATGCAAAATTGGCATCGGGAGCTGACAAGTTTATTTGGCATCACCTTTATGGGTTTTTTTTGAGAAAACAGGTGGCTGCTCAACTGTGAACATGAAGTGAGTAAACTTGCATGCTATCAGAGACGACCCCCAAGCCCACAGAGTGTGAAAAACTTTGCCATGTGTCGCACTTCATCTCCCAAATATCTGGACAAGGAAAAGAGAAGTTTAAGTGAAACCAGCTGCCTGCTGCCAGCAAGTATCTAGTTTAGCAGCTACTGTGGAATAAAAAAYGAGTGTCTGGAGGTGAAGGTTAGTTGAAGTTTTTGGTTGCAGTTCACTCCTCACTTCATCCTGCRTTGAGGTTTTAAACTTATGGAGTTTCAGCTTTGTGCAGAGCGGTGTGTCAGGAAAGTAGCAGGATCTACACAGTGAATATGAACCGAGTGCACATAGGGCATGTAAAGAAATGACACTGCATTTATTACACTGCAAACTTTTAGTGGGGATGGAATGATTTTTCAAAGTGGGATGCCTCAGTAAAGAGCTAAGAARCCTAAGCAAAAGATCTTGTCAGGTCACAGCAAGGAAACCTGATTTTCTGTTTTTCTGGGCTGTTGTTAAATGGCCTGGAGTGCCGGTCATGGTCAGCTTCCCGTCATGGTGAACAGGATTTGAATGGTTTGATAGTAAGTATCTACAGTTGTAAATATCTTCCAGAAACAAGTTCGAAGTTTGTGAGAGAGTCTGAGTTTGGGGAGAAGAGATAGAGGGTTTATTTTTAGAAGGGAGAGGCATTGAAGGGGTTCCAAAAGATGAGAATTCTCTTCTGAGCGCTGTGAAATGAGCACTTAAYCCCTGGTTGTTGCCGTGCTGTAGCCTCTGGAAGAAAGATTTGTCTGCCAAAATGCACGCAGCTTCACCCACAACCGCGGGCACGATGGCTGTTTCAGATGGTAACTCAGGAGCTGATGCTTTTGTGCTCTCCCCGTGGCAGCTTCTGGAAGTGGTGCCACTAGTCGTGTACCTCTTACACGCCCTATTCCCTCATAAATAAATTAATCTGACATACAAAGCCTCAAGCAACTGCCAGATTTGTGTTTTGCTGGTTACGGGTACCGATATTTAATGAAATTCTTTCCTGCTTGCCCCTAAAATCGGTTTCTGTCTTCAGACCAAGTTCTTCCTGCAGCTCTATCCATTTTCATGCAAGCCCAGCTATGAGCAGGCTTCTCTATAAACATGCACTTAAAGCAGTGTGACATTTGTTCAGCAGTCCAAAGSCATTAGCAGGGCACATATGGGGCAGGGAGGCTGAGCTGTCATGGTGAAGGCTCGCCTGTAATTTTCATAATATACCGTATTTTTCCCTTGCTTCTCAGCAGCCGGGTCAATTATAGCTCATTCTCTCCAGAGCCCTCCCATCCTTGTGCTGGGAAAAGGGCAGCTGAGTCCAATAACAGACTGAAGCTGAGGATTCCTATTCTAGGTCAAGCAGAATGAGGCTGGGCACAATCTTTTTGCCCTAAAAAGCAGTATCAGGCATAGTGCTTAGAAGATTSCAATCCTAAGGGCTCCTTGTAGTTTGGAAAAAAAGAAAATAAAATAACTCTTGCTTTTGTTGGGCAAGTAGGAAAAGGTGAGGCAAGCGGTCCCTCCTTGACATCTTTGGTAGCTAAACTATAATCTTGCTACCTAAGAGCTATTTGATGGAGTTTGCATAAAGTAATTGGTAAAAAGGCTTGATATTTTTGCCAAGAAAAAGTAATGTCACTGTGAATGCTAAATATGTCACGTTTCTGGTGACATTTGGCATACAGCGATACAAAACTGCAGTGCAAGTCCCTTTGGATGGGAGACTTTACAGGAGAAAGTGCCTGATGRCAGATATTGTAACACAAGAGCTATTCATGGCCTGAGTAACGCAGTGGAAAGAGAGCTGGCCAGTACTCTGAGGCACTTCAGCTTAGCACGGGCACCTCTGCTAGGCGTTGTGCTCAGGGGGAGTTTGTGCATGTAGAAAAACAAAACAGAAAACGTCGCCAAACTTGTCAGAATGCCCCGGAGAAATCTGTTTCTTTGGGTTGAAGGGTCCTTGGAGTTGTTTCTGTAACTTGCAGTGAACGCCTGCTTGAAAAGAGGGTGAAGAGCTTGGGGGCTCCTCCAGAGCTGCAATAGCAGCAGTTGCTTTTTATTCCTCCTCGTGGTGCGGAGCAGAGAGGAGCAGGAGGGGATTTTCTCGCCCAGTGCTGTTGTGTGCACACTGTTGGTGTGTGTGTGTGCTCTTCCAAACGGAGCCTTGTGGAAACAAACCAGCTTTTTTTGCAAATGGCTTTTGGACAAGGTATTTGCGTTTGCAAGGAAGACAGCTGCACCCAAACCGGTTTGAGGGGGAGGCTCTGCTAAGATTATGGCTAAGTTTGCTCAGCTGGGCTGCCAAAGGATAGAGGACTGGGCTTGGTGCAACTGAAAAAGCCCTCGAAATTCCATGTGGTGGGTTAAAGATTCCTGTTCCGATTCCCAGGTGCTCCTAAAATGCTTCTCTCTCCCATTTTTGTTTTCTCACTTCTAGCTACCGTGTGGACTCCCCTTAGCAATTTGTGTGGATCTAGGCAAGATTTCTTTTCMTTTTRTTTTCCCCTGATGCRAGGGAGTGTTGACAGGTCTCAARTCAYGCAGAAGGGAGCTGGGAAGGGAGGRRTGCAGGTGGCTTCTATCCTGCTGCTGAGGCTGGGGGAAAAACCATCTTGCAACAAGGAGCTGCAGGTAGGAGCTCTGCCCTGGCCCCACTAACGTACACATGCACACGGATTAACCCTTGCACTCTCAAATCAAAGGCATTTTTCTGTGCTTTTCATTTTTCTGTGCAGGGTTTCTGTAGAAGTGCACCTCATTCTTGCGATTTTGAAGGGAACCAGAGCCACAGATGCCCTGTTCCACTTCGTTTTTTTTTTTTTTTTCTTTTTTTCTTAGCTGCTTGCAACTATTAGGAGATAATTTTAATGACATAGTTATTCTGGTGCAACCCTGTTTGTACAGGCTCTGTTGTACCGCTGCAGATCACAGCATCACAGAGTGGTTGAGGTTGGAAGGGACCTCTGGAGATCACCTAGTCCAACCCCCTGCTCCAGCACCCAGAGCAGGCTGCGCAAAATTAAATCCAGGAGGGTTGTAAAAAGCTACAAAGGAGACCAAAAATATCGACTGGTGCTCTGTCCTTTCGCTAAATTTATCGTGCTGAGAGTGTCTTAAGATGCTTTCCTGTGTGGAGTGCAACCTTCCTGATCCCACTAACCGTGTGTAGAGATTTTCATTCCAAGCCAGATGGGAGGCACTGGGTCCACAGAAGCCCTGCACGGTGTTCTCCAGCTCTTCAGGGTCTTGTTGGCTTTGTGCCTGGGCTCGCTGGAGCTTGTGCTTCCCTCAAGCAAGTTGTGCGATTTGTCCTGAGAGCAAATGGTTTCTCTGCCAAATCCCAGACCTTGGGACCTCAGTGCTTCCACATGGAGAACCCATGGAAGGGGTTGCCATATTGTAAGAAGCTTCCCCTTGCTCCCTGGCTTGCAAATATGTTAGCAACACCAGGCTGCATTAAAAATATTGAAAATCACAATAGGAATTGAAAGTTTGGGTGCTGGAYGGCCACCAAACATTCTTCGGAGCACAATACTATACCAACGTCGAAGCGTTTACCAACAAAAGGCTGAAGTTGTAATCTCATCATAACACAAGCTTTATGGCCACCTCCGATGAGGTCAGGACCACGCAGAATATTGTCCCCAGATGAACGCTACGGAATTCAGCTCTGTCTAGAAAATATCCCAAACCCGCAAAGCTGCTGCTCTGCCCGAGGTCTTGTTTTTCRGGGGCTTTTTGGTTTTGAGTGAGTTAGCAAAAAATTAGTTCTGTCAGTAGAAACTAAGTAACCGCCAACTATGCCTGGAATGCCTTGCAGCTAGCAAGGAATTTTCGAAGTAACAGTGATTACTTTTGTGTCGTTTAGCTACCCAATTTAGGCTTTGAACTGTGTGTGCTCTTTCACATTTCCTTTTGCCTTTGGGGGGAATTTTGCTTTGGGGAGAATATTTCTGCTTCCTTTTTTTTTTTTTTTTTTTCCCCTCTCAATTTAAGCTGTTTTCTCTCCCAAAACTCAATTCTGAGGTGGGAGTAAAAGCGGAACTCGATAAGAATATTAATTAACTGAAGGATATTGTCCAGAAGTGGGAGCTGTGTAGTGGGACTTGGCATTTTGATACCATTGTGTCTTAGCTTACATGCAGAAAAATGGGGAAACAATATCAATAAACAGTTAAACTCACCAAGCAGAAGTACTTCTATCTTCTGAAATATGCCAGGAAAATTAATTGATCCAATCTGGATTTAATAGACATTTCCTGTCATTGTAGGCTGAGCTGCAGCCAAACGTGCTGTGAGTTGCATTCATCTGACACACAGAGAGGCAACAACTTGAAACAAAACGAGGAATTCAGCTATTTCTTACCAATTGTCATGGTGTCCTCTTATTACCTATGCCCACRGTAATAAGATAATGCAATTTATCTGATTTATTTGAGCACTAGTTGCCTAACTTTATTCCAGGGAAGAAATTCTGCAGCTGAAATCTAAGCCATGAAACTCCTAAGGTTGAATGTACTTTTCTACTATACCTGATGCCTACTTTTTTGACTGCCTTCTGCCCTTACTGTGATAGAAAAGAAATACTGCTAGTGCAAGGATCTGCTTCAGAAAGATAACCGGTCTTCTTGACTTCAGACAGATGCAGAAATCTTCCTAATATTTGTTGTAGCAACATCCTTATCGGGCGTGCCTGAAATTCTGTCTGCCTCGGGATGTGCTGATGCTAAAGCTTTCCAATAATTCTTGCTCACCTTATCAGCTTCTCAATGGTAGGAAGGTTTTGTGAGTACCGTGCAGGGGCTGTCTTTGCTTGGTGGTGAAATGCAAAGCTTGAAAGTCATGAACTTTATTATCACAGAGTGGAAAAAGGAGTTGGTTAAATCCTGCCTCCTGTTACAGGCCCAGGTCTAGTGCTCAGACCACATGGACGCAGGTCCTTTCAGTGCCCAGCTCTGGTTAGGCCCAAAATTTACCTGCTGAGAGGGGCGTGTAGGTCAGACTTAGAAGTCAAAGGATGGACAAAGATGATTTAAGGTGAATGGACAAAGCTACCATGGTGGGTCCTTTGCTAAGCCCCAAGGACTTTTTCTCTGGTGGTTTGGGGTTTTTTTATTATTATTTCTAGTAGTGTTTGGCTACAATAGTTCCTGTTGACGGGCATAAAATAGCATTAATTGCATCAGAACCTGATACACATGTTTTTTTCAGTGGTTATGAAGATTGAAAGTGGAAGGCAGTAAAAATGTCAGGGGATTTGCTGCGACTTCTCCAATTTGTAGCCGTTGCAGTTGTTCCTCCTTTTAACCTTCAAATTCTCACTGTGTTTTACTCTTCCAAAAGCTTCTGAAAACGGCAAAATGCTGAATTTTGATAGCAGAAATCCAGAATACCCTCGTGGCACTAAGCAGCAGGGACTAAGCTGATACGTGGCACGTTGCTGCCGTCACTGCAGGCTTAGGAAATGTTCCTTTTGGAGAAGCCTCCTGCGCAGTGAGCACTTCTCGGGCGCGGGCTCAGCCACGCGGCCTRTTCCCTCATAGCTCTTCCTTTCCCGTGGGATTTTTAAATCAGGTCGACAGCTTCTCCGGGAGCCAGCTGCAGGGGGACGGGCGAGTGCAGCACTGCTGGGGCTTTTCCCATAGGGAACCATTTGTTGGATTTTCTCTCTTGGGTCTCAAGCTGCTTGGCCAGCTATGGCTCTGGGTACTGGGTATCCACCCCACAGCATCCAAAATACAGTATACCCTCTTCCTTACATATAGGTCTTCCATTCATGTATATTTGGATTAAGTGAAGCTGCCAGTAAGATGTGGTATCATGTGTATGTGCGATTCTTTAGAAAATGAGGTTAGAAAATTACTCTAAAACCTTTAGCCTAAGCTAAGCTTAATGATTTACATAGCCTAGTGTAATCCCTGCTCTGCAACTTGCATATGTGGAGATGACTTTTGAGATTATATCCTCATGGCTGCTTTAATCCCAGTGCTGAATAACACATGTTCTGTTGAGGAACATGAAGATCAGCTGCCWTGTCACAAGATAATCCTGCTGGGGAGCTGAGTGGGGGAAAATGAGCACGACTGCCTGGGTTAATTTATACTAATGTTTAGCATCTTCCCGGGCTGAGCTCGGGCTCGGAAACGGGGCTTGCTCTTTGCTTTGCTTCAGAAAGAGAAAGCTCTTCCCACAGGAATGGGATAAACCTTCCTAGTAGACATGGATACTTCTAAAAGCCATTTAGCAGCTTCCGGGAAAGCAGCACGAGTCTTTCAGAGGTCACCGAGGCAGCAAAAAGCTCCTGCATCTTAAAATCCCTTCCCGACAGCGAATCTCCTGGTGCCTTCAGCATCTGGCTCAACGCCGTGGTCGGAGCAGTTCCCTCGGGCCACCTCCCTGCCTGTGACTCCCCGAAGAAGGACGGGGACCGTGGAGAGCCCGTAGTGMAAATGCTACCGGAGATGTTGGGGAGAGCTTTTATTCAGGCTTGGCTGGCTTCAGTGTGCAAGACGGAGAGAATCTCGTTCCTCCTAGCTGTGTTTTTCCCTGCCTCTCCAGCTGTCTGCATGCGGGGAGGCTGCGTGAGTTGCTGCCAGTGGCAGAGTCACTGGTGTATTGACTAATGCTGGGCTGTTGTTGTAAAGGTCACTCTAACTTACTGAGCCATGTAGAAAACTTTTAAATTACACATCTAACAACTGAAAGGRATTGCCCTTCTCCACTCTTTCTTTTAGGAAATCAAATGTTTGCCCTGCTGTCCCAGGAACCTTGGGAGAACCGAGTGGGGCAGGTTCAGGGGCTCAACTCTGAGCTGCCTYTTGAATAACTCTCCTGTAACTCCATGCAAGCGGATATTCCTGGATATTTGGGTATTTCTTGAGTACTTTGTTATTAAGAGTCAGTGATGCCCCCAAAACTTGAACGAGAGAGACCACAAGAAAACACGAGGAATGAGGAGGAGAGAGAGGCAGAAAATAGTGACTTTGAATTTAATATGATAAAGAGCAACATTTCAGGTGTTACTTTTCAAAAGAAAAAGCTTTGCTTTGTAAAATGGTTTATAATCTGTAAGTGAAGCGGGATCTGCGGAAAGGATTGAAAAATGTAAATGCAGCATTGCAAYGAGGAGTTACTAACGATGAGGTAATTCCGACAGAATCACTAAGCTAACTGTCCTTGTTTTTCTGTTTCTTACCCTACATCCCACCTTTTTCCATTTGTTCTGCCRCTGACACCTGCAGGACCCAACCTAAGGTAAGACCTTTTATTACACTTTAAATCAGAGGGTGAAAATTGCTGCCTCCCTGATTCGGTTTGGGGTTATCCAAATATTAAAAGCATTTTGCAAAACAGTTCTGCAGTTGATCAGCTGTTGTATAAGAAATTCRAGGCATCTCCTTGCTGCAGATGAACGCAGTGTAACCTTTGCCAAAAAATGAGTCACAGGAACAAATGAGAACATCCATACTCAGCACTGCAGATTGTGAATGAAGAGTGCTTGTTATTTGTGGATTTTTTAAAGCCTTTTCTGGTATTTGTGTTATGGCAAACTCGTTTRTTGTTACAGCTCATGATCCTCTGACTGGCCTGGCCTATTAAAATTCAGCGTTCCTGATGTGGTCATATATCTCATGATGTTTTATTAAGCACTCTGATAACTTGGAATGGTGTAATTGTATAATCAATTCAAAGAACCCTAATAATTTTAAATAAATGAGCTGTGGCTTCCTCAGAGCTTGTAACATAACTGCTTTTATCTCCTGGTGCTTAGCCATATTAATGTAGCATAGGCAAAATGCATCGCRTTTTGGTGCAGATGAGTTGTTTGAAATTTGAAGGATGTTGCTGTATTAAGCATCCTAATAAAGTGTAGATAGCAAGCTTATATGTGCCTGAAGTTTGAATTTTCAATTCCTGCATCATTTTTTTTACATGTTTTARTATGAATGCTTAGTAAAAATTCACKTTATTGCTGACTRAGTCTTGAAATCATAATTCAGGTTTCATRATATGGTTTATTAGAAAACATATAACTGAARTAATTCACTMCAGACTCRAMRTCYTTTTTTYAGGGTATTCCCATCTTTGATACTGCTAAATAGATACGATRCTATGGAGATTTTTCCTAACAGCTTTATTAATTAAAAAATGTTARGTTTGGCTACTATGCAGAGCCTACTTTATTAGTAACGACTTTAGTGAAACCACGTAATAAACTTTCTAAAACTGAACATACAGATCCAGTAAGTGATAAATTGGGAATCAGCTGAAATGAAGGAAGGGGGCTCAGAAGGTAGGTGAGAGATGCTGCTGTGGTGCATCTGCTCGGCCAGCTTGATCTGCAGTAACGTGAACAGCTAAACAGYAACACAGAACACGTCGAGGGGAAAGAGCAGCCTTAATTAAGCTTAAATGAGAAGAAAACAGCCACAGGACAACGCATGGCTCTTCTCTTTGCCTATTTGGCTCTCTTTTCATATGAAAAATGCATCTTTAAATGGATTTATTGCAAAACGGAAACTTTCCCATTGAAGRAGGCTGCAGAACTACTATTCTAAAAATAAACCCCGTTGACTAAATATTGCTCGTAGAGTGCTAGACTTTGCACTTCTGTTTGTCAGCAGTGTATAAATAGGCCCTGCTCTGGTGCAGGAAGAAGAACCTTCCCYGAGGCAGCACTTCAATTTATGCATCCAAGAGACACAGGGAAATGGTAGAAACAGCCAAGGGACATCTGTCCGTTTGCAAAAGAGAAAAGCCCAGTGAGGAGGGTATTGTAAAGGAGGGGTTTGCASGATGTTAAGGGTTGCTCCATGACATCCAGTCACTTGCTGCCTCGGGAGTTTGTGAAGTGCCCAGGACAGGATTCGCTCAGTAAAGAAAAAAYATAGAAACAAGGAGCRGGTTTGCATCTTRAAAGGTGACGTGTTTGTTTAGGCTKTAAACTCCTGGAAGACAGAGAGACGTGTGGGGACGTGTGCCATGGGGCAGCGGGTTTCGTTTGGCAATAGCTCTTACAAGGTGCCCTCCTGATTGTCTTTCTACAGGTGTTTGCATATGATCACTGCTTTTGGTCCATGGATGAGTCCGTCACAGAAAAATATGCAGGTAACATTTACTGTAGCTGTTCTGTTGTTGTTTCCACGTGCAAATCATCTAATTATGAGAGAGAATTTGCTAAAGGGTGCAGACTACATGGCTTGGAATGCCTTTCTTCTGTATGACTACTTGTCAGAAAAATAAAAATAAATTAAATCACTTTAATATCGAAAGGTGATCATTAGGACAGTGGTAGGCATTAGTATCCATCTGCAATGCTGGAAATTGAGGAATCCATCAAAAGTCACTTTGATATAAGGGGATATGAATACGTATACTAGTGAGTACTTTTCTGACAAAGAGTCCTCATGGTGTAATTTAATTCTTTTTTTCCACTAGGTATAAAGTGTCTTGTGCTCTACTAATTGTCCTAAGTTGAAGTCAAATGGCAGTTGTTACCGTCAGTGTGCGGGTGGAATATGTTTTGAGTTGCTAATGGGTGAAATTCTGCAGTTCTGCTGCTGAAATTTCTAAGAACATTGTTAGGATGTAGTTGCAAGCACATAGGATACATGTGCAATAACTATAGATCCTGATTTTTGTAGTAGGACAAATCTGGAGGACAGATCTACTGGCCCGTGGCCTTGCTGCAGTTGAAGGAATACATACTGGCTGCCAGATGCATTATTTAGTCAAGAACAGCAGTAAGACATTAACAATTTGCTTTTTCATAGTMATCGAAGAATTCAAATCAAGGTTTAAAGAAAAGTTATCTTGCGCTTTCTTTTYTCCTGATAGCTTTTATGTTTTGTTTCTTAGGTCAAGATGTTGTTTTCAAGTGCCTTGGAGAAAATATTCTTCAAAATGCCTTTGATGGCTATAATGCTTGCATCTTTGCATATGGGCAAACAGGTGAGACTTTGCAGACTATCWGCAAAAACGCTAGCACAAAAAATGGTTCTGACCTGACAGGAGTCACTTTCCATGGCTGCCGTTGTATTACTTGAGAAGTGCCTTGCAATGTAAATATGAGATGTTTTTCTCCTTTGTAATATTGGATATATGAATGAGGTCAGCAGGATGAGGGATGTGTATTTGCTAGGTACCCTGATTTCCCACACTTTTAGATTATCATCTTCTGGGTGATCATGACTATCCTTGAGTTTAGTGCATCATTAATATCTCCTGCCTCTGCAGTTAAAAAGATCGTTAGTCATCATTTTAGATGTAATAAGCAAAAATGAGCAGGGTTGTGCAACTATTTTTTCTCAGTGTGGCACATAGTAAAATGTTGGTGTCAGTGGGCTGTCATGTACAGGCAGACTGTATCTACCAGGAAAAGTCTTTTCAGTCAGTTTGAACAAACTTTCACATCTTGCTTTTTTGTTTTGTTAAATAGACTGGGTTTAGCTAAATTATGTCCTGTTTGCTTTAAAATAGACAACTGTGCAGATGCCTTTCACTGAAATGCAAACTTTTTTTTCGACTCATTTCTCCGTTTCCTTTCCATGTTCTACACAGCAAAGAAATTTTGTTGCTTGTACACTAATTGTAGATTCACTTGCACAGGATCTGGAAAATCTTACACCATGATGGGTACTGCTGACCAGCCTGGATTAATCCCTAGACTTTGCAGTGGACTTTTTGAAAGAGCACAGAAAGAGGAAAACGAAGAGCAGAGTTTCAAAGTAGAAGTGTCCTACATGGAGATATACAATGAGAAAGTCAGAGATCTTCTTGACCCAAAAGGGTAAGCAATATATGTGTAAGCACTGGAATAGGCTTTTTTTTATTGTCCTTTCCTCCTACTAGTTTGCCTTAATGGGCTCTCTCTTAGCCATTGTGGTAGGAGGACTCTCTTTTCCATTGTCCTTTTAATTTAAGTAAAACAGTAAAAATAAAAGTAACATGCYTATACCAGCATTTTACATGTGTAGACATAAGGCTTTTTTTTGTTTGCATTATAGTCTTTGCTGTGTGCTTTATATGTTCTGTAGACCATCATATTTGACATATCAGTGAGAAATACAGTTCACTGTAAATGCTGCCATCTTAAATCAGTCGCATGCTCATAAATAATTTTTTTTTTCCATCCAGAAGCCGTCAGTCATTAAAAGTTAGAGAACACAGTGTTTATGGTCCTTATGTAGATGGCCTATCCAAACTAGCTGTTGCTAGCTACAAGGTAAGGATCAATTTTATGAAAGGCTGGTGTGGACACCCTAAACACTTGGGAACCGTCCCTTATGTGAGCTTGCAAAACTGATCAGGACAGAGTTATTAGCCTATATTCCTAATTTATCAGAGCAGTAACTTGAATTTTAGTGCAATTTGTAGGATTGTTGTACTAATTTTACTGGAGAAAGTAGAGATTAAGAACAGATGCTTATCATCATCGTGTAATATTTAATGATGATGAGTTTACGCCGTATTTCTATGGAGTGGTGTTCAGAGATTAAATACAGAACCATGATTCAGAAGAGATGGACTTCTGTACTACATCTTGGCACATGTTATGGCCTAGTAATTCACATGCAGGGACCCCAGAAGTGTGAACTAATGGTTGGTTACAAGGCAAATGCTTGAGAATGTTGCCTTAATAGCTGCTTGTTGGGACGTCCTGTAGCTCACAGTAGAGCAACTACGTGTATGCCTTCTAAGAGCACTCTTAATTTTTAGGAAGCAAATGATGCACTGTGGGAGAAACCGTTAAATGCAGGAGGTAATTTTGTCATCTTAAGCCAAATTTGCAAAACAGTGGTTTTCTAACCATTCCTGCTGCAGTCCCTCCACTCATTCATGCACYTCTCTGGCTGGTTTCTGTTAATAAAAACCACATTGCATGCACTTCCTTTATATGTTGCCCAGCAGCTTTGCATAATTCAGAAGAGCGAGTCAAAGTGGTCTGTGATATTCTTTTGTGTGATTGCTTTGGGTTTTCTTTAACATCATTTTGCTAAAGATGGGTAATTAAAAGTTAAGCCCAAGGCTCTAAGGTTTTAACTGTTTTACAGGTCTTCTGTAAGACTCTGAGGCATGGGAGCTGCATATTGCTCACGTGCTATAATWTAACATGTCTGGATTCAACAGACATTACAAGCTCTTAGTTGTAACAGGAACATAATGACCTGTTCTACAGTGGTTCTGTTTAGCTTTTATTTGTAAAACTTAGAGCCTTATGTCAGTATTGGGGCTTTTAAGAATGTTTGCCAGCTGAGGCTAAAATGTCAGTGTTTCAAACAGGAATTGCTRTTTCATTGCTTCTTTGCTTTAAAGTATCTTTGTGCAGCCATATTGCGTATTTTTAGTGATAATTTAATATCCAAGTTAAGGTAATGGATAAAATTGTGTTGACAACATTGTTTAATTTCTAGTCTGTAAGAGGAAGGTCATAATATTTTGTTCTCATGTTTGTTGAGTAAACAGTGAGAAACTTGCAGTAAAATACGTGTATTTTGCCAAAATAAGATTGTTTAGGTAGATAAGTGAAAGGAATGTTAATGCAAATATGCTTATGACTGTAAAATTGTACCTAGGACATAGAGTCCTTGATGTCAGAGGGCAACAAATCTCGAACAGTGGCTGCAACCAACATGAATGAGGAAAGCAGCCGGTCCCATGCAGTCTTCAAGATTATCCTCACCCACACACTTTATGATGTACACTCAGGGGTAAGTAAAATAAGCTGTAATGTCTGGATTTCAACCTTAGATGTATTTCCTTTACTTTCATATATTTCATGATGTCACAGCAATGTTGTTTGGATGAGCACGTGTGCTTGTGTCCAAAGATAGGGAAGTCGGTTTGGATGCATTTCCCAAACTTCATGGGGTGTTCTGTTCTTTGAGACCTTAACTCCATAAAGTCTGCAAAGCCTTGGAAAGATGCTGAGTTGTGTACATGCCTGACTGTTGAATGCAACGATGATTTTCTGACTACTGTTGACTGCAAAGCCCTAGTGAATGTTTGGATTTTCTGCTGTACTTCTCAATCTCTGCCAATCCTATTATCCATTCCATTTTCATTTCTCTTTATTTATTTTCCTTTGCCCTTCAAGTCTTCCTATGCTAAATTCCTTATTTTGTCAAAATTTCTTTATTGCTCTTTTTTATGCGGCTATTCTGCATTTATCATGTGGCTGTGGTCAGCTTGGGTGCAGAGTGGTAGTTTTGACTGTCTTTTTCTCATCTACATCTTCCTATACTGGCTGTGTAAACTTCTAGAAGAGATTGCTCTGTTTTCTGCCCTGCAGTTCCTTTCAGTCCTGGAAATTACACATTTCAGTATGCCCTGATGATCCCATTGTGTTTTGAGAGGCTCGGAGTAACCTTTTCAAAAGAATATTGGTTCTAATTTTCCTGTTTGTTTAGGGGAAAACAGCGCTCTGCAACTGTGATACCGAGATGCTAAAGTGATAGCAGCTGCAGAAAAGCATGATGCAAACTGTTCTTGAAGGCTGTGCTCTATTAAAATTCATATTGAGATATATATATATAATTTATGGGTTTTTTCAAAAGGTCATTTTGGATCAAATGAGATGCTTGGCAGGAGTTATAAGGAATAATGGGGGCTTGCAGCAAACTCTGTGTTACACAATGGAATGGCAATACACGGCTTGGAATTCCTTCTAGGATGCTCTTAAGGATATAGGAGACTTCTGCAATTGTAATCATTTTCATAAATTATAACATGCTTCTTGTCATGTTCCTTCTTTGCCTGTGGAAACCTGAGATGAAACTTGGCATAAAATCTGAGGTTATGGGGAGATTGTTTTCAAGAGCATAAAGCAAAGGCAGAGATTAGAGACTCTGTCTCCATATGTGACCTCCAACCTATATTCCCTCTGCATGTGTTCCTACTTCAGCATTTGGCTAATATGCCCCATGTTCCTCTTCTCTGGAGATTTCTGAAATGTCTTGGTAGGTGTCTTGAAGATATCAGTATATCTGACATCACTTTAAATCCTCCTGTTGTTTCTAAAGCAGTAATTAATGAGTTAGTGCAGAATATTGTACTATGACTYTCAAAGTTTTCGGAACAACTGTAATGAGCCTACACGAAGAAATGAAGCTTTATAATTTTGAAAATATATCAAACCATGCAACTTGTTTGAGTGAATTAACAGTAGCTGTTCTTCCTCTGCAGACGTCAGGTGAGAAGGTGGGCAAGCTGAGTCTGGTTGACTTAGCAGGCAGTGAAAGGGCAACCAAGACTGGTGCTGCAGGAGACAGGCTGAAGGAAGGAAGCAACATTAACAAGTAAGACTTGATTATTTCTTTTCTTCTTCTCATCAGTACATTAATGAGTGTAAAAATACAGTGTAATTTTAATGTAAGATAAAATCAACCTAAGTTCCTGCATGGTATTTGTTGCAGCCACTTTTCTTCCCTTTTCTCTACTCCTCCTACCATAAAATAGCCTTAAATACTGGAATGACATCTCCACCAATTTAAAGTGGTTGATGTTTTTCATTCAGTGCTAGTGTTCCTGCAGCTACTGTGTAATTGCAAGGTGAAAGCGTGATTAGGATGGCTGAAAACATATTGCAAAGCAGTATTTGCATATTGCAAAGATTAGCACTAATCAAAACTGCACTAGATTTTTTTTTCTTGAAGCTCCTTTTTGGAAAGTGACTGTGTAAACATGCTTTTGGCTTACAAATATATGCAACTGTTGATGGCTGCTTGTGTTTCTGGACAGATCCCTCACAACTCTTGGGCTCGTTATTTCTGCCTTGGCAGATCAGGCTGCTGGCAAGAACAAGAACAAGTTTGTTCCTTATCGTGACTCTGTCCTCACTTGGTTGCTTAAAGTAAGTACTTTGGTCCCTTTTTGTTTTAGAAGGGAATAAAAAGGATGAGAATGGGAGAAAAGCCCCATTCAGTGAGATAAAGCACTGTTCTTTTGCTGGATTTTCTGGTTAGTCATCCTTATCTTTGGAAAATTAACTGCATAGAAGCCATTAGTACCTCCACAGACTAACTGTGATCCCTGTCTTCTGCTGACCTATAGAATAAGTAACTTTTTAAAAAATCATTATCTCTTCTGGGTCACTTTACAGTCAGCTACACACAGAACCTTGGGGCTAATTGAATTTTGCTGTATGTAGCTGAAGTTTGCCTACTGATATGGTTAACTTTAAAACCATTATCTTTTTCCTAATTTTCTAATATATGTGTTAATATACCCAGCTTTTGTCCATGGGGTGTCATTGCAGAGCAGCATCCCAGATACAGCCTGAGGAACAGGTCGGAAGAGTTTGTGTATCATATTAATGGGAAATAAGCTGGTGATTCAGTTGCTGTACTGCATAGACATCTATTGAATAATTGTTATAAGAAGACAGGCTCTTCATGGTGCTTGGTTGCATGTCTGTAAGGTCTAATTGAAGATCACAATTATTAAATGAGTCCTATGTATGTCCAGTTAAAAAGACATCCGTCGTTTTCTCATTTTTGCTACTTCCTACATATGCTTCTTAAAAGTCTGGTAGCCTGATGAAAAATGTTTCCCTATTCCCCAAATAAGTGGGAAATGGAAGTGTAGTCACTTCAGTCCTCAAAAACCAACCTGCTAGTAGCTAAGGGATTTTATCTTCCCTAGCAGTGGCTTTAAGTATTGTTTGAATTTGAGTTTCCTAGGATTTAATGGAGGTGTAAAATACGTTGCTTGCAGGTTATACAGAGGTGTAGTGATTCCAGAGGATTTTTTCCCTAGGGATGATAGAAGACAAGTTGACTTAAATGCTTGAGTGAAATAAAATCTCAGCTTGTATAACCCCTTGATGCCCTGAGCCTTTATTTTTCTCAATACTGTCTTTTAAGCATTGCTACTATGAAATTTATCTGTTCTCCCCGTGATTTACAGTATGGCAAATAGGAGAGCTACCCAAAACTCCAAATGACTTAACAGAAATAGTGTGTTTGCTCTTCTCTGCTCTAACATATCCTCATTTAGCAGCATTCCTTGCCCTGAGTCTTACTTATAGTTAAATATATTTTCACCTCTGTATATTTGCATTAGATATATTTTTATTTACCTTAATTAGACAAGCATTTACCTTAATTAGACAAGCATTTGGCTGTTGGCAGAGTTGTGACGTCAGCTTTCTTGGGTTATTCTAGCAGCATTTGTGCTTGGGCTCCCGCCGTGGGTACAATAGTCTGAATGAGCAGAAGTGGAAACTTTCCTAACGTGTTTCTAGTGGCGTTGTTGGGATTAGTTGTGCTGTTCCATTTTGAAGCCGATCCCGACAGCAGATTGAAGTTCCTGTTTAGCACCTGTCTGGTTCATTGCCGCCGAGATGGTGACGACCGTGCACACACAGTGCCTGCTTTGGCTCAGAAACAGCAATGTGCTTTTGTGCTGCCTCCTTTCAAGAAAACTGCCTTTGTCTCCTTAACATGCAGCTATGTTAAAGTGCAAATATAAAGGTTTGGGGAGTTCTGGATTTTTTTCTTTTTTTTTTTTTTTTTTTTTTTTTTTTTTTTTTTTTTGCAAACAAGCTCATTGAAAAGAAACTTTCTTTGAAAGGGGAAACTTTTAAAATTAAAGATCAAAGGAGGTTTTATTCGCTGCAAAGTCTTGTTTGAAGAAGCAATGAGATGAYGGACTTTTTTCTATAGAGTTCAGCTTTTAACTATATTGCCAAAGTGGAGAAAATGTGTTCTGACACCAGGGATATCTGTTCACAAATTTGAAAAACTAACAGGATGCAGAGGGTGACAAGATCCAATGCTTCATGTTTGTTATTCAGCTGGTGCTCTTTAGACAGAAATACTTGGTGCAAACTTCTACTCCAAGGGGAGGCTGGAAGAGCAGCATAAGGACATAAACTTCTCAACCTGCAGGGTTTATCAAACTGCATGGGTACAAACCTCTCATTTTCCCCCTTTATTCACAAGCCCTGTCTATCTTTTATTTGATGTGTTTTATTCTTTATTTTATTACCGTAAATGATAAATGCTACTAAAAGTGTTTTCTGTATCTTTACATTTGATGCTGTTTTCTCAGTGATCTTGGTGCTAATGAAGACAAGGCTAATTTAATCTTAGAAATAATTAAACATTCTCATTTGKCCTTTTTCTATCAGGTGCAAACTCAACCTTTCTGGTATAGTTTGCAAACATTACCCTCATTTAGGAGAGACCAGCCTGCTGCTCGTCTACCTTTCTGTTTAACATTAAAGGAAAGAGTGAAATCAGCACCAGAGTTTTGTGCATAAAACTGTATCAGGCAGCCTGAACAGCTGGTGAAATTCTCTTTTTATTGCTACTCATGGGTGTGCTGTGAATTACCCTGTGTCACTGTACATTCTCGGGCGCCTGTATGGAGGAGCTGCAATTCAGGTGGTGAGCTAATCCTGTTTGGGAACTAATTAGTGGATRGAGGTTCCTGAAGTGCAAACTGTAAAGATGTTTTTTGGAAGGATGAATGCCCAGCCTAACGTCCTCTTTTTATGCAGAACTGTTGTTGCTGTTCTAGAGGATTGATGCTATCTTTTGCGAGCCTTTGGTGACAAGAAGCAAAATTCTGCCTTAATAGAGAAAGAAATTCCAACAAATCCATCCTGAGCTCCAACGGGATCTCTCGGCAGAAACCYTGGATAAACACAAGCTACCTACATGCCACAAAGCAGCATCAGGCTGCGTGGCTGATGTTGCTCCGACCGCTGATGCGGCGGGCGGCTGTCAAATTATTTTAAGCATCATGCAGCAAGGAGAGTCTTCAGGAAATACTTAGAGGGGCATTTTAATGATTGGGAGGAAGGGCCGCGTGCGGGCTTTGTAATTGAAATGGGTAGGCGAGCAGCTAATGCAGTCGGGTTGTTCTAATGGCAACGCCTGACCTAGATTTCAGGGGCTATTGAAGATGAAAGTTAATATGATTCTTCTCAGAAAGAGATACTGGACTGAAAACAAACAAAAATCACAGAATTTCTGCAAAATTCTAAAACTGAAAATTCTAAACTGAAGCTTTTCTTTCTGAGACTGACTAAAATTGCCAAACCCTGTTCTGCAATCATGGAAGGAGCAAGTGCTTCCGTCCCCCGCGTCGCGTCCCCACCACATTGCCTTGCAGGAATCCACATTCCTGCTTCACGCCCTGCTCTCTGCCGACCAAATTCCAAAAAGGCCCTTTCTTACATAACTCCGTCGAGCTTTCTGAGCTGTGCAAGCAGGGGGAAAGCTGTATTGTGACTGTAAAATCAACTCTATTATTTATGAAATCTTTAAAATATGATAATTGAGCTGTAGTTGAGGCAAGCCTTTAGGGCCAAATGTGGCAGGGATACTTTAAAAAAGTGGGTTGAGTACTAAGGTAGAAATCTGCATGCCTAAGCGGCAGACAAATTTTGGCCCTAAAAGTATAATCAGAAAATGACTAAGGAGCTGGTGATGTGTTGCCACTACAAGATCCAGAATGAAAGTAGAATGGTCAGGAAGCGGATTTTGATCAAATTTAAATGAAGTACTTAGTGGGGACGTGTCACTTCGGGTCCTTAAATGAAGATACATGGGCTTCATYGTGATCCTCCCTCCTGTGCTGCTTCTGGAGAGTCTAGTGCTGAATTGCTAATATTTCTAATCTAAAATCTAAGACAAGGAAGCAAGCTTTTCAGGGCCTTCCTAGGTACCATAAAGACCAAACACAGGTACTGGGTTTTGTTCCTTTTAAAACTAACGCTGATTCTAGAAGCCAAGAATGATATTTTCTAAATGTGCCTTAAGGAGGAAAAAAGTGAAAAAAGAATTGGAAAAACAGCTTTGCTTCATCAAGRCAGTTTAATATTAGTTGTGAATGGAGAAGCTTAGACAAAAACATTGATGCCGATAGTTGTGCCCCGAATACTTCCAACCCTTGGTTGTTTCTCAATTCCCGCTTCATTGATATGTCAAAACTAAAGGAACTTTCTGTCTTAATTTTACAACCACTACCATTTTCCAGGACAGCCTCGGCGGTAAYAGCAAGACTGCCATGGTAGCAACAGTAAGCCCAGCGGCAGACAACTACGACGAGACCCTTTCGACGCTGAGGTACGCGGATCGCGCCAAGAACATCGTCAATCACGCCGTGGTCAACGAAGACCCCAACGCCCGCATTATCCGGGAGCTCCGGGAGGAGGTGGAGAAGCTCCGGGAGCAGCTCACGAAGGCAGAGGTACAACCCTTAGCCTCGCTAGCTGGGGAATCCTCCAAGCCCCACCGTCACGACTGCMTTCCCTGGCTCTCAAAACTGATGCCACCAGGATTTACTAGATGCTGTTTATCACAAATCTCCCTTCCTGTCATGKTTTTTCTCTTGCCATTTTTCTTTAGGTCAATGTTGAAATGTGAAATACCAGGTTCCACTTGAACACACACTCAAGAAATCATGTTTTACTTTGAGATACAGATCAGAGAAAAGAGGACATGTAAGCAGGCATAGGGACGGAGCCTTAAGATTGTGCTGTTCACCCGGGGAATTTTGGCTGTGTTTTTCTAGAATTCAATGTGACCACATYCTGTGAGATGTGAATTCAGTTAATGATGCTTGCTTGAAGTTGGATCTCTTGTGGACATTAGACACTATTATGACTATTTGCACAGCTCCCTCAATAAAATTGTGRAGGAAGCATGGCCTAAGAGTTAAACCAAGGCCAAGAACTCGCATATATTTGAGTTTGCTTCTCAAATGTGGCAAAGCAGTGGTTTTATAATCTGACAATTTAGAAAAATTGTGACTACAGTGTTTGTCTTGTGGGGTTTGCAGGGAGTGCTGGCTGTGATTTTAGAAATGACCGGTGAAGTTTGGGCTCTTCTCTTTGGAGCTACGTAATATGCTAAGCATTCAATAAGGGAATGTCRGTTTATTTAAGACACCTCAAGTTAAATGTCTAGAAATTCATCCAGAAGRCAGACAGACATAAAGTGCCTTGGAAAATACAGGTACTCCCTGTACATCTCATTTGCAGGTGTTAATGCCAAACTAATGACAGCTCTCCAAAGCAATGAGATACTCCTTCCTAAATATGAAGTAATACATACTTCCTTTCCCAAGTATTAAAATCCCACCCTTGTTGTCATATGAGTGACATTGCCAAAAAAACAAAAAGTAGAAAAAAGTTTAATTTGTTGTTAAAAGGCTACACAGGAAAGGTCAAAAGCCACGTTCGTCATCTCCTTTCAGTTCATTACTCTTGCAGCTTCTCTAACTGTTCTTAAAGAAATGTGCATAAGCAATGTTTTTAAATGAACAGAAACATTGACCCCATTACAACAGTCCATTGTATTTTTCAAAGCTCATTTCTAAAGATAAATCTTGCTCTAAGTTTTTGCTTTTGGTGCCAGTATCCTTTTCTCTTATGAGTAACCATGGCAGAAATGAACTTGACAGTTACTTTTTCTCCCGAAAKAATAAGACTTCGTCCTCTTTTCCCTTTTTCTTATTTAGTCCATGTATGTTGAACCTGTTGAAATGAATATCATCATTTTTTARCTTGGCTGTGCAAGAGCCACCAGCCTGTCCTTCCAAAGCAGAAAAGCACAACTGCCTTTCTAGCTTGAATCTGGAACCAATTACCCAGCTCCTCTTGCTGGGAAAATTGTGAGTGATTTTACCCAAGGTCCAAATAAACCCACAAACTTTGAAGCTGGAAAGAAATGGGCTTCATTCTCTTACCCTTCTCTGTAGTATCCAGCTCCTTTGCACTGGTCATATTTTATTAGTTGTAATAGATTTTGTTTTGAAGACTGTATTGGCTTCACTTGCCTTCCTGGCTGAAGTTCAYGTTGCCTTTTCCCCTTTATTTAAGTATTTGGGATACTAAATTGGGAAGAGGCCACATAGRACACATCAGCGGATGGTTCCTAGACTGCTGTGCTTTGAGCCAAGGAAGCTTCTCTCTTAAAACAGGATTTTCCACCTGGCAGATCCTCCTTTTTCTGAGCAAACTACCCTGCAASGAGACCTTTCTGATTGCTTTGGATTCCCCCAAGTTTGGGGGTTTGTGGTAAGAGATGTATTTGATGGAGAGTGATCAGCATTRCCTAAATAAATACCAGCCAAATGGTTTTAATCTTGTAGACAGGAATTAAACAAAAGTGCAAGCAAACCTGCAGGATTGCTGTTTGAGGTAGTACAGCAGCAATAATGTCAATACCGAGATTGGAAGAAGATAGATAGGCAGGTAGGTAGGTAGATATGTAAAAGATAAAAATGATGATATTCTGTTGGTTTCTGGGGTGTCTAATGGGTAGCAGGTATATCTTCTTATTTTCAAATCTTTGTTGAGATCCTACATGGTCCTGGGACTAAATCACAAAACAAAATTAGCACTGTGATAAATTAACAAGAAAATTGAATTCCAGTGTCCAGAACCAAATCATAAGGCCAAGTCTTTTGAAATTGTGTTGGTATAGAAATGATATTAGCCTGTGTCTGAAGGTCTTTGTGCCAATCTGCCAGTATCATATAATTATTTTACATTAAAGTATACCAATTCTGCTTTAGCATCTGTGCTTAAAACAAATGAAACTAACTTTAATGAATACAGTGTTTATGTGCAATATGTATTGAAAACACCTTTACTGACTGTGTTGGAAAATGAGTAATGTGCGTTTCTTTTTTTTTTCCTCCATCTGTTTTTTCTAATGTGAAAAAAATACAGCAAGCTCCCTGGTTTTATTTGCTTTTAATTTGCAGGCGATGAAATCCCCAGAACTGAAAGAACGGTTAGAGGAATCGGAAAAGTTGATTCAGGAAATGACTGTGACCTGGGAAGAGAAGTTAAGAAAAACTGAGGAGATAGCACAGGTTTGCACCTTTTATTTTATTTATTGATATATATATGTATATATTTAGACATCTGTGGAGAACAGGTTTTCCTCCTTTGTTTGTMATTCATAGAGGTTGTCAGAATAGCTCCCCACATTTATGGGTAAGTAGGTCAAGCTTACTGCCCCTCTGGAAAGCTTCAGTTAATTCCTGTGAAAGCTGGATGCCTCCCAGATTACTACTCTAGTGACAATAATAAACTGTCACTCTATGTAAATTGAGAGGTTGTTTAAAAAAATCCATGGATGAGAGGATTAGAGGGATTTTATATACTTCAGATAGTAAAATTGTTGTTTGTGCTGAAAAGTGGAGGGTCGGGACYGTTAAATGCAAGGTTATGTACTGACTGCCTTAATGATAAAAGCAAAGAGCATTCAGAATATTAAAAAACAGAGATGGTCAAAATYTCTGCGTGTTTTAATATCTCTTGTGCTGGTATTTAAAGCCTTAACCATAACTGATGATGATGGTTACATTGAAAAATTGTGCAGGTCACCATGAATATTGCATGACACTTCYAATTCTTGCCACATAAATGCTGGTGTATATATTTGCAGAAGGGAGCTTTTGAGGGGAGGACTATTGAAAGGTGATGAATAGCATATAATAAATAATAAGAAAATGGAGCATCTGGTACAAAGCCCTCTTGTAGATGACATGTTCAGAACAGGACGGGTTGACTTTAAAGGCCCATTGCAAGAAATACTGCTTTTAACTAAGAGGCCTTTCTGACTCTCTGTGCAGATCCATGGGTCTTTTTCTTCTCTGTAAGTGTGAAATATAATATATTCTACTCTCATCTTACACACTGGTTTCTAGGCGTGCAAGCTCTTGAAGGGTGAAGATCCAGAGTAATGGGATAAGCCCTGTGGAATTTCCTTTTTCTTTCTGCCTCTAAATTCTCACTCTGAAAAGACATTACTGATGTTACAGAACTGGGGTATTTCATGAGCCTCGCACTGCTAGAAAACGTGGGTGTTTTCAGAGCAGGGAGAAGGACTGGTGTTTGTGGAAGGCTGTTTCTGGACCTCTTGAAAGCCTGTGGAAAAAAATCCTTTGACATCTTCAGTAGACTTACAGAGGCTCAAGGTTAAAGGCATTTATATCATTATTATGGCTTGTTGAGTGATTTTGTTTTTGGCCAGCATCCRCCAACATCTGTCTGTCACATGTTAGTTGGGGAGCGGGTAGGATGGAGAGAGCATTATAAATCATTAAGAATGATTCCTCGTGCAGAACGATGCAGTTTGCAGAGCTGGAGAGGCAATACAGGATCAAAGCGCTAAAGAGGAATTGTGCAAGCAGGCATTTCTGTCAAGTTTTCAGCAAGTGTTTGACATATTCACCTGTTTTGAATGCCTAAGTCAGTTAACACCGGATCTTGAGCAGAAGTGAACAAAAACTTGCTCACTTGCTTTAAGTGAATCCTCTCAGATTTAGACCACGGACCAAGTTCTCCTTTGGGCACCAYGTTCTTTACTTTTGTCTGTAGATGATAAAGGATGATTTGAACATCAGAGYCTGACACTGATAATTGGGAGATTTTTAACAACACACTTTTTGTTCCTTGTTTTTTCTCACACATGCACACACACACGTGTGCACATAAAACACATAAACACGGCCATGACTTCTCCATGCCAAGGACATCTTGTTGCTCTCATAGATGTGGGAGAAAGGGTAGAGAAAACCAAGAAGGAGTTGTGCTTACTGTTCTTTGCAGTCTTCATTTTTGACCACCCCTGATGCAACACTGACACTGGTCAGAGTTATACTCAATAGTAAAAGGGGCTGGTTTTAGATAAAGAGCAAACTGGTGGGTAAGGTTGAGAACCTGAGTAAGTATTGCAGCAACCCAGCTCATTTCCAGTTCTGTATGATGCTGTGAACAATTCTCCAGCACGGAGTGAAAACACTGCAGAAATATTTTTGCTCTGCARCGGGCACAGAAACATTTCTCGCTCGGCATCTTTATAAAAGAATCCCTCTCTGTTTTGTAAGGCAGAAATGTTTAATGTTCTATCACTGCTCTAGTCTTCACCCGAACGCTTCCCTTTGAAAGCTGAACGTTGCTGAACAGTGATGCTTTGTTGCTGAATTCTAAGAAGTCGATTGACAAGAACAAAACACCATCCAAAACGCTGCTCTTCTTGTTTAGCAGGAAGTGTTATTTGCATTATTTAAATAGCAAGTTTTCAGTTTTTGTTGTTCCTGTTGTGATTTCTGTGGGATAAAAGATAGGCATGGAGCTTGGCTTGGCACAGATTTGACTTAATTTGTTGCCTTTTAATTAGAGAGAGGGAAAATAAAGGGCTCTAGAGATGGCTTTGTGGTGGTGCTGTTGCAGTGAGGTCATGGAGAGGCGCCTACAGTGCTGCCCTGTTGATGCTCTCAGCTGTTTTCATCTTTCCCTAGGAAAGATGCAACTGGCTGAGCCCAGAGCACACAGCACTCTGCTGTGACTCCAGAGGTAAAAGGATGTGAGAACTTGCAGAAATTCTGCTCTATTTGTGTCAAATCTGTTGCTGAAGAARTAACTGCCTTTTTCAAAGTAGCTGYCCGTCATGTTCTTGTTGTGTTTTGGCAGGTAGGAAGGCATCTCCTCGGATATACGTCAATCAGACTGATTTTTTGATGGCTGTTCTTTTTGCAGGAGCGTCAGAAGCAGCTGGAAAGCCTCGGCATTTCCCTTCAGTCTTCTGGAATAAAAGTTGGRGATAATAAGTGCTTCCTGGTTAATCTGAATGCAGATCCAGCTCTCAATGAACTTCTGGTGTACTATTTAAAGGTAAAAACAGAAAAATGTATTTTCTTAACAAAGCGCAGGCCTCTAATGCCATTGGCRTAGATGTCCTTAGAGATTATTATAAAAAGGCATATTGGAAACATTCTCTGTTTTTAAGTGGCTCATGAGAATAATACAGCCTTTTTATTTTGGATTTTTAATACTCTGTAGTGGAAGGTGGTTTGGGRTGTGAGTGGATCCATTTTGTGTTTTTTAGGTACGAATGTTTTGTTTTTTATGGTTTTTTTAAACTGTCTTCAGTTCTCTATGGCAGYCTTCACAAGGTTTTGCTCAGAAAAGTGGTGTGTTTAGATATTGGGCATCTCAGTAATCAGTTTACTTCCCCGCTTGTTGTCAGAATTCGACCTAGTGACTTCTGCTTCCAAAACACATTTATTCCTTTTAATACAGTAGATTCAATAGGTGTAAAAATTTCAAGCTGTGGAAATCAAGTTCTGTTCAACCTAAGCACCTTTGCTGATGTGCAGCTTTTTTCACTGGTGTTCAACATGAGAAAAGACTTGTAAGCACTTTTGGACTTTGCACTGAAACAGCCTGRCAGTTTGTTCTGGCTTCCCAAAGTGTCTAGCGCGGATTGAGAGTCAGGAGGAGGAGGAGGGAGATGCAGCCTTTTTTAAGCCACACTTCAAAATATGAGCTCTAAAACATCGACAGTGTAAAAGCTCTGGCAGTTTGAGCTTCACGTTGATCACTSTCTTCTCTTTGAAGTGGTGGTTTTAACTCTCAAAGCAGCCACATGATTAGCATCTGGCCTCAAAGATGCTTTTGTTTGTCTCTCCAAAGAAATATGTGATCCTCTTTCTGTTGTTTGTCTTRTTGTTGCTTTGTGATACCTCACTGAAACCAAGGGAAAAAACTTTTTCACTACTGCCCTGCTAAATATATAAAGCCGGTCAAAAAAGCTGAGGTTTTGGGAGAAGAATCGAAGCTTTTCTGAGCAACTCGCACGTAGGTGCCCAGAGTGTGACTCAAGCTGCTCCATCAGCCTCCACASTGACAGCTCTTGAAGCAGAGCTGACTTCTCTGGTGTTCAGTGGGAACACATGGCAAGAAGCCTCTGGAGACAAAGTCSGCTCAGAAAATAGGTCCTGGCCCATCCATAACAGTATAAAAGTCTCAGGTGGACATAGTGAGACTGGGGAGACTCTCTATTTTTAGACAAAACCCCTTTACATGGACTAGGGCTTGTGTATTTCAGTTAGGTTTTTGTTGTTGTTCTGAATAACACAAGTTCTTTTGGGTGGCTCAGAATTTTGGTGTAGAAATCCCTCTGTTCTGAAATTTCTTTGGTAAAAAGACTTGCATTTGTTTTGCCTAAATTAAACTCTCTGAGATYAGAGATCATTAGATTGTTTTACCCACATCCTCTCTAATGCTGAGTTGCTTATTTACTAGTTGTTTTGTAAAAACATTGAATTAAAACTCCATCTGCCTTATCTAAATGRTTATATCTGTTCCTCAAGAGTTGGTTAGATATACTTAAAAATAATAATTGAACAGGAGCATGTGTAGAGTGATCCTTTCTCTCCTAAATCCCTTGTTACTTCAAGTACTTCAGGGATTTACTGGGCCAAAGGGTGATCTGGATGTGACGCGTGTAGTAGCAATGGTCTAAGCTTCATGAACCTGTCTTGATTCCCTTTTTGAACTCTTTTGTTCCCCAATATACTGAGACACTGGATTTCATAATTTAATTATAGAAACCTCTYCATCTTTGGTTTTAACTGTTGCCCATTAACTTTCCTGAGGGTTCCCTGCTTGTTTCTGTAAGAAATGGTATGGATTTGCTTGCACTATTTTTTTCACCATTTTTTCCCTCTAAAGGAAGTATTAAATAACTTTCAAACTTTATRATGAGATGAGAAGATATATCCAGAAGAAGAATGGCTGAGCTGGAATTAATGAACTTTTGCAATCTGTTGTTAACCTCTGAATTAACTTTCTGCAGGAGCACACATTAATAGGATCAGACAACTCTCAAGATATCCAGCTATGTGGAATGGGAATTCTTCCTGAACACTGCATTATAGAYATCACTCCAGAAGGACAGGTCATGTTAACACCTCAGAAAAACACGAGGTAAATGGTCAAGATAGAGCATTAGTTGTGTAAGAGCTGTAGATTTAGCTAGTATTTGTGCTTAACAGTATAAAAATATATCTAAAACACATGTTTTAGTCTGAAGTATGAAAATTCTGTTTCTTGCATTCTCCTTTTGGATTTTGTTTGAATTGTCATTTTCCTTTCTATAAACTCTTAGCTTTTKTTCAAAATAGATTTCTGCCACCAGTAGAGTTTGTAGTCTAAGTTTTCAGAGAGATGCTGAATAACCTACAGCAAATACTGTAGGTTCAGGTGAGTGTAGATTAATGCTTGCAAATGAGATGTTATATTTAGAGCAATTTCAAAATGACTTGCCTCCTCAGTGTCCCCGGTAACCTATCATTAGACCCACAAAATTCAGGAATTTCATGTTTACACTGCTTCATAGCTGACCCTACTTTCAGCAGGAGACTGAAATAGTTCTTCTTGAGATCCCTTCCAGTATGAATTATGCTATGACATATTTTCAGGCTTTGTCTAACTTGGAAATAAATGTAAAGYTTTTGTTGTTTCTTGTTAGTTTGTTGGCTTTAAGCGAAGTAAACACCTGCGTTATTTGATGTCTTCTTCAAATGTATTTTGTGTTTGTGTTTCAAAGCCCCGTGAAAGCATTTATTTCCAGTGCTATCTGTTTTTTGCATACTCTCCATTTTTAAGCAATAGCTATATTCCCCAGACACAGCTGTCATCGTATCTGTCCCAAAGTAGCAAATTGCATAAAACTTACGCAATTGAAAGAAGTTGAGTTTGAGGAGTTTGTGAAGCTTCTGAGGGTGTTTGGCCTGTTTGTAATCCATGAACTTGTTCCCTTATGTTAACTAGCTTCAATAAAAAAGCAGTACTGGAAAAAAAATAAGCCTTATAAAAGTGCCTTTGCTTTGGATTTTCCTCTTTTCCAAGGACATTTGTAAATGGTTCTGCTGTTACGGGTCCTGTCCAGCTACATCATGGAGACAGAATACTATGGGGAAACAACCACTTCTTCAGGTATGAAAGACCTGGAAGGAATTCTGAGATCATTTTKCTTTACCTTATGGTATAAGAAAGAATGTCAAGTGAGCCTTCAAGGTGCGGGAGGAGCTGATTTCTTTTTTATTGGGTTAGAAAGGCAACACTGATGGTCGGATATTCTTGAATAATAAATGTCATAGCCTGTGTACATAGCTTCAATTTCAAAACAATAAGGCTGAAACAACTTTTTGCATTTGCAAAGGACTGCAAGCTGGCTAATGAGAGCCTTACTATTGTTATTTCTACTGTTATCGTTAGATCTCTTTGGTGAGATGATAACTTTAATTTTGTCCARTAATTGGGTGTTGTGTAATTTGGCACCAATTTTATTCACCAAAGATGAGCAGCTTTTGAAAGAAAAAAGCTTAATACAGCTTTGGACAACTTGCTTAATTTTAATAATGTTTTGAAGCAACCTTTTTTTTTTTTCCCAGAATTGAACAATTAATAATTCTTTTAAAATGTCTCCCACTTTTCAAGGCTGAATTTGCCAAAGAAGAAAAAGAAGGCAGAACATGAAGATGAAGAGCGAGACAACTCTATGAAGTGCAGTAACAGCRTCGAGCAGCTGGACATAGATGGAGACAATTCCAGTGAAGTGTCTAGTGAGATTAACTTCAGCTATGAGTATGCCCAGATGGAAGTCACTATGAAAGCGCTTGGTAGTAATGGTAAGAAGCAACTAAATTATTGGAAATAGTACAGAATATGTTGTTGCATCTTCAGGGACTCCTTGCCAGAGAATTGCTTTCCCCTTATAACTTCCTTTTGGACAAATTTTCTTGTGAATGAGTCAGCTTGGCCATTTTTGCACTTGAGAGGAAAAGCACAGCTGCAGAATGTTKGGTTTGGCAGTTTTCATGAAGAAGAACGGGGTAAAAAAAGAAACCTAAACTGGGTTATTGCTGGTACTGCAGTCGAGAATCAGGGTGTTTTCACTTTGCTGGGTATTTTTCTTGCGTTATTTCTGATCAGACATTAGCCCTAATGATCTCTGGTTCTGAAACCTTGCTCTTCAGTTTTTGTGGTCTTCCATAGCTGTTCCAGAATGGCAACAGCAAGAAGATTTTTTTCTACTTGGTCTTTCTCTTTCCAGATTTTCATAAATCATAAATCCAGTCTGTTCTGTTGATATTTACTTATTCCATAGTTCATTAATAATATTTTAAAAAAATGTTTTAAAAACAAACAGCAAATTTTCCTCCCTTTCTTATAGTAACATTTCTTACTGTTTCGGATGTTCTTTCACCATAGAATTCAAAGGCTACTGCATCCTCTAAATAGAGAGGAGAGGTGGTGTATCGCRACACCTGAAATCATGCCCAAAATCATGCAAAATATGTGAAGCAGAACCTGGGCAAGATCTCACTTCTAAGGCTCAGCCTCTGCCCCATATTCGCTGCGTCACCATTTCCATTTAGTTTTATGCTTACTAGATGTTTGAACTCAGAAATGCTTCTTTCTTTTCAACGTCTGCTTAGATCCAATGCAGTCTATCTTGCAAAGCCTGGAGCAGCAGCACGAAGAGGAGAAGCGATCTGCACTGGAACGACAGAGACTGATGTATGAGCATGAACTGGAGCAACTGCGAAGGCGACTCTCACCTGAGAAGCAGCATTTCCGCAGCATGGACAGGTTCTCCTTCCATTCCCCCAGCGCTCAGCAGCGCCTACGGCAGTGGGCGGAAGAGAGGTGAGGAATTCAWTGAGGAATTCAATCCCTGATAGTCAGACGTGAAGTTTTTTAGTACCCATTSATTTTGTAGTTTTCTCATCCTGCTGCCTGCTTTCTGAGAAGAAACCAGAGGAATGGGAAGGACAGAGTGAAAATATAAACATAAGAATAACCAGACCATACTGGAAAAGACAGAAACAGAAGAGGGTCTGTCTCACAGTTAAGGAGAAATTCTGTCCTCACCAGCATTAAATTTGACTAAATAGTAGGTGATTGGAAGAAGTTTTGAGGCTTCTGTGTGATCCATCTTCTGCATATTCCTGACTCAGCTGCTGGAGGGTTGTTTTTCCTCTTTACTCACCTACATCTGTCTGACCKGGGCAGATTCTAGCAGCCAGAGGATGCAGAATGAAAAAAAAAAAAGAGATCCAGAGCACTGGAAAAACTGATGCACTTATTTTACAAACATGGCAGAGCCGCGGTGCCTCTTCACAGAAAAATTTCCTTGGGATATTTACTACTTGCCTGTGAATATCCTTTACCAGTCTTGCTGGCTGTCAAAAAGACCAGCAGCAGGAGAAGGATGAAGCTTTCCCTGAAACAATGAGAATGAGACGGGCACTGTAATGAGAAAATAGTTTCTATTTCTGAAGTTGCTTTTTAAGATTGGTATTTGAGGCAATCTAACAAGGTGTTAATTGTCTGTCAGGAATATTTTGTGGTGCTAGATTCCTGCATCGCAGTTGACACTCTCATGCACTCAGCAGGGAGGCCAGTGAGCAAATCTGAATCTTTCTGTGCAAGATGGAACATCCACATTCATGATGGGAAAGCTCTGGAACAGGCCACACAAGTGCTCACTGTTAAGCAGATACATGGAGAAGTCTTCAAAGTCAACACTGTGCTGATGTTCACGCTCCTAAATTCACACAGATACTATTTTTTTATTATTTTGCAACAGAAATGCAATTTAATAGCCCTGTTCTTTGTGTTAAAAAGCAGCTAACTTGAATGAATAAACTCCTCTGCCAAGTGATTATTAGCACTGTACTCTCAATTCCTAAATGYCCATTATTCTTTCTGTCTCCATGAAAATCCCCTTCTTTTAGAGARGAAATGTTGACCCACAGCCTGAGGAAGCTGCGAGAGCAGATTGTTAAAGCCAATTTGTATGTGAGAGAAGCCAATTTCATTGGAGAGGAATTAGACAAGAGGACAGAGTATAAAGTCACACTCCAGATCCCAGCTTCAAGCCTTAATGCTAACAGTAAGGTAAGGTAGCTCTGGTGGAACCATTTTTTTGTTCAATAACTTTGCCTTGGAGTTCATGTTTTTCTTATGATGGCAACAGTGAAAGAGTCCAGGTAATTTGCCAAGGTAAGTCCAGGTAATTTGCCAAGGTAAGTCCAGGTAATTTGCCAAGGTATTCATGTGCATTAAAATGGCTCAGTGAATGCTATGTCGTTGTTTTTTGAACTACCTGTGACATAGGTTCCTTATCCAATTGTTTTCCAGAGAGGTGCAATTCTCAGTGAGCCTGCTATCCAGGTGAGAAGGAAAGGGAAAGGCAAACAGATTTGGTCACTGGAAAAACTGGAAAATCGACTGGTAGATATGAGGGATCTCTACCAAGAGTGGAAAGACTGTGAAGAAGACAACCCAGTAAGTAAAAATGAGAACTCCAACATCATACTAATTAGAATTACATCAACATTGGACTGATGAGAATTACATCCTTGTTACRTTTTTGCTTTGAGTAAATGTGGGTCAGTCTTCTGGCTTTGTTGAGAGAGGGAATAGGCAGAGATTGTAGGCTTGATTTATTTATTTATTTTCTTCTACTATTGAAGCAATCTTCAGGTACTTCAGTGCCCTTATCTTGGCACTTTGATGCTTGTTTGCACATGTAGTTTGGTGGTGGAAAATGCATACAAAGGAAATGCTAAATAAATGCAACAGGTGTAAAGACTTAAATTAGAGTTGAGGAGAATTTGCTAGAAACTGTCCTCAGAATGAAAATCACRTTTTCATTCTTGTGATCTTATTTGATCTCTTGCTTGTGCCCATTGTATTTTTGCTAGGCTAGTTGTGTATTGCTTTGAAAACTTTGTTTTTCTAGCATTATTCTGGATTTGATTCCAGGTGATGAGAGCATACTTCAGGCGAGCTGATCCATTCTATGATGAACAGGAAAACCACAGCCTTATCGGAGTAGCAAATGTTTTTCTTGAGTGCCTCTTCTATGATGTGAAACTACAGTATGCCGTTCCCATCATCAATCAGAAGGGAGAGGTTTGTCATTCCTTCTATAATCTATCYTCATTCAACTGCTTAATGACAGTCTAAAGCTCTTATTGCCAGTAAATTCCAGTTTCCTGTGCACAAGTTCTTTGCTAGCAATTTGGGATTATGCAAGTCCAAATACCTTTCTACAATTGTTTAGGCTGCTCCAAATCCCCACATAGTGATTGTGAAAGGGGATGGCTTTGCAACCACCTTTCTAAGCAAACAAACTCAAAGTAAATGTTTAGTAGAACCAATATCAAGAACAGAAAAATTTTGTGGGCAACTGGGTACTAATTGCGTACTAAGCAATTCCTCAGTCCTTGAATGGTCTCTTGAATTACACTTTGCAGGCTCTCTAGAAACCGATGGAAGGTGAGTGAGATACATCATACTGTTCTCAGAGTCACTGGAGTAGCTCYAAAGCATTCACTGATGCAACAAATCTGTAGCACAAAATGTAAAAAGGAAGAAAATGTTTGCTGRTGAATTGGAAATAGCAATACCTATAGGTACCTGAAAAATATTCATGTTCTGAGGTACCCAAGTAATTTATTTTTCCCCTTTTTCCTCAGGTATCTGGTCGTCTCCATGTAGAAGTTGTTCGAGTGAGTGGGGAGATAGAGGACAGGCTGGTAGGAGGTGAGGATAGTCCAGAATCATCACATGAAAATGACATTCAGGAGAGAAAACTCGTCTGCATGGTGAGTTGCAGATACATCCCAACCTGTGAGGAAACTTCTCACTTTCCAACTCGGGTATTAAAATGAAAAAGTCTGTGGTGCGTTGACTGCTTTGCTGGTCTTTAAATGTCTATTGCAACATTTTCCACAGTGTTTACTGTCAGTATTCAGCTACACAAGTAGAGTCCTACTTTTGGACATGTTAGTGGACTACATGAAACTCTCCTGATGCTTTGCATTAAAGAACATTAGAAAGGGCAAAAGAAATAGCTGATCAGTCAGTGGTATGTGTAGAGCTTAATACTTTGGCATGAGTTGTTCTGGCCCTCTGTTTCAAGGCCTGAAATACTGCTCTCTAATCATTGGGTTAGTAGATAATATGACCGGTTTGGGAGCAAAAATTTTGGTGCACTGTGCACTAAAAATAAAGGAAGTGTTTTGGTGTGTTTCATCCTACTCGCTTTCATTCCACAGAAATAGATGCTTGGTGACATCTAGTGGCAATTTTCAGCTGATGCAGTAAAAATAATCCAGTATGTTTCAATGCAGAAACTTGTATTTCATAAAGCCTTTTTGTCCCCCAAAACTTCATAGTTATCCTTTGCAGTGAACCAGAAAAATATTGTTCTAACAAAAGGCCTTTTCATTTGACACTTGACTAATAACTTCTTTGTTTCTTATCTCTATTCTAGATTAAAATACTTCAAGCTACAGGCTTACCACAGCACCTCTCCAACTTTGTGTTCTGCAAATACACCTTCTGGGATCAGCTGGAGCCAGTTAATGTTGCACCTGAGGTGGATCCTTCCTTATCTCCCAGCAGCAAGGAGCCACGGTGCATGGTTGTCTTCGATCACTGCAGTGTAAATCTTCTTTTCTGTTTTATGAACCATCTTTAGTAAGACTAAAAACCTCTTCAGAATCCATTGCGCTGCACTGTTCAGTGCACAAAAGTCACTGAGGAAGATAAAGTGGATTGGCAAAGTGAAGCATCTGTTGCACAGAGATTTATGTTAGGCATGAGCTGCAGTAAGAACGCCCAAGAGCATGAAGAGGAACTTTCAAGTATATTCATGTCTACATTTGAGCTCATCACTGAACACTGATGTCAGTGAAGAGCAGTGGATAGTTCTAGGACTTGAGACCTTTCCTCCTTACACACACCTTTACGTGTGTGACTTAAGTAAGGGCAGGTATCTGGAAAGTGGCTCTTTTGGCCTGTTGACTCTACAGCAACTAGCTGAGTGGAGACATCTTTTAAGAGAGATGTCTAAATTCGGATGAATCCCAGTCATTGTCGGTGTTCTCATCTTGTTCTTCCTCTGATTTGTTAAGGCATTGAGAAATTTAGTCCTTTTAGCTTGGAATTTTTCAAGTGGATACAGTTGAATATCTCTGATTTTTGAGACTTGGATTCTGAATGTTAGGAAACATGGATTTGGGCAGCTTGTAGTAATTTTTCAATTCTTTAAGACTTTGATCTTCACCAGTTTGTACATCTTTGCCTTGCATCCCCAAACTGAGATGACAGGACTTTTTGTTCCTCTGTATCATKCCCTGATGTCTTGGGGAACAGAATGACTTAACGACATGCATRCAGTAAAGTCAAAACAACAGGGCTCTAACCCTCACTATGACTTTTTGGTGTTACTTTGTTGCCAGCAATATGCATGGGAAAATGCTATTTTGAACCATTTTGTTCCTAAAAATGGTAAGRCACACACAGCAGAAAAGATTAGCTGTGTAAATAAGACCATACCAGYTCTAATAATGCTTCTAGACCCTTAAACGACTTCGTCAAAAGCCTTTAATGGATTTTGCAGAAATTTCAGACAGTGGAGGCACTTAAATGGGATTAGTCGTATTAATGTGACTGCATTTCAGCTTATGTAGACTATCAAACGGGCCTTTTCCTTTTTTGGAAAGGTCAATGGAAGTTGGTTTTTGGTTTTTTTTTTTTTAAGTCCTTGTTGTGTGGTCTGAGTCATTAACCAATTTGTTATGTCGGTTCCATACAGGAATTTTCTGTAAGTATTTCTGAAGACTTCATGGAGCATCTTTATGATGGTGCTTTGGCAATTGAGGTTTACGGGCACAAGCAGAGTGGTGATCGCAGAAATCCAGCCCTGTGGGATTTGGGAATAATTCAAGCCAAAACACGAAGTCTTCGTGACAGGTAACTAGAGAAAATAGATCATCAGTGAGGGATTCTGGAAATTCGCTGTCTGCAARGCCARATTTTGCAGGAGGTTTGAGACAAGYMGTCACGTTTTTTGGGCTGATGAAAACTGAACCAGATATTTGAGACTTTGTCTACTACACTGGAATGAATAGACTGTCTATTGTAAAAACAACATCTGATATCTTAGTGGACTTCAAAAAAACAGAGAGAAAATGCTTTTTTTTGTGTTTCAAATTAAAAGCGTTAAACCTTAAAGTTTTCTATTAAAAGCCCTTCTATTTAAATGTGTGAGTAGTGTTTTGCAAAGAAGCAGAAGGCAGCAGGCTCTTCATTTTCCTTCATATTGTTGGTCTTAGGAACTGTTAAGCCTGTGAGGTCAAGGTAGTTTCTCTAACTGTAGACTGATGTATTGGAATTCAGGTCCCAATATATTCTAGACCATAAAGTGCTACCCTGTGTGGTGCTTCCATTGSAGAGCTGTTGTGCTAATTATTTCAAATGGAATAAATATGCAATARTATGGGGATTCAGACTGCTGCATTTTCTTTTTTTTTTGCTGACAGCCATTTGTTATCCCCAGGGTAAGCTTGGGTATTCTTTTTTCCTTTTTGCTTCTCCTATTAGAAGACAGTTCTGCACTTTCATTTACTGCTGTTTTTTGGTCATTTTAGTGCCAGCCTATATGTATGCTGAGCAGGTGTTAAGCCATATGTGAGGAAGTTTAAAAAATAAAGTAAAAACAGAATACAGCAAATGAGAAGATTGAAAGAGTTTTATAAAATAAAAAGATAGATTTGGTAGCTGGGTAATAAGTATCGTCATCTTTTTTAATTTCTAGATATTACAAAAGTGTCCATTTCTTATTTAAGCCTTTGGAAGAACTGGAGGGAAGGCTGTAGTGTGATGAGGCTCRAAAAGGTGCCCTGAATCTCAAGAGCTTTCAAGCAGACAGCACATTTAATTCTGCTGCCATCTGTGTGGGTCTGATGTCACTGACAACCCTGGGCTTTTGTGTCCGTCACTGAAACCAGAGCTTAAGTGTTAGAATCAAATTGGATTCGATTGGAATTGGAGTTAGTGCTTGAACAAGAAAAGGCTTAAATTGTCAGTAAAATTATAAGCTGGATGACTAGTAACCCCATCTTGATACAAGTGACATTTGCAGAGGTGTCCTTTCAGGTCTGCGGTCTGCATGGTTTGGCAGGTGTGTGTTTTGTTCTGTTTTAAGACAAAAAACCCACATGTGACAGTTCTTGGCATGTTTTGCAGGTGGAGCGAAGTAACCCGAAAACTAGAGCTCTGGGTTCAAATTCTGGAGTTGAATGAGAACGGGGAATACTGCCCCGTGGAGGTGACTCCTGCCAAGGATGTAAGCACTGGAGGCATCTTTCAGCTCAGACAGGTAAGGTGACAGGTTCAGGATCTGCAAAAAGAGACTACAGGAACCTGGCAAGCTTTTATTTTGTGTGATAGAGGAATCGTGTCCATGGCATCGTTGTGCTTAGGTGTGAAACATGGCCTTGAACCTCTAAATTTCCCAACACCTTTGATTTTTTTTTCTACTATCTAAAGAAGACAGTTACTTTGCTGCACTGATAGCATCAGCGAGGGAGAATTTTGCATGAGGGAGATCACAATCAGCAACAAGTTCACGTCAGCTCCAGTAACTCAACATAGGAGCGTTCCTTAGGCTCTCTCGTATAGATGGGGAAGAAATCCTGTTTTCAACCTTAAAGTATTTTTTTTTAAAATCCCATATATTATGAAAATTCTCAATAAAAAGAAAGCTTTTTGGAGAGAGGGGACCTGAGAAAGTTAGAAAATTATGTGGACATAAATCCTTGCAACAGAAATGGCATCTCTTGAACGCTTGGTCATTCTAGCTGAGATTGCAGCGCTTGCCCTTTGGAGCTTCAAAATATGTCACTCAAAATATGTCACTTGCAGATGGCTGCCACTAGAGGTCTCTCTGCCATTAAACTTTCAGSGTTTTGTACCTGTTGGTTTGATACTTTTTTTTAAAGATGCTTCAATTTATTCCCTTGCTCAGGGGCAGTCTCGGCGAGTTCAGGTCGAAGTGAGATCTGTTCAGGAATCTGGGACCTTGCCACTAATGGAGGAATCCATATTATCCATTGGCATYGGCTGTGTTCAAATAAAGCATGCTAAGCCACAAAAAATACATGAAAATTATCAGGTAAGAGCCTGACTATTTCTTTTCAGCTTTTCTCAAACTTGAAAAAAAATACAGTTGGCGGTAACACCATTGGTCATGATGCAGATCATGAAGATCTAGCTTGTTTTTCTTTTTTTTTTTTTTTTTTTTTTGAACATGATATGTAAGTATCACATAAAGCAATTAAAAGTATTGTCAGAACCACTTTAGCTGTGGTTTTGGAGGTTGTCCAAATGCCAAACACTGTCTTTCAGAAGATACTGTGAAAGAGCTTTCTCTTGATCAAAACAAGAGCCTAAACACCTGGTGGTTTGGRGGCTCTCTCCCAGCTTTCCATAATCTCTTCCCCGCTGAGACAGTGTGCTTCAATATGTGTCTTATCCCCATCTCCCGTAACCAGTATCATTGTTGCATTTGTGAGATCTGAAGTAGTTGGATTTGTCTCCTAACCTTAACAATCCYGTATTYMCTGCRAGCCAGGGCATAAAAGGGAGGCCTYCTTCCATCCTAAAGATGCCTTTAAAGATGGAAAATCCACTTTCTCAGAAGTATCCTAGACCAGCTGTGCCTTTTTTTCCCCCCATTCTGCTTACATTTGTGACTCTTGTAGAGCAGACTCTCCTGAGCTGAGCAGGTTTCTGCAAAGCCTCTTGTCCTGAGACCATGGATTCCTTTCTCATAAACTTTACTTGAAAGCCACGGCTGTGTTATGTGAACATGAGATATGTTATGTGCACATAAGACACAGGCCCCTTTTAGCCCCTTTTCCAGGGAAATGAGTCCCAGGTGAGCATCCAGTCTGTCTCGTGCTGTTTCTTCCCGAGATCATTTCTGATCTGTTGACAAGTTTCAACTATGTCTGGTAGAGCAATCTACAAAGTATTGAGTTCTTTCAAGAAGAAAGACTGTCCTTAAGCTSTTCTTGAGAGACAGACAGACTAGTGAGCTGTCTCTGATGCTGATAACCCATGGGGGAAAGAGCTGTTGCCKCAGACTTGAACATCTGGGGTTTAAGTCTCCATGTTTGCTTTTCTCTGTCTCAAGTGAAACAGTATCTGTGCAACTCAAAAGATGTTATAAAAGCTGAATCTAAAAAAATGCTGCTTCTGTATGACTTTTTATTTTTAACTTAGCTAAATTTTTGCTTTCATTGCTGACGTAGACTCCAGGGGCTTGTTATTATTAAGACGAGTACTAGCTCGGTGCCGACTGGCATCTGCTTTTTGCTTCACTGGGCAGGGATGACAGCCACGCTTCCTCCCCTTGCAAACGGCTGTGCTTGTGRCACACGTCAAGAGAGAAAGGTGGGGTCTTAAATAACAGCAAGCAGAGTGTCAGAGGTCTGCGTTGTGACTGCCTTGTGGCAGACGGTGTTAATTCYCTCTTAAAAATTGCCTTAGATGTTTACAGATTTTCTTCTCTAACTGCTAAGGCAAGTTTACCTCAGGTTCTTTATGTCAGGCTTTGGGTTTTGGGGCCTRCTGTAGTATTCCTGAGCAGCATGAGGTTTCTTTACTGTCCAGGCTCAACAGATTCCAAGTTGGTCTACCGTAACTACCATTTTTTTCCCTAGGGCAATTTAAATATTTCACTTTTTTCCAATTAAGAATAATTCTGGTAATCTCTGGATCTCTGGTTTTGTTTGGTTTTGATGCTTTTTTTTCCATTATAATAGTTGTATTTTTTTGATTTACGTGTTTGGACCAGCTCGTAGCATTGGTACCCTCCCAGACCGGTTCAAAAAGGAAGACTTGGTAGCAGGGATAAGTGTCACTGTGTTTTAATTCTGAGRTCTTAACATTGCTAAGCTTAGGCTTCTGTTGTAGTTGCTTAAAATAGTCTTGCTCGTTTTCCACTCAATGTGTTTCCTTGCTATCACAAAAAAACTAATGACATGGCTTTGTATGTCTTGGCCTAGGAAGAAGAGGATGACATGGACAGTTATCAGGTAAAAAAAATTYGGTTCTTTCTTCCTAGAAATGCAGGTATTTTTAGGTGAAGCTGTGTTAGAGGAAGGTTAGCAWTTTTATCTTTGCTCCCCTGATCGGGTATGTGGAGAGTCTTTTCTCAGAAGAAAATAAAAGCCCAAGGACTATRTAAATTGTTGTGCTACAAAACCACGTGGTGGGTTGAGAGAARGAGGGCTGAACATGATACCGTGGTGTATGTTTCTGGAAGAAAATCCAATTGCTTCTCCTTTTCTGCATTTTGGGGGAAGAATTCTCCCTTCTCAGCAAGCTGTGGGTAGATTAAGATTTTCTACATTAAGAGCAAGGATAAGCGTGGTGCTRTTGAAGATGCAATCAAATTCTTTGTGCTATTTCATCTTATAAAAGTGCTGTGTATGAGACCTGGTGTATAATGCATAATAATCAACCTCTGGGCTGGAAGGGATACCATTCCTTGAGTCCYAAGAAAACAGTGAGAAAATTACTGAAATCTGAGCKYTTTTTTTTCGTGAAATATATGTAATATCACAGCTATTTAAACCTTACAAGAGACCTGATGAGGCGCAGTATCTGTGATGCATTTTCACCTGCTGGTGGATAACTTGAACAAAACCACATCATCATCATTGTTGTAGATCTCAATTTGGGTGATGGGAGCAACAAGAGATTTAGGTTTAACATTCTATGGCAGATTCCAGGGTACTTCTTGGGGTCTCCAGGTAGATGATGCAAACACAGTTTATAGTCTTGCCTCCACCCATTTTTCTTGACAAAGTCTGTGCTAAAGGTTGTTGTGGAATGAGTCTGAGCTGCTACTGCTGTGAAAGAAACTTGTCTGAACACTCTCCAGTATTGTAGGCTCCCCAATATTGAAGAAAATAGTGAGTTTTAGACTAATTTGGGAGTAAAGGAGATTTATAAAGTGAAGTTAGCTTAGCCGAGTACTGAATGGTACAGAATATCAGCTGGAAAATATCAGTTTCAGTTTGGCAAGCAAAAATTATATCAAAGATGTAAAAAAAAATGCGATAGGAGTGTCAGACATCTAAGGAAAAGCTGAGATAACTAAAATTGTTCAGTCTTGATGAGGTCTGCAGAGCCTTCACTTCTCAATGTCTAYAGATGGGAGAGAGGAAAGAAGTTGGAACTGAGCCCTTCTTCGTATGCAACAAAGAGACGAAAGGCAGTGAGAAAAAAATGAAATAAGGAAATTCAGTTAAAAATAATAGAAAAAATAAGAAACAAAATGTGAGAGTGGTTAGAAGCCGGAACAGGTTCACCGGAGGATTGTGGATTTTCCATCCTTGGAGTCCCTTTCAACCTCAACTATTCTGCAACTCTGCATATATTGTCTTGTAAATTAAAAAAAAAAAAAGGAAATAATGAGTAAGAGCCAAGTGGTTGGTTTCTATCTTAATTATCTGTTCCTGGGATGCAGGATAAGCAGAAGAGTTGAAGAAATGAGTAAGCCACAGGCAGGAAACGTTGGCTTTCCCGGGTCAATATTTAGCAYGACATTTTCCTCTTTACAGGATAGGGATTTGGAGAGGCTGCGTCGGAAATGGCTGTGTGCCTTAACAAAGCGCCAGGAATATCTCGATCAGCAGTTGCAAAAACTTGTTGGGAAACCTGGTAAGCAAATTCTTATTAAGGGTGACTATAGTCATAGGTTGGGACACGCATGCGCACACAGTCTTTTTCTCTGATTATATTATAAAATATTAGACAATTAATGGAGGATTGATTCTTTGAACTTGCTGGTAATTTGCATGCAAAGAAACTGGACATGGAGGCYCCTATGAAACTTTTAGTCATTCCTGTCCACTGCCTGTATCCGTSTGTGCTGGATACATACCCGAGCAGAGCGGGGTTATTCGGTTACAATGATATATCTTAAACACACAAGAAAGCCTKGAAAGAAGAAATGATCTCTGTGGTCCTGACTGGCATCCTGCCTCTCCAGATAAAACAGAAGATGATGCCGACCGGGAGGCACAGCTTTTGGAGATGAGGCTAACCCTTACTGAAGAAAGGAATGCTGTCATGGTCCCTTCCGCGGGCAGTGGGATCCCTGGAGCCCCAGCAGAGTGGTATGAACGTGCATTGCCCTACACCAGAATGAATGTAAAAATGATGCATGGCTTGAATTCTTGCCATTTTTTTTTACTCGCTTATCTAGGCTCCATATGCTGTGTGAGCGAAGTTGTTAAAATTAGTGCTCTTGCTTAAGTTATTTTATTAGATTGTGTATTTAAAATCCAGAAATGCTATTTAGTAAACTATACTCTTATTGATCAGAGTATAATTATGACCTTCTAAAGAAACAGAATCAATATTTATTACCACTGCACTTACCATTAAAAAAAATTAGCTAATATGCTAATTACCTAGTTCATTCACTTAAAAGGCGGCTTCGTCATAATAAAACTGCATCTACAGGAGCATTTTGTTGTGCTCCTGGTTTAAGCACAAAGTCTGTTTAGTCAGCAAGTGTTGCATGTAATTTTCTAACCATTAAAAATAGTAAATTATGCTAAACTGAGRTTGCCATACTGCAGCAGCTGTAACRACTGCAGAGGAGGAGGCAAGGCTGTTCTGCTTCTAACTTCTTGTCTCTAGTTGCCCTCAACTTTCTGAATTTTTGTTTTCTGAGCAAGCCTCTACCAATRTTTTTGATGGAATCAGATGTAAAGGAGTTTCAAGATGGGATTTATTAAAACTAGTGCCGCTGAAACACAGAAATGTCAAATACTTGGCTGAGGATTTGTTACAAATACTTGAAAAACACTTTGCTAAGTAATGCTTAAGCCAACTTACACGTTAAAGTATTTGAGTAGATTTCAAAGCGCTTTGAGAGGAAGAATCTGTTTTGAACACATTTGCAGCAAAGGAAGTGTTCAAACTGATTCAAGTACCTTAGACGTTACATGAGACTGCAGCCTGCTCTTGTGCACCCTRAATTCAGTAGGTCCACGTTGATGGYTGATGATTGAGATGGCTACAGCCTTTCTACAGTTTGAGAAGTTTAAGTCTCTCATGCTTCATCCTAGATTTTTAGTGTGTCATTAATGTTGCAAAGATTAAAAATGCATGGCCATGGATTTTTTTTTTTTTTTAAACAAACACCCATGTTACTATTCCAGCCACATTATGAAAGATGTACCTTATACAGCTGTTTTGGCTGTAAAATATGTGTGTTTAACAAGATGCAGTAACAACTGTGTAGCGTGGAGGCATCAGTGTTGGTTTAAAAACTTCAGTGCTGGATTTTCTGATTCTAAATTCTGTCTTCGCTGACATCACTAATGCACAGTTTTTGTTTAATAAATGTATATGTCAGAGTAAATAAACTTAATTTTACTATTAGCATTTTAGAGGGAAAAAAAACATTTCTGAAAGCAGAAGTCAGAGAAAATAATGGTTTTAAGAGAATGGATGTATAAGAAGTATCAAATTAGTTGACTCTCCCTAAATCTGCAACAGTAAATTAAAATAAAGCTRTTTGCCAATGTTATCATTGGCCTGAACTGCCGTTGCAGCTGTACAAATGTAATGTAGTGTGGGCTTGTATCATAAGGTACATGTGCTGGGTAAATCTTTGTTAGTTTAAATGCCGCTATTGTCCCCATTTTACATTTCAGGACTCCAGTGCCTGGTATGGAAACTCACATTCCTGTTATTTTCCTTGACTTGAATGGTAAGTGCTTTTTAAAAGGACTGAGTGCTTTGAAACCAACTTTGTACAACCAGTAACATCCTATTATTTGAGTCGGCTAATAAGACAAAGAAATGCCTAGAATGACAGGTAGATTCATTTGAAAATATACTTACATCATTGAGCCAAATTATTTAGCRTTTCAAAAGGCACAACATTATATATGGGATTAACTATTCACTTCCATAATCCCTATATTGTGCAGATATTTAAGAAGTAAAAGAGAAGTAGTAGAAGGAACAAACCTGAGTGTTTGAGCAGGAAGAGCCAGTGTAAATGAAAAATAATGGTTGGGAGTGCTTCATCTGGGGTCTCACAAGGGTATAGCACTGATGCTCTGAAATATCTTTGTCAGTGACTTCAAAGAAGATGTGAAGTCACTGTTGATAGTGTCAGCATAGTGTAAAAGTGGGGCATGAAGAGCCCAAGTTAGTTTTGCAGCGTGGCCTTCTGGCTCTCCTTCAGCAGTGTTTGCTGTAGTACATCCAAATACAAGGTCCAGCCTGAGCAAAATGTATTCTGCAGACTTTTTGACCAAAGATGAGAAATTATAGCCAAGAAGTTGKCAGCCCTGAAGCAGGGGTCAGCAGTGGCTGGTCAGCCTTCAAAGAGGGCTAACACTTGGATTAGAAGCATCAGGTAGGAGTGTGAAGGTGGCATTCTGCCCGTTGCAATGGCACGTTTGCTGCAGTTACGTTTATGGCATATGTATCAGTGAGTTTTTTGGGATACGTGGAATGGCTTCAGAGAGGCACTAGTTAATAATTCATTAGTTGTGACAGACTCAAGCCAGAACAGATTGAGCTTCTTCTCAAAGACCAGGTTAAGGATTTGTTTGATCACAGTCTAAAAGTACTGTATTTTCCCTTGCTCAGCCAGCAGATTATTGTAAAACAAAAAGGGGGGGAAAAAAAAAAGGAAAAGAGACAAACTAATACCAAAAAAACAGTACACTTGGTATGACTGAGCAGTAGTACTGCTAATATACCTGTGAGCAAGGAGGGATGTTTACAACTGGGGGAGATTCTTCTCTCCCCATAGCCTCCTCTTCTCTCCCCATAGCCTTTTACCTCCCTCTCCAATATCCTATGCATTTGGTTGTAATTAACTTGCTACCTGCTTCAGACACAATTAAGAGCTCCTCAGAGCAGAGGACTTCATAAGGTGCAGTTCAGTCTCTGCGTGCCCAAACACGTGTGCACGCTTTCTGTGAAGCACTTTATAATTAAAAGCAGGAGCTTTTCTTATGTGGTTAGAATGCAGGTACCCAAGCTGGCAGTTGGTGATGAAAATGTGAATTAATGACTTCTGCGATGTTCTTTACAGAGRTAATTGCTTTGTTTCTCCTAACCTTCTCCATCCTCATTTGTTTCTAGCTGATGACTTCAGTTCCCAAGATAATCTTGACGACCCAGAAGCAGGTGGCTGGGATGCTACTCTTGTTGCAGAAGAAGAGGAGGAATTTTTTGAGCTGCAGATTGTAAAGCATCATGATAGCGATGTAAGCAGAGATCCATGGTGGAATATTTAGCTCGGGAGTCTTTTAGTTGTTCTCATGAGAAGTGAAAATATCAAAAATGGCCTATGAAGCATATAACACGTCTCTTAAATGGCTGGGTTTTGTTTTCAAGGAGTATATGCTAGGAATTGAATCATAAAAAAGGAAAAAGAAAATGGAAGAGTCTTCCTTCACCTAAATCTGGGCATTACAAATGCTTGCAAATCTGAGCTTGTATTAAGCCTAAACGAAAACCAAACAACAAAAAGAAAACAGACAAATTGGAATATTAAAGTCCACRGCTGGGAAGCCAAACAGCCTGAACTGTGACTATTTTGTGGTTTTAGAGGAGCTTTAATCCTGATGATCTTTGGGGTTTTTGGTGGTTGGTTTTGTGGTTTTGTTTTAAAGTCTGCTGAAAAGATTGCTACCAGGCTGTTCTTCTTCTGACTTTGAAGATAAACCATATAAACCTTCTGCAATATTTATATTTTAACCTTCCAGAAARTTCCAGCTATGGTTGTATTGCTGCAATTGCTTCAGCAAAGTGATTTTTTTTCTGAAACACTGAATGGATAGTTTTCGTGTAGTATAATGGAGGAACTTCATTGCAATCTCTGTTGCTTGCTGGCTTATCTTAATAAATTAGGCCAAGTGATCTTATAGTTCTGCATATTTTAACATTTATTTGTATGATATTGAGGATTCAAAGATCTTTCTTCAAGGGGAAATGTTCCAGAGTTTGAGCAAGTTGGCATTTTTAATCCCAACATCTTCATTTGGCAAACTAACRTTGATTTTTTTAAATAGCCTCTTCTAAAACGCAGACATTTTTCTTCATAGAGAGTGAACTGGAGAAACCAGTTCTCAAAATTTATGTATTATGTATTTTTGATAATTACGCTTAATTAATTACGGTTAATTATACTCCTAATTATGCTTATTAGAGGATACATTTTTTTCCTTTGCAGGTGAAAGCAGAAGCCTCCTGGGACTCGACAGTCCACGACTGTATCCAGCTCAGTAAAGGCACAGCAGCAGATGAGAGGGTTTACCTGATCGTGAGAGCCACTGTCCAGCTCAGCCATCCTGCAGAAATGCAATTAGTGCTCCGGAAACGCATCTGTGTCAACGTGTATGGCAGACAGGTATATATTTTATCACCTCTCACGTTTTTCACTCTGCCTTGTGTCAGGGAAAGCTGTGATTTGTGAAATGGGCCACTGCTGCAGTGACTCAGTTTCCTTGAAATTCCCTTCCTCTCTCCCCGAGCAAGAGAAATAGATTAACTTCTTGCAGGGATGCTTCAAGATGACAAGTGATCTTTGAAGGATCTTCAGTGTTGTGCATGATGATACAGCCTTTTCTTAAAAGCTTCTGTGTAACACGGSGTATGAGATTACCTTTGCTGTTTCAGGATTCTTTGTGTTAACCACTCAGCAACTGCTTCATTCCCAATTGCTGAAAAGCACAAAGAGTTAGTGCTTGATGAGGCTGGAGTTCGTATTTGCAAGAATTGTGCATCAGAAGAAACTTACATATTTCCCTACTCCTACAGCACGTTCCCACTCTACTGATGACTGTATATATAGATATGTATGTATCCAGGTGTAACCATTTACATTATATAAGGAAAAACCAGCAATGGTTGGGGAAAGGTTGTGTAATTTCTTAGTCCCTCTTGGTCCTTTTTATTTTCCAGTTGGCTTATTCCCTTATGATACTGTGTAGATAACAGCAGGATRTTTGACAAATGGAAAACAGTTGCACTTCCATTTGCAATGACTGGCCCTGGAACGTATTTTATCCTTGAGGAAGGTGATGAGAAGACAGAGATTGTTGAGCATTGGGTCAGAATCCGGCTTCCCATAGCAGTGACGATGACAAAGCAGGAACCCTGATCGGTCCTGCCTGTAGTTRAAATTTGGAGCAAGTGCAGATGAGAACCCCTTTAGGCCACTCCAAACTGCTTTTAATGTTAGGAAAAAAAAAAAAGCATTGCAGCTCTTACTGCCCTGATTAGACAAAAGCTTTTTTCTGAGAAAGACAACACTGAATTTTTTTATCATGTAGAATGGGAAGAGCCTGTTCAACACACAAATTGAGCCTGTCGATAATTATAATTGTATTAAGTCTTCATCAATTCTCTTTTCTACAGATGTAGTCAATGGTGCTTTCTAACTGTTTTCCAACACCACAATCTTCAGCTTTCTTGCTAGGTTTCTAAAAATCCTCATCGATAACCTTTCCTGGGTGTTTGTCTCAGCAGCATCTTTGAATGACTCATCTCTGCATTAATTCAACAGTCCGGTTCTTAACCCTGCAAGGCGCCAACTCAGCATAAACAATGTCTGTGCCCCCTTAAATCATTCTTCATAACGATCTCTTTGGTCAAGAATTTAATGCCTGTACTTGTCAATATTCAAGACAAGTCACCTAGGGCGCTACAAAAAAAACATCTAGAACTAGCAAATGCTGTGTGTGCTGGTTAAGCGGGCACCTTGCAGTGATGGAAGTTAATCCTTCCTGTGAAACACAGACAAAAGTGATTTCCCTCCGAGCTAAGATCTTTGACCTTACAAAACTGTTGGCAAGTCTTTGGGTTTGAGCTTCTTCCTGCGTAAACATGTAAAAACACTTTTTTCCCCTTAAAAATAAGGAATATTTTCCTTTTTTTTTTTTTCCCTGCAGGGCTTTGCTCAGAGTTTCCTCAGAAGAATGTCCCACCGAAGTTCAATTCCTGGCTGTGGTGTCACCTTCGAGATAGTCTCAAATATTCCAGAGGTGAATAGGAATTCAAAATATCTGAAGTTGGCTATGAGTCTTTTTTTTTTGCTTGTTTTGAGCATGTTATCTCTTGCTGCTTCGAGCTTCATGATTCTTATGAAAGATTAAGCAAATTTCTTTACATGCTGCCTCTGTAGTGTCTGTGCATATTCTGTTAAGTGAGGATCTATTTGCTTAGGTCCTCAAAGAAACCTTTTGAAGAGCCTTTTAGTAGGTCTGTGGGACGGCAGAGAAAAAGGGAAAGAAAACCAGGTAGATGAAGTGCCTAACTTGAAAATGTAGGCAACATGAGATGAAAACTGCAACAGTGGTAGTAGCACCCATCCAGTGTGCACTGCATCTGCTCTGTCAGTGCTATGAGACTGACAAATCTCTAACAAAACAAGAAGGGAAAAAATTATTCGTGTTTTAGAAACTCCTTCTCTGCAGGACTCGTGCATGAGATTTTCCTTGRAAAAGGGTGGCATTCCTTGTCTTTCCCCCAGGACGCCCAGGGAGCTGAGGAGCGGGAAGCRCTGGCCAGAATGGCAGCGAACGTTGAAGACGCAGCCTCGGCCGACTCCGAAGCCTACATCGAGAAATACCTGCGGAGCGTCCTGGCTGTGGAGAACATCCTCACCCTGGACCGTCTGCGCCAGGTCTGTCCCCAAGGCTGTGGAGGGACAGCAGGGAATGCGCTCACCGAGCACGCTGCCAGGCAGTGGAAGTGTTTCCGTCAGGGCCCACAGGGGCTTAAAAAAATAGACAACAACAAAACGAGCACTTCACTGCGTGCCTCAGCTGCTCAGAGTGTGCTGGTGGCAAATGGCCAAAGGAGCAAATGGGCAGGGCTGGGTCTCTTYGCAGAGTTGTTCTCATTCAGCTACCTGCAACACAGACGGGGCTCGACGCTTTGTATTAAATGCAATGTTGTGGGGTCCTTAGGCTGTTCTTTTTTGTTGTTTTTTTTAAATTGTGCCTGGCTGATTATGGTTGGAGTTTTTGTTTCTAAGCCTTGGTTAGAGCTCTTCTCATTTTGCACATATTCTGCCGTGGACAAACCAAAGCTGTCAATAAAAGACAGGGATTGGGTTAATCCTAAGAACTGTAACTTGATCTGTTTACCAGGAAAAACACAGGAAACATTTATTGAATGTATTCTGAATATGAATTATGCAAGCACAAAAGAAAGTTATGCAAAACAAGCCAGAGTATTTGCCTGCCCACTATAAATTARCGGTGAAATGCAGTGCACTCTAACTATTGAAAGCAAGTTCCCTGTCATGTGTAATTAGTTTAAAGGATTAAAATAGGAGCTTAGCTAGGAAAAGGAGCCTAAGTCTTTACATCTGTAGCAGTCATGTCATGCACTGAAAACCAGCTGTAAAATCCTACCTGTGTCAATCTAGATGTTAAAATTTGTCCACTGTTAGACTTGTAGCTCCAACTACTCATGTGCAATTTTTGAAGGCTGTTTAGAAACATCTTTCCCCTAAAGTACCCCGGGCTAATTGGAGTTGGGATTTTTTTGTTKCTTTTTGTGTGTGGTTGGCAGGAAGTTGCTGTAAAGGAGCAGCTAATGGGAAAAGGAAAACTCTACCGGAGGAGCCTGAGCTCTCCCAATGTGAATCGGGTGAGTGTTCAATGCATAATGAGTGCAGCAAGTCCAGCCTTTCAGGTATAGGTCCCTATAATGCCTGAGTCACAGAGTGCAGCATTGAATTACCTTTTGCTTGATCCTTCTATTTGCCTGCGCTCTTTATGAGCGTGTAAATTGCTAAGGCAGAGGCAAAACCTGCAAATACGAATAATTTCATCATACAGACTAAATGTTTAAAGCATCTACACAATCCATGTCCTGTGAAAAAACAGTGTAAAAAGAACTGCTGCATTTTTTCCTGAAGGCTTTTCATCTAGATTCCAAGTTGAAGATTTTTCAACTTCCTTGGAAGATTTGAAAGCAAATTACAAGTATTTAATGAATGAAGCTTTGCAAGAGCCTTATGGGGACATTATCTTTTCCTGTTCAGATCATTAGAAAAATGAGACATTTTATTGTCAAAATTCAAACGTTTTGGTGGAACGAGTAAAGATTTTTTTTTTTTTTTTTTTTTGGCTAAATTCTGTCTCCTTTGTAGTTGGTAGCCAGAACTTGGTGTTATGTCTCCTGGCTTTTAGTTCTGCTTTAACTGCGAGATGGTTTCCTTTCACTCTTGTTTGTTTTTGTCACAAGTTATTTGTATTTGTCAGTTCTCAAAGTTACGTTAAGAAATAATTCTGTTTGCCTCAACCATTTCAGCTTTCTGGAAGCCGCCAAGATTTAGCTCCCCCCTACAACCTGATCAGTAACCGGGTGAGTGTCTGAAACCTTCCTGAGAAATATTCCGTAGAAGAAATACAGCTATAGGAATTCTGTGCATTATGCCAGTCACGGGGACACATGACAGGAAGTAGCTGTAAAAGATGGGGTACAAGCTTGTGTTCTGTGTGTCCTCGGGGCCATTCCTGCGACACGGTGGCTTTGGAAATGCAACACTAGATCTTTCTGGGAAGGCTTCCGGGCCACGTCCTGATCGTGAGCCACTATGGGATGTACAGATTTGAGCTGATCACACCAGTTATATGTAGCCACCCATTAGACAGAAGTGCATCTCTCAGGGCAAATGTTCTCATTGTCAGGCTTCAGAGCTCTTCCAAAGCGTTTACCCGCTTGGATCTGAACCTTACAGCTAAGGAACTAATTTGGCCATGCAAGTAAATCCAGATCCATCTTCAGGATAGACCAGTGCAGGAGTCTCTGACCTTCACAAGGGAAACCAGCAGTCTTAAGCTTCACAAACCCCATTATGCTCTATAAAAATAACAGTACAAATCAAAAGTTTTTCTTTAAAAAGAGAGAGATTAAATTTAAACTTATTTTCCGAAGCCTAGATAAACTGAAGTGCCTTCTCCTGATAGATATTCTGCCCAGCATGCATGTAGTCATTTGAAAAGGGAGAATCTGATGGTGACAAGGCATTTTAATGCATAATGCAGTTGCTTGGAATAATAGAATTTTGATGTAGTGCTCTAGCACTGGTTGCTAAATATGCTACATTTGCTCCATGTGGRGAATGCTAAAATATGTGCAGGTGATAAAGTGCTTATAGCAAGTTGTATAYGGAGAGAATTGCAGAATGTTTCAATATTATAGTTTTTATTTCAAATATTAAAGATCTAAGTTCTTAATGATTTTTTTTCCTTCCCTTCCCCTCAATAATTTTCTTCATTGCATGTTTTCAGAGTCCAAAGGTCCCAGCAGAGGTAATGCATTAGGTCCACCTAATGAGTGAGATAATCGTCTTATCTCACTATAAAGTTTATTTTGCTCACTTAGATGCTTTTACTTCCTGCTTTAAAGATGCTGCGGTTGGTGTCTCATTTACATAGTACGTGACAAATGAGTTTTTCCATTGAAAAACCTGCCATTAAAGCACTATGAGACTGGTACAAATGAGAGAACATTCTCCATCTTAGTGCATCCTGCAGCCTGTTGCAGATCTGTAGCGATTTTGATACCACATTTCACAGTTCTGTGGACATCTAAACGTGATTAGGGTGAAGTGTTTCACAAATGACCCCAGGTAAAAAGCAGATGGACACACAGAGCAAGGAAATACTTGCCAGTGATGTAGACATCAGCTTGGAGATCAGATAAACACTGAGAGTTTCTTCCCTATCTTTTTCCAGTCTTTAAGGCTTTCATCAGATAGTTAACTTTTGATTTCTGCAAAAGAGTGAATTTAAATTAATACAAGGGCTATCTGAAAAGATATTTAGCTTTTCTRTCACATTAGCGCTCTCATGGGAATGATTGTCCCTCTAGTTGTACCRAGCTGTGGTTAATTGCGATTAATTGGTAGTGGTTTGCGTGGGATTTTGCAGCTCTCTGCTTTTTTTTTGGGTTTAACCACTGACAAGCACACTGTACTGCTGCAGGCTGGTGCTAAGATTGTGCTGCTTGCCTCCTCGCTTGCTTCCTTTCAAAGTGCCTCTTCCAGGGCTCTAAGGGTGGTGGAAGTGCAAACTGCCCTGCAGATAAATGGAAGATTTTGTAACCAMTGGGAAATGCTACAAAAACAACAAAAACAAAAATGCTAAAAAATAAACATTTCTGTAGCACACAGACATCTTAAAGCAGGGATATCAACCCTATCTATTTTAGTTTAAGGAATCCAAGAACAGCGTCAGCTCAGCTTGGAGAAGAATTCAATGAGTATGTAAAAATAGAGTGGTCTGCAGTGTTTATGAATTATTGTTTTACCAAGAATTTGGTTTTGTTTGCAAGTAGTAAAGCCAAGATATAATAAGCTAATCTCAAGTGGTTTATAGTAGCATAAGAAACATCAGTCACAGGGTGGATTGCATCCTGAATTGGGTGCAGGACTTACCTGTCAAGCCTGTATACTTTAATGGTAGGAGAAGCCCATGATACTTTTTCAGGATCTTCCTCCCCTTAACTTTTATTCCATTACTCCATTTCCCTCTTTAATTTAATTTTAATCATATTATTCCTTATGTTGTTGCTGTATCTACCATGGATTTTTAGCTTTGTTGGTTCTTGAGTCTCATAGTTGGTTCTTTGATATGKTTCTTGAGTCTCATTCCTGTATTTATAAAGGACCGTTCATACTGTTAAAGCAATCAATACAGATTATACTTAATTATCAGTACGACAAATTGCCAGGACTCAATTCCCTGCAAACAAAGAATATAAAACAAGTTGGAATAAGAAGAAAAGCAGGGAGATGCCTTCTAAAATAGCTTCAGAACACATGGCTACGTTTGCCTCTTGCTAGGTTAACAGAACCATGTGTAGTTTTACCTCTGAGTTTCATTTGTTTGCTTAAATGAGAAGTTAATTCTTAACTTCTGTTCACAATGAAAATATTCCCAATTTGTTCTTAGAACAGCTTGACGTAATGGCTATGCAGCCTGTGATACTTGCATTTCTTTTCTGAAATGTCTGATGGTTTGTTGCTCAAAAGCTTTGTATCCAAAACCAYGCAAGAGGTCAAGATTGTGCAACTTAACCTGCAGGTTTTACTAGAAACCAGAGGTTTTTCACCAGATTGGTATTGTGTAGATCAGTGGGAATAATCTCACTTTCTGCTTCACTAGCATGGTGAGGACCTGAGGAACTTGGGCTGAAAAAGCCACGTGAAAGTCTTCATAGCCTTTTTCTGTTCTTCCATATTTCCTTGATCTCTTGTCATATTCTCCCAGAGTGATGTCAGTACCRGATAACAAAATCAAATGGTATTTCCGCATTCTTTGAGTCGTGTGACTGCATCCCAMCAAATATTCTTCTATTTTCTTCCCACCAAATATTCTTTATTCTATTTTCTTTAAACTTCTTCAGCACTGCTGAGCTGGGACATCCACTGAGCTGGGACATCCAAAGAAGACAGAATTGTATGGAGAAGTTTGCCTCTTCTCAATATAAAACGGAATCTTTTCTCTCCTTTTGATTTTCGTCCCCAAAACTGATCCATCAGTGGGGATTAGAGGAGACTTCAGTGACCTGCTGAAAGGGGAAGACAGTTTGATCATAGCCCGAGGTCTTTGGTTGCTTCCATGCTGCCTTAAAATGTCCATGGCAGAGCACAAAATGGCAGGGTAAGAGGGCAGCCTGCAAAGCAGGGTGTTGAATGAATGTAAGTGGGGCAGGACTGCATGTGTGAAGGCCATGTGAAAGAGACCTGCACTAGCTGAACACCGTGTAGCAGGAGCCTGAACAAGGTTTTCTGTGCAGTAGAAGAGGAAAAACTTCTATTGAAGAATTCTGTGGAAAGAATTTGTGATTAAGATGCATGCCTTTGGATATGATACCCAAGGATGAGGTTTAGGGTATGAGGAGAACCATTCACTCATCCACACTGATGAAGGAGGAAGCTTTTAAGAAGGGCTCAAGGCCCAAAGGCACCAAAAATACAGGACTAAACAAAGTCCTGGTGATACTGTTCTTCCAAGCCTAGGTTACACTGGGTTTGACTTGCCTTCAGTCAACTCTTTACATCTSCACCGTGATGGTTCTCCACAGAAACAGAGCTTCTTGTCTCTGTATGGAATAATATGGTGGTTATCTGGTCTAGAGACAGGTGCTGCTCAGCAAAAATGCATTTACTTGTTATTCAAAGCAGGATGGCTTCGATGGGACTAACTTATAGATCCAAATGGAAACGATTTTTGCTCTGGGCTGTGCGGTGTGACCTTCAACCCATTGGAGAAATCTATTTCTCCTATCCTGGCTTATTTATTACCTGTGAAACATTCAGGACTTCAAATTACAGTTAAGATTAGCTTAGCTGCCTGTCACTTTCCCATTCAAGGTCAAATTATTGCCTTACATAGCGTGAAGCTTCTTGAAAAAAGTACTYCCTYCTCAAGGGAAATAGATAAAATTTGGTGTCTGGTACCTAGCAGATCTGTCTGCTTTGGGACTGCTTATGTTGTATGTTCATTGTACCATCTTATTATCAAAGTATTTCTGTTTGTTACCTCTCTTAGTAGTGCAAGTTAGGGCAAGATTCAGATGCAGATAGAAATAATGCAGACAAATGCAGATGTCATATAGAATTTGGACAGATAAACCACATTTCACCAAAATTTATCTGCCGTATCACCGTTGTGTCTTCACCACCACACAGTGAAACTTTCCAAACTCACAGGCCTGAGGGCACCCTGATTACCTGACCAGGACAGAGCTTTTCCACCAGATATCAAGACTATTTGTGGCATTTGAGGCCAGGCTGTTTTGACGCATCGACTCTCTTAAGTGGATATAGGATTGCRTTAAGATCTCCCATAAATTAAGGAAATTAGCTCCACGTAGCTTTATTAGAGCGGACTCTTCAGCAGTGCTTAAGCAACTGCTTTGAGAGCTGTTGAGAGAGCTCCTGTATCAGAAGTTTGCAGAACGCRTGAATTTCGGTGCCTGTTTTTCAGCATGGCACACCTGATCTGGAGATCAGTTTGTCAGACAACACATGGTCCTGATCTACATTAGCAGACCCAATCGGGGTGGAAGTTTGGTTCTTGCATGCTCACAAATCAAAATATCATACATTTTGTCTTCATTAACCATGTCAGAACTCTGATACCTCTAAGARATGTATTCTGTGTCTTCTTCCCAGTCTGTCAAAAAGCCAGGGAGCCACCACAGCTGCTTCCTCTTCATCTGATCAGCTTGTCCGTTACCTGATGCAAAACATCCAACTTTTAGGTCTAAGATTATATTTCTTTTCTTGTTCAGAGCTCTGCTTGTCCTTACCCCCCTTTCTCCTACATTCTTTACATCCAGGCTTCACCAACAACCCCTTCCTGATCGGATATCCCAAATATTTAGGACTTTGGGGCAGACAGTGCTCATTTATTTTCACCTGGTTATATGGTACCCAACTTCTCGAATACAGCTGTGCAGTGAGTGAAATATTTTAGACTTGTAAATCGAGGCTTTCTCTTTGCCTTAACACTGGTGGAAGCTGAGGATCTTGGCAAGATTGGGTCTTTCAACTAAAAGGGCCTTGGGGAAGGGTCTTTTCTCAGCTCTGCTCGTTGTGASCTTGGCAAAGCTGCTGTGTGAGATGGCAGGTTGCATAAATACGGCAGTGCTCCTGTTAATGTGCTAACTTTGAAAAATTCAACCTCCTCTTCCTCCCCTCCAGGGTCGATGGGAAAGCCAGCAGGATATATCCCAAGGTGCCGCAAATTCCAGTAGAGGAATCAGCCCATCTCGTAGCTCTCTGCCAGGCTCTGTGCAACAGAACCACTCTCCGGATGCAGGTAAGGGCTATCCTAGAGCTCAGTCAGCTCCAGGGAAAACGCAGTGAAATCATCCCAGCTCCTGCGTGGCAGACGAAGCAATTTCCTCTTCAAGGCAACTTCCATGGAGTTTCCTCACTGCACTCTTAGCTGCATGAATATACAACAGTCCTGCCTGCCTACCCGCCTCCTGCAGCCAGCCTTCGCCTTAAACAAGATGCTACTTCTGCAAAGTGGTAGCTGCCAAGTGCTTGGAGGTTTCCTTGTTCGCTGAAAAGGCCGTCTCTCTCTCTCAGAAGCTTAATTTCTAAACGAAAGTTAGCTGGACTCTGTCCATAATGTGTTGTCTGTTACCTGAGTAGAGCAAGGAAAACAACACAGCTACTCAGGTTTTAGAAAGCAGCCAGCRCTGGAATTGGATGAATATTTTGCAGTTGATTGTACCTAATGTAGGATGAAAACTGCAGTAGTAGATAGTGGTATTTTCTCAGGAGAAAGTAGATTAGAAAAGCAGGGTATGTGTGTATGTGTTTGGGTTTTTTAACATGCATCTTTTCAGCTCCTGCTTTTAGGAGGTTTTATAACTGCCATTAAAACCGTTGTGTGGCCATCCTTTTCCAATTTTCTTTCTGGAGCATTTTCTACTGCTGCAAATTGTAAAGCATTTTACACTTCCAGTTGCAAAAAAACAAGCTTTGTAGTACCAGGTGGTAAAATATTTTTCTGCATTTTGCACAGCAATATACTGCAGCTACAGGTTAAAATTTACCCAAATTGATATATTCCTTTTAAGGAAGGAGAAAACAATAGCTGTGTTTTAACTTTGACAATGCTTTGATCACTGGTTTATGTCCTCCTCAAAGTTTGATTAAAATAATGATAGTTTTAATAGTTTTCCTGATTTTTCTTTCTGCTTGCCCMAAAAGCATAACCCATCTTTTTTTATCTTTTCCAGCTGGACTTGGTAGCCTTGCTGCTTCCTACCTGAATCCTGTAAAATCCTTGGTGCCTCAGATGCCAAAGCTGCTCAAGTCTCTCTTTCCTGTTCGAGATGAGAAGAAGGGCAGGCAGACCTCTCCTCTTGCACAGCAGGTAAAGAATTAAATCAAATAGGCTCTGCTGTAATATTGGGGAGTGCTGGTAGACTCACTGGCAAAGTGTTGCTTTATATGTTGCTGCAGTACAAACAGGGCTTTTAGTCATAGCAAAGCCCTGTGRTGCATTTCCCCTCCGTTCTGCCCAGAGATAGTGGAGCTGTTTAAACTTATTGATACACTCAGCCCGCTTGGCTTTTTAAAAGTGCCAAGTGTACTACCACTGTGATTTATGGTARTACCCCTTGCAGCAACAATAGTAAAATTTATGAAGTGCACTTAGTGTTGTTTGTGTATTGCCAAGTGGAAAAAGTAATTCGGTTTTTAATTCTTGATTTCATTTACCATCCCCCTTCAGCTCRTGTCACCTTTTGCTGCCTTTTTCCTCTGGGTAGTTGGGTTTGTTTCCTGTCCTGTCTAGACCAGGTGCCAGAGAAGCATTGACCTTTTTTGGATGCTGTGATGCAAAAACACCTGGTCCAAATGTGGCTTCTCTGCTCTGGATTGCAGTAGATGAATGGTCAAGCAGACTGGGCAACACTACTCTTTTAACAGGAGCAAACAGATGAARTACAGAATCCCTTTACAATTCAAATCCCCTTCTTTATATGAAGGGCTGTAGTTTATTTATAAAGGAATAGCGCTCCATTGTCTGGAAAAAACGTGTTAGGAAGATAAATCTGGAGCCAGATCCCACTTATCAAATGCAAGTCCATTTGGTCCCTGTTTTGTTTGAGCATGCAACTAACTCTGCTCTGTTCCTGTTCACCAGCTCAATCTGGAGCTTACAGAGTGGCTTATGCATTGCCATAGACATTTCTTAACTCTTCATATGCAGAGAAATACTTTAAAGGAATAGAAAAATTTCTAGAAAAATCTGACATCCCCAAACACACAGTTTTTGTGGTTGGATCGTCTTTGTTCTGTTCACTTGTTTACTGTAGTTAAAACTACTCTTGCAAGAACCTCTGYGGTTTACTAGGTGAGATTTTGTCGTGATAGAAGCATGGTGATATTTTAAAAATATTTTTTTAAAAGCCATGAAGACATTAAAACGTAAATATTGTCCGGTAACTTATAACAGAGCTAGCAAAAATAAAAATGACGKGTTTAAAATATTTTTAAGTAGAGTGTGGTTTTGTTCTTCACACAATAATAAAACGAACTTGTTTTATTCCCAAATCTTACCTAATTTTATGCTTTACTTTTTCATGTTACCTTCCACTTAGAGCAGCCTTAGTGTCGAGCCTGAAATGGTGTTGCTTTACTCATCCATAAAACGGAGATAATGAAAACGAAGGCAGTGGTTTTCTTCAAGGTATTTGGGTATCRGAAGATGCAAATAGGTGCTCTTTGCAATTGCAGTGAGAGCCTTTCACAACTTCTTGAATTCTCACTGAATCAGAGCGCTGAGATTAGAAACGAGGCCCAATTTCCTGCCTCTAGTCTAACCACCTGTTCCCACTCCTTCCTCCTGCTCGAGATCAGCCTTGTGTTATTTGTCTTGAAGTCAGGTTTTAAACTGCCAAGGCATCCATTTTAAGGAATTTTTAATGTACGTTGTGGATTGCTACGGCAGCTAAAACAATTGGGTCATCACCTTGATAGGGAATCTTAACAGTCCTTATTTGCATCGGAGAGCAACCCAAGGGTTTTCATGACTGTAATGAAACAAAATCTTAAAATTACTACAAGTTTTGGTGCTTTTAGTTTTGAAATAGACCAACTCAGCTGTATTGCCAAATTGTGTAACTGGCTTGAGGTGTTCACCGATGCTCCTCGCTGCTCCGTCGGGAAGCAAACTGGGCTGCATTGCTCCTGCTCCTAGAAAATACAGACCAATGCCTCTTAGTGCTGTGCGAGAAACTAAACTCCAATATACAGTACCAGGGGACGTAAAGGGAATGTGCAGGGTGAGAGTTAGGTGATAAAAACACAGAGGTGATAAAAAACACAAGAAACACAAAGGCCAGGAGGGTAATTTCAGCTGCAACGTAATCTAACTGCTTAACGGGGAATTGATGGACTTCCACAGTGAACAAAGCTGGAGTATGGSAGCCTGTTAACTGTCTGAAATGTAAACGCTGCCTTGTTTCTCGGGAAGTGAGCAACAAATTGGTAGAACTGCAGAAAAGGAGCGGAGATTACTAGAGGACTGTTTCCAAAGAAAATGGAAGGAGCTAAATGGTGTTCACCTGACTAAGAGCAAAGGCGTAGGCAGGTAATAACAGGTCTTTTGACCATAAAAAGGTAGGAAGTGGCCACATTATCACTCTCTCCTCACTCATCYAACTTTCTTGAGTAAAAGAATTTTGTAAGCCATTGCTGAGCTCAGTTTTCAACTTGTATCTGTTGCTTTATATGAGAATAATTATCTAAAGTTATTAAAATCTGCTCTGGAAAARTGCTGGTGAATTGCTAGCAAAAATGCTAGCAAGTCTCTAGTATACTGTGGCAAAATTAGCAGTTTTAGATGGCGCTACGACCATGCCAAATGCATTAGTTTTGTTTTGCTGAAGTTTTCTTGTTAACAATGTCTTGGTCCTAAGCTGCCAGGGATTTTAGTGCTTTTGAGTATCATTTCCAAGGGAAGCAGTACTTAACTTCCCTTAAAAACTTGCAGAAAAGGTTAAGTTGACCGTGACCAAGCAGCCCTCGGAGTGGATAAGCMCATGTTCCTATGTGAGTAAGCAGAAGGCAGAGTTCTCATCCCTCCTTCTGAAAATGCTCATTTTAGCAACCTGTTTCCATCACGTGCCATTGCTTAGGCTAGCGGTCTCCGAGTAGACGAGCACGTACAAAAACCCTCTAAACTGGACGGTCCTTCCCCGTTCTGTGTTTGTTTATAGCCAGTCGTTGCCCGAGTTTCCAAAACGCAGGCRCATTCCAGCCAAGGTGGTGGCAGCTCTCGAAACTGCTGTCTTTGACCTTCTGATGCAACTTTAGTAACTAATCTGGAGAATAATGAACCGCAATTAATGAAATCTGCTCTCGTATTCAAGTGTGTTTCTCAGACAGCACATAAAATAATTGAAAGAACTTCCTGCTCTCTAATTAGTTAGATTGAATTAATTTGGCATAATAGGATTCTTTATGTAACTAGCAGAATGGCTTCCGATGAAGCTGTTTATGTACCTGAAAGATTGGTTTCTGATGAAGCTGTTTATATACTTTTTAAGTTAGAAAATGCCTATTTTCTCAGTAATCTGCTGCCTTTAAATTAATTGCCAGTACTCTGTAAATAAAAATGCCAACAATTTAAGCCTTTTCTGATTGCAGGAATAGCTTTTTATTTTCCTAATCTGTTCTTTAAAGGGTTTAGCGTTGCAGCGAGCAAGATTTAAAGCCTCGCCAACCCGTAGTGCTGATGGGGAGACGTTTAAAATACTTGCTTAAAATATGCAGGTGAAGGGAGAATCAGAGTTTCATCTATCTGTGCTTAATTATATTACGTACATGCTCTTGAAGCTTGTCTTTTTTATTAGCGTGCCGAGGCTTTCATAGTGTGCGCCAAGCAGAATTCCTGTTCTTTACCTTATGACCCTGTTGATCTCTGGGAACTGCCTGTGTAATTACATTTTAGGGCATCACTGGGTGCTGCTATTAAAAATGTACATATTAAAATCTCGGTTTCTATTTTTTGACTTTGCCGTAGCAAAGGCAAATTCTTCCGACCAGGGTGCGCTCAGTAAGTGGGCTTTGGTCACCTTCATGTTTAAGTACCTCCTTGGATGGTCAAATGTCTTTTTGTTGGCATAGGGCTTAAAAGAGAGATCCTGAGTCACTGCCGTCTCTTGGAAAAAAAAGCTCTTGTTTGAATTTCCATGTGCTAATATAATTCCTCTTTGTTTGTGGCCTAGAAAGGCAGACACATGACGGCGAGGAGAGGGCAGCGCTCAGTTTGTTCTCTTTCACCTTCTGGTGCAGATGTAGTAATTAATCTGAAATATAATGAAATGCAGGTAATGAAAAGCTCTCTAAATACACAAAAGCCTCTCTCTGGCAGAGCTATAAAAAAATACCACCAGTTCCATGAATGTGCATGGCGCGTGGTAGAATTGAAATAACTTTACATTCCTTAATCAAATGCAAAAAATTTGGCCTTGTAGGACCCTCTTTAAAACCTAGAGAGGTCTTTTTTCAGAGTTTCAAATGAGGAACCATTTAGATGCTCTAATCAGCAGAGCTCACAGATGCTCTGTGGCCAGCTGAGCTAATATGGGTCTCATTCTTGGGACTGGCTTGTTAGTGTTTGGGCTGCTTTATGAGTTCAGTTCTCCTTATCATCCTCTTAAAAATACTTTTTAATGAGAATGAGTGTGGGAAACTGTCTTTTAAAGTTCTGCAAGACAACCACAGAAACTTCTTTATAAACTAACCACAGAGCGATTACGAATTACCCTCTTAATCTTTCTGCCTGGAACTAGGAATGAAATAATTTAACTGCCTAGGAAACACGGTATGTTTAATTTTGCATAAAATGCATTAGAAATGTGGAATTCAAAAATATGATTACTGGCTGAAACGTTCCACATATGAAAGGTGAAATAAAAGGTTTTTGGTTTGGATTAATATTTAAATGCACAGTGTCTTCAAAAAAAGAAAAGTACTTGGATTTCAGATCTCCTCAGGAAATAAATGAGATTTTATATTTTGAAGATGGGCTTTAAAATGATTTTAAAATCAGGGACAAGGAGGAATATTGTTGGAAGGGGAGCTTTTTGTGAAATGGATTCAACTCTCTTGGCTGTGTATTAGGGGATTCTGAGCTCTTACTGCATTGCTGTGCGTGGCTTGCAAAAGTGTTTTATCCCAAGTGCTCAGAACTGACTTAAATCCCCATTTAATGAAGCAACTGCTATGCCCTACTGGAGAAGTTTCCAAGAGCTGCTTTTAAGGTGTTGATCTGAGCGTAATACTGTCAGAGTGACAGTCCTGGAGCTTAGTCATTCCTATCTGCAGATGGTCACGCGTAGACAGCAGCAGTGCAAGCTTGCTGGTCGTGTCCCTTAGGGCTGCACCAGCTACAACCTTGCCTGGATCGTTTCTGGAGGCCGCAGGACATGCATTTTCTGCAGGTATTAACCTTTGGAGAGCCTCATTCCCTGCCACCAAGTTGAAGAGCTTTGTGCATTGGTCACCATCCTCAGGGTTGGCTTCCAAAATCTGGAATGACGTTGAGATACCATATGGTTTGGAGCCCGTTGAAGAGGTTGCTGTGTCATCTCTGTAATATATGGTATGGAAAAGGTTTATCTAGGGGTTCATAGTGCCTTGGTACCTAGGCTGAGGTGTGTGGTCTCTTTTCTCCTTCAAGGCCACCAACGTGCCAGATTGGCAGCCAGATGACGAGGCTTTGGGTCCCCACAAAACGTGGGCAAACTGGGCACCCATCTGACCAGAGTATGTTGGGCAGGCAGACCCGGACCAGCAGCTCATAGGAGAGAGCTTTTCCTCTACATTTTGATCCAAAATATTTCAAACTGCATCGCTTTCATGTTTGCTCGTGCTCCATGTTTTGCCAATTCTATTGAAGGAACGGTGCCAAAAATTAACTCTGTAGAAGGGTTGTGTTTTGCCGTAGGGTAAATATATGTCTGCTCCAGTAGCCGCCATCTACACGCGCTCAGTGCCGGAATTTGGCTGTAAACTCWGAAATATTTTTCAGCCAGCAAATGTCTTCACAGACCAAAAGTGTCAAACGTTGCTTTTAATACCCCCACCAGGTAACTTGACTGCATTTCACAACAAAAGTTTGTTTTAGTACATTTTGCTACCCCGGAGGGGGTGTTTTTTTACATATCTGTTTCTTGTCAACAGCAAAGTTGGGCARGTGCCACTTTGGATAATTGCTTTTTCTTTTTTCCCCCTCCGTGTTTTTCTGRACGTTGTTGGCAAAGTTACTGTAAGAGTTTTGAGATTTGTGAGCCTTTCAGGGGGAGCAGAGCATCTTAGCAATTGATGAGGAATGATTTAAGTGTAACGGTTTTATTTGATATCAGCTGTGTTTTTAGGTTGCATGGATTTGCATGCTGTGAGACTGAAGGTTTTTGAGAGATAAAAAAGAAAAAATACATTTTCCTGCGTTTCTTTTAAAGAGAGGAAAGGAAATCAAAGGAATGGAGAAGTAACACTGAATACTTTTTCTTCTTGCAATTCTAAGCGTTTGTGTCCTGATAATAACGCCACTTCTTGGAGCGCTTTACAAAGATGGGGGGAAAGTGGGGCAAAAAGACCACTCTATGGTGCCTTGGTGCAACTGGAGCAGGCCTGATTTTAGATACGCATTTTACTGGAGCAGCCCTGTTTCTTCTCCTGGATTGATGAGAAACAAGGAGGACAACAGTTCCCCTTCGTGTGGCCTTTCTGAGATGCCAAAATGCATCGTCTTTGGCCATGGGCYAGACACCAAGAGGTTTAACTGGGTTTATTTGTATTCAGCAGCTTCACGCTGATGTTCACCTGCACCTCTGCAAAAGGTTGAGTCCTGTGGAGGTGCCTGCCTAGGGATTAGCCCTGAAGTCTTATGACTGCAGGGTGGGATTTTTTGTCAAATTTGTTATTTTTATGCAGTCATGAAGAGCTTGAAATCCCACTGTTGCCTGCCCAAGCTCAGGGCCCCCTCAGGGCCCAACTGCTGTGRATCAAATACAGTTGAAGACCAGGAAATTCCTGTTCTGCCACATACCCTGTTCACGGGGACATGGTGACACTGCTGTTGAGCCCCGCGCTTGTAGGATCTACCCATAAGAAAGATGGTCCCTTTCCCTTCTACGTGTTTCCCTGAACATGAACGTGAAYGTTGAGTTATCCCTGCACATCTGAGATGTGTTGGGATACCTCACTTTTCCAGGCAATCTCTAAACTCTCTAAACTATAATTATAGTTATTTCCTTAGTACCTACTTACTAATGGTTTTGATGTGCTCATTGAAGTCCGTTCCRCTTAGACGGTTGCTGCTTTAGTCCAGCTGCAGCTCACGCTCCAGGGAACGGGAATTCTGCCTCGAACCCCCTGCATCGTGCACCGTACTCGAGTCCTAAAGCTGTGTTTGTTTTTAGGCATCATTGACTTGTTCTAATTCTGGTCCTCCCYGGCTTCCCAGAACTAGCTCCAAGCGCACGTCCAAGTGCATGATCACAAAAAGCCGATTCCTCAGGCACCTCAAACAGACCCCGTCTGCTCTGCACTCCACTTTAGTGGCAAACTCTCCATCAGCAGGCTTGAAGAAGCAAAACCTGCTGCTCTCCTGCTTGCTTTTACTGAGCCCACCCTCTAATGTCTTTGCAAAATGGCTTGGATCTACTGTGAAGTTGTTGTTTTCTGTCTTTTGCCTCTTTATTTTTGCTTTGAGCAACTGTGTTGTTATTCCATAGCTGCCAATCGCTGCATAAATAATAGCTGCTCTTTTTCCCCGTGTTTATCTCTGTTTTTTTGGAAGAGGATTGGTCAAACTCCCGCCTTCCTGTCCTTAGGAGGGATGCAAGAGAAGAGTACCCTGCTCTTCAGCTGGAAGGTAGAGCTGCCTTGGAAACTAGCACTGCCTGCAAATTGCCTGCCAAAGGACTTTCCTTTCCCTTCCAGGAAAGAAAAAAGAAAAGGAGAGGGGGAAAAGCAGACTGCTCCCAAATTTTATCATATGTCATCCTTTAAAGAGCTCTTTGCTTGAAAGTCTGAACTTRCAGTACATCATTTAGCTGTGCTAAGGAGAGACGTTTCTGGGGTTTTTCTCCTTTTGCCTTTTCTTCATGCTTTCGTTCCCTGAGATTCTGGATTGAATTGATGGTCCCTTTCCCTGTCCTGTCGACAGTGCATGATATCCCAACCTTACCCTGATATTTGTAGCCAAGTGTCACCATTTGCAGTTACAGCCTCACGAGACTGTTTCAAGTGATTATTTCAGATCTTTAATTAAAAAAAAAAAAAAAAAAAAAGAAAAGCTGCATGCAGAGCAAGTGAGGAACATTCATAGTGAAACCTTCCTGTTCAGTCCAATGCCAGGTTCCAAGGAGCAGGTCCTGTCGAAAAGCAAGAGATGCTTTTGGAAATAAGAAGTGGTCCCCCTGGGGCAGGAGCAATATATCAAGGTTAGCCAGGGATGGGTGTTCTTCACTCTAACCTGCAGTGGGGATGTCCTCACTTGAAAAAAACGATGCCATTTTTTACTTCCTATTTGATTTGAAGGAAATATTGCTAAAATCTAAAATGGCCTAAGACAGCAGAGATGGAGAAAGAAAATCTTTGTAGCTGGACCGGCATGACCTCAGAGCACTTTGTCCTCTTGTTGCTCAGTTTTAATGCCTACACTAAAGGAAACTTAGTGCACTATGAATTTGTAGCTGCTGTATGCGTTGAAATTCAAGGATGCTTGTGTTACCTTGTTTAAGGCATTTATTTGACCCTTCAGAGCATGCCAGCAGAATGCWTTAAAACAGCAGCACCCTGTCCGCGTGTGACAAAGGATTGCTCGCTATTCCAGAATTGCAAATGTAAATTGTAATGTTTTCCTCTTCAGTTACACCAGCTTGACAATATTTAATCCTCTAAGTGAATGACGCTGTGCTTTTCAATTCCTGCAGCCTGTGCCCCGAATTATGGTTCAGTCTGCCAGTGTGGATGCCAGTGCTACGAAGATGAAAGAGGTGGGTTTATCCTCAGACATGAGGGTGCAGTTTTGCTGTTCTCATTACTGGAAAGAAGAGGTGGTAAAAGCAACTGCTGGGAGAGTTGCTTAAAAACCTGTTGCATTTTGCCGGTGCTTCACTCCGGGACCATTAAATGCTGTGTGTGTTGCTCTTGTTTTCTTAGGTCCTGCAAAAGTCTCCCYGTATGTTGCTCATTACATGTTTATATTTGACAGCCTGGCTAATCGTATGATTGCATTAGCTGTTAACTAGCTGAAATTTAGCTGGTTTGCTGCTTTCAAAGGCAAATTGCTAAGCCCTGACGCTTGCTGTAAACAGAACGTGGCTCTTGTTTCGAGTGTTGCACTTAAATCTCAGTTTTACATTTCAGGTCGATTCATGAGATCGGTGTGAAAAAAGGCTCAAATCCAGCCCCCCTTCCCACCCTCCCCTTCATATCAGCAGCCTCCTCCCAAAGAGATTTAGAGACATCCTAATTTTTTAGAGTACATGCGCTGGCCAAAGTTATTGATCTATCAGATTTAGTAAACTTTACAGCCAAGCAATACATCACTGAAATGGGCTGTTAATCTCGGGAGGTGCAGTTAATTTCCTACTCGGAACGCGCACGGCGCCGGGGACATTGAGGTGGGAAACAGCAGTTGGGAACGGGGACGTAAGTGACAGTTTAGTGGGAAAGCCGTGATTTATCAATGCTGAAAGGTAAGCCAAATAACTGTAAGAGACTTATAGATCATGGCTGTTTTCACGTTCCATATAAATCCTGCTATTCAAACAGCAAATGACCATTCCTGTAATATAAATAATTTTTCAGTAAATATTGGGGGACATATTTCTTTTCCTAGATGCTTTTTCTATTAATGGAAGAAATGAGCTGACAATCCTCGCGGGCTGGTAAAAGCTGACTTCAGAGCAGCCTTTTGGAGGTGGCAGCTCCCCCAGGCTTTAGACAAGCCTGGCACTTCCCAAAGGCCTTGAATTCATTTTCTTTTTAGCCCAGGTATTTTGGCTATCCGATCTCTGTAGTTTTCTCTCCTTGTGTTTCAGGTTAACCAAGGAGAAGCGGCAAAGCAGCCGTTTGAAGCGGCCGTGCAGCCGTCGGAGGCGGAAAAGCCCCCGGAGAAGACGCCCAAAGTGCCTTTGCAGCAGCCGACCGGGGACATCCAGGCCCAGGAGTCCCAGGAGGGGCCTCCGAGCCCCCTGAGCGAAGCCTCCAGCGGCTACTTCTCTCACAGCGTCTCCACGGCCACCCTGTCCGAGGCGCTGGCRGCCGGGGGCGATGCGGCCCCGCTGCCCTGCGAGGTGCCTGCACCCTCGGAAGGCTCCTGGGAGAGCTCTCCCTCCGCCAAGAGAGAGAACGTCCCTCCCTGCGGCCTTCCGGGCGCTCACGCGAGGCGGAAGGGCAGCGCTGAAGTGAATGGGAATGATGCTTTGAAAGCCAAGCGTGTTGTTTCTCCCGTGATGCAAAGTGAACAGGTAAAYGATGCCGCTGGAGGCACCGGTGCGAAACCATTTCCTGCCGCTTCCACCCCAAAGGAGGAGGTGCCACCCAAGCAGTCAGCGGAGCCGGCAGGACGAGCCCCTGGGAGAACAGAGACAGCCCCAGAACCGGGGGTTCCSAAACCACAGCCTCATCCCGAGCCGTTGTCCCAAGGCAGCGTCGCAGCCTCCCCCTTCAAAATCCAGAAGGTGAAGACGTCCGAGCTCAAGTCCTTCTCAAGCATGCTGGGCACGGAGGCTCCGTGTCCGCTGAGCGCCCAGGAGCTGCAGGAAGGGGAGAGGAGCTCACCCTCGGCACGGGGACTGGGCCACAACGGAGCAGAGGCGGCAGACGACAAACTGGAAGTGGCTTCTGACTCGGAAGACACCAATGAAATCCCCGAGTGGCTCAAAGAGGGGGAGTACGTCACAGTGGGCGCCAATAAGACGGGCATCGTTAGATACGTTGGTCCCACGGACTTTCAAGAGGGAACGTGGGTTGGCGTGGAGCTGGATTTACCTTCAGGTAAAATACACTTTAGTACATAGAAGTGCACACTCATTTATTTGAAAAGAAACCTTTATTCCTTTAACCTTGATTTGAAACCTTAGATAGGAGGTTGGTTTAGGAGCCACAAAGCTCTTTTAATTCTTTAACCAAGCTGGTGTTGGAACCGCTCACCAAGGTCATCGGTGTCAAGGAGCTGGTGCTCGAATTGAAATGAGCAGGTACCTTCCTGGCACGTGGTGTGCTTGGAAAAGCTGAAGTAGAGGGTATGTGAAGGAACAGAAGACTCTCTGGATTTTGTCATTCCAGCAAGCAAACAGTGCTGGAACGTGTGAGAGCTCTAGTCCCAATTCTCATTTGTGAATTCATGCTATATTTTATATATTTATATGCATATATATATATACACACACACACAAACACATAACCTGGTGAGCACCAGCTTATCTGGCCATGGAGGAAGCTAATGGCAAAGGGGCTTGGGGTCTTCTGAGGACTCAGCTGCTGACTTTATAGATTTTTTTTTTTTTCCTTTCTGTTTCCCCAAGGATTAAATGTCTCATTTGCTAGACCGTAACTGGCTTCCAAAGGCCCTGACACCTCATTTAGGAAATATGGCCAAAAGCCCTAAATCTTTGTCCCTACAAACTAGGATTGAGGTTTGAGCCCTCAGCCACAGCGGGGTTCTGTCTGGTCCAACGTGGAAATAGAAGTAGGGAACCCACAAAAGCAAAGGGATGACCACGTTGCTCCAAGATTTGTTGCGTTTCTTGGCTATTGCTTTACAAATGGGAACTGTCACTGCCCAGGTACTCAGACCATCGCTCCTGAGAGCCTTAAATACTCTAAAGGAAGAAATGCATCACCGGAAAGAAATCAGGTGTAAAACCACCTGATATTTCTTGTCTTCTGTACTCCTGTTGGAAGCTGCTCCCAATTCTTTACTCCTCTGGGCATCAGAGGACTTCTGCATTTCTCAGTATATCCCTGGCCACTTCGCATTTCTCTGCGCTCCTGCCAGCTTCCCCCTCTTGCCTTCCAACAAAATCACAGGATTAAGCAGTCAAAATCCCTTTCCTCTCTCTTCCTGCAGGCAAGAACGACGGCTCCATCGGAGGAAAGCAGTATTTCAGGTGCAACCCCGGCTACGGGCTGCTCGTGAAGCCGGGCAGGGTGAAGAAGGCGCCGGGGGCGGCGAGGCGACGCAGCGCCGGGATGCGGCTCCAAGGGGACCCCAGGAGGAGCAGCGGCAGCTTCTCCGCCTCGGCCTCCAACCTGGCCTCGCTGACGGCCATGGCCAAGGCGGAAGGAGGATCCGTGCGGCCGGAGAAGGGCCAGAAAAACTCGGAGAACCGCAAATCCTGGGCAAACTGAGGCGGGCRCCGCAGCCGGGGAACCCAGTCTTTTGTGGCAAACACTAATGAAGGGTCTTTTTTTTTTAATTTCTGTTTTTATTTTTTTCCTGTGCTTTGGGTGATTGAGATGTTCATTCCTTGCCTTGTCACGGTGCTGGATCTACAGCTTTAGTTTCCTGTTATAAATCGAGGTGCTTCGGCGCACCGCCGATGTCAAGCAACGCAAGCCCGTGGCAGGGGGTGTCTCCCACTTTCCAGACAAGGAGGAGGCACGTGAATAGCTCCAATTCCTGCCCAGGTTTCCCAAAAGCTCCTCAATCAATTAGGAAAAGACCCCAAAGCAGCTTTTTTTTTTGCTTCAGTCTTGTAAGGGTTGCATCCCTAGAGAGCAACACTCAGTGAAAGGGCAAGGTTATAACCATATCCATTAGGCAGAGAGGGGATCAACAAACTCCTGTTTTCAAAGGAAAAAAGAATCCCCCAAACCCTTAATTTCATAAAGGAGCAACTCTGGTGAGCCGGGAGCAGAGCCTGTGTTGATGCCCCCGCTGTTGTCCCTCTCTCCTGTAGAAACCAGCACGATCTGCACAGCTCGTGTGTTATGGATGAGAGCAGGTCTGCGACGCAGGCTTAGGAAAGAGAAGATCGGAGCAGGATTTGCCACATGTGGGCTAGGTAGAGAGCGTTTTCACCTCTTCTTCCCCCAAATTTCTTGACTCCAAAGCACTACAGAACCATATGTCCTTGGCCGTGTCCCTTGGACCCCGAGGGGCTGTGCAGATGTCAGACGAGTGTTTCGCTCCGGCTTCTTCGCTCCTCCCATCAGCAACCCCAAACTCTTGGGTTTTTACCCATTTGGCAAAGCGGACGGGTCACCATTCTCCGGCAGGACCCAGCCATCCTATTTATTTTTATTTATTGCTTTTTAAACACGAAACGTTTGCGCTTTACAATCACCCTCCGCCTGGCACCGCGTGGATAAGCGCTGCCGAAGCCAGCAGCCCTCCCCAAACCCTCCCCTGGCCCGAAAACAGGCAGCTTGGGCTGCCTTTTACAAACACTCGATTTGATTTTTGGTAACCCCAGCTCGTTTTTAAACTTCCTGTGGCAGAAATTGTATGTAACTGTACATGTGAATATACACATGTGCACATACATGTACTTACATATCTCACACTGTTTTCTAACAGATCAAGGGAAGACTACACTTTTGTATCCTAAGCTGTTTATATCATGTTTAGTGATCACAGGGGGCCTGGCCAGCTTGAGCAATGGGCATTTTTATCTACACCGGGCATATTTAGGATGCTGAGTTAATGATTGACCTTTGATATGTACCCAGACTCTGTCCGTGCTGCACGTGGGTCCCCAAGTGCCTTAGCCGCCTGCTTTGGAGGTCCTAGGGAAAGCAACATTGTCATCAAAGGAGACAGGGATGCTTAGTGAAGGAGGTAATTATGCTGATTTACTGTAATTAATACCATTTATGCAGAAGGAATAAAATTAAAATAGAAACTCATCTGTAGCTGCAATAAGGGCAACGGGTTACAATGCAGCATGCGTAGGATGCCAGGGATTTGTGTATCCTCCCGGCCTGGTGTAGGTAGATTCAGTATTTTCCTAAAATTTCTTAAGGAGATCTTAACGTAAAAATGTACAGACCGTCTTTTAAATGTGTTTTTAGTGTACAGGTATTCCTCTGTTTCCTTTGCACAAAACCCCTGTCCTTTCAAACTAAGAGTGGGAGAAATTCAGTGATGCTAAAACCCTGCGGAGGGAGGTTGAAGGGCAAGAAACAATTCCTGTAGGCGTGGGTCGTGCAGCCAAACAACTCGTGTCCAGCAGCACGATGAGTCTCGCCGATGCAGGGCTGCCCGCTCCTTAATACAATGCCTCTTCCACTGCCTTGTCTTCACAAATTATTTTTAACACTTTTTTTAATGCACTTTGTTCCAACATGCTACAAAAAAAATGTTAGCTAATGTGAAACATCTTCCCAACCTCTGTCTTTATCTCTGTTTTTTTTTTAGTCTCAGCATTTCATTGATTGGATTTAGGGAGAGATCTTGGTGGCTGCTCGGGCACGTTGAAGCCTGCGGGTCTGACCAAAAGGGCCACCAAGTTGCAGAAGGGAGAGGGTCCAGCAAAAGGTTGGGTTTGGAGCTCACTTGTCCTTCCACCCCTTTGGGACATGTTTTCTTTATTTAATTTGTTCTTAATATAATTTTCCTTTTATAAATTCCTTGGGACGTATTTTTTCCTTAGTCACTTCCGCATTGCCCAAGCTGCAAGAATGAGAAGTAACAGTTTGCCCTCGGCCTTGCTCGTGCTCCCACCACCTTGCCTGGGCATTTGTCACCGTGAGCGTGCGTCCCTGTACGCAAAGCCAAGGGTGACATTAAGCAGCTGCTCAGGAAACACCCCTTTAGGGCCATCCTGAAGGTGACAGACTCTTTTATTTTACTTTATTTTATTTGTAACAACTACCATTTGTAAATCCTGACAGCAACGCTAGGCAAAAAGGAGTAGGTAGATGCTGTTCTGAACTGGAAGGGCCTGGCCCCCACGGCTGACGTGTTCATAACTATGCATCTTTTCCAAGATTTTCATGCACTTTATGCAGGGAAGGCGACTCTCTGAGGCAGGAGCCCCCGTTTGTAGCGAGTGTCTCCCCCAGCCAGCAAGGAGGTTGTGGTGAGTGTCTAACCCCAGCCTGGAGCCCTTGCTCCGGGTGTCRGGCCGTGCGCCGGCCTTTCCCCTCGCTCCTGTCCTTGCACAAGCAGTTGCATTTCAGCAGTGCCTTATCCCGGGGTCAGACACTACTGCGGCGCGGGGCGCGCACAGGAAACCCTCCTGGCCCGGGACCCCAAACAAGTGTCTTGTTCCCCTCTGTGCTGCATTTTCCCCCTCACTCCAAACCCACCGTTGGGTTTCTCCCCCTCTCCAGAAAAGCCCAGGTGCCAACACAGCTTGGCACCAAAATATCTCTATATAAATGTATGTATTTTTTTCCTCTGTTTTTCTTTTCCACCAACACTAATGTCTGCGGGGTCCCAGCAGAGCTTTCCTGCCTCGTCTYTCTGTTGATGTTCTTGTAAATGTAGCGGTGTGTGTATATACGGAGCGGCTCTTCGCGGCTGGGGCGGTCGGTGTACGTTAAACGAGCTACGAATCCAAAGACACTTTGTAATGAGCTGTAAAGTTTTTAATTATTTCTGTATGATACTAAATCRCTGTAATATTGTACGATATCTGCAACGCAGCCTGCAGTTCCTGAATAAACGGCGTCTTTAGAGCGGGTAAGTCTGGGYTTCGTTAACGTCTGCGGATCGGAGCCCTTCCCGAGCGGGATAAGCAGCCCGGGAGGGTTATTTAGATGCCAGATTTTCCATTCCTCTAGTGAAATTACTGGTATATGGGGGAAAAAAAAAGGTTTTGTATTTTTTTATGAAAAAAAAAAAAATTGCAGCGGCCACAGCACCCAGCCCAGGCCTCTGGAATACAACAAAAAAGACACCAAAAAGAAAAGGTGTTTTTGGAGCCGTGCCCCAAGCACCCGTCTGGCTCCTTCACTTCCCAAAGAGCAGGAAGGTTCTGGGCAGAAAAGTAACTGGAACGGAGGAATTTGTGTTCCTGAAGAAGCCCAGGGTGAAGCAGCCCAGGGCTCGCACAGGTGGAGCCGCTGTCCTTGAATATTGCTTCTGAATGGGCACAGGGTCTAATTTTATTTTATTCCTTGTTCTGTTTATCTACATTTTTCTCTGAAATACTGGGAGGGARGGGCAGGAGAGGTGTGGGGTCTTTTTTCTCTTTTTCTATTTGTYTTTAAGGCAACAAGCACCATGTTGCTTCCCCAAGCCCTGCTGCAAGTCATTTTGCAAAGGCTGTTTATTTTATAATTAGTGGCACCTTGCAATCAGTGCAAGAAAAAAACCAAGCCTTTCTTCTCCTTATGGATTTGCTTTCCAGCAGCCCCAGCTTCTCCTCCAGCAGCTCCATTTGGAGCTGCTCTTGAATGAACCCAAGTGCTAGAGGGGACACAGAGGCCAATGGCCCTGGCTGCCAGCACAGGAGCAGAGCTGGAGGAGGAGGAGGGTCTCTATTTTAGCAGGAAATCCTCCAAAAAGCAGCAGCCAAGGCCTCCAAMCCCAAGCACAATATTCCACCACCACCAGCCACTCAGTTCTTCTACCTCCAGTTTCTCCCAAATTTGAAGATTTTCGAATATCTACAGAAAAAAAATCCTCATAGCCCATTGCAAAGGTTTGCCCAGGCAGTGCCCTCCCCAAGGACTCCACAGCGAGGCAGCAGCAGCGTTGAGTTATACRTTTTTATTTTCTAATAGATACAATACTAAAATAAACACAAATTAAAAAAAAGTCTTCTTAAACCAAAACTGTACAAAAAAGCCGTTATACTACATTTTTAATTACAGAACAGTCTACTGTCCAAAAGGCACTAATCCAGAATAGGAGATACAAGGATACAGGACTCATTGGGACTAGTTTAATCAATACAATAGAGCACTTGTTTCTCTGTCCAGTCACGTACAGAAACAAGGACTTTTGCTACAGTCATTACACACTGTTATAAATATGAGCCCTACGGGGGGAAAGATGCAGCATCGCCCTCCCAAACCCAAAGCTGGGGCTAGTAACAAATTAAAAAGGAGGGGAAAAAAGAGAGGTGAGCAAAGGACACAAGGGAAAGGGATGGCACGTGTAGGCTCGTGGCACCCGTTGCCTAAGGGAGACAGGATGACTTAACATGGTTGGTTCTGGGATGGCTCCTCAACATGGCATCATGGTGTGGTTGGGCCATGTTGCTGTTATGGGTCAAGAGCGAGGCCCATGGTGGGTCTGGTGCCCACCTGGAGACCATCTAGGTGAAGACCATCCACGTGAGGCCAACCAGCATTAAGACCATCCATATGAGGAGCTACTGCCCCGTGCCAGCAGTTCTTGACGTCGCCATGAGGAGCATCGGCCAGCCCATCCCATCGAGGGCCAACGCGGGGCCCGAGGGGCTTGGGCAGGAGAGGGAGGCTGCATCTTTCAAACAAACAGTGTCGTACACAGAAAAGACAAAGACAGGCATCCGGATGTGAACAAAAATAATAACGAAGGAATATGATCCAACCAAAACAGAAAGAAAGAAAGAAAGAAAAAAAATCTCTTCTCACATCATCCTATACTACATCCTCCTTCTGCTTAGCAGAAAATTGTACGTACACAAAAATACAAATACACAATTTTGTAGAACAGTCTGATTTTAATATATTTATATATATTTATATTTATATGAGTGGCAGGTTAGTTCATTATATAGAGCTTTTTGCACTTTTGGCTCATATGCAACAAGGCTTTATAAATTCAGCTTTAGCTTTCATTCAGGTTTTTTTTTTATTATTATTATTATTATTATTTCTTTTTATAGCTTCTTGAACATTTGTTTTCACATTTAAAGCAGCATCCAATTTGCAAGAGGAGTTGGTGGTGGCTACAGCAAGGACCAGGTCGAGAGGACGCGGGGAGGGAAGGGGAGATACATTCCAGTGTGAGTGTGAGTGAGTATGTGTGTGTGTGTGTGTGTGTGCGTGCGCTAGTGCTCACGGCGAGGGGACGGGAGACGGGAACGGGTGGGAGGGCAGGACACCGAGAGCAGACGGGACGTGGGCACCGTGAGGACACGCGGCCCTGGCATGGGCTGGGCGCCTTTGTAGGGGCGCCACCATGGCTGCCGCCTCAGCGCCTGCCTCAGCAGCCATCGCCTCAGGAGCCATCGCCTCAGCGCCCACCTCAGCGGCTACCTCAGGAGCCGCCTCGGGAGCCATCGCCTCAGCGGCTGCCTCAGGAGGCGCCTCAGGAGCCGTCTCAGCAGCCATTGCCTCAGCGCCCGTCGCCTCAGCGGCTGCCTCAGGAGGCGCCTCAGCAGCCATTGCCTCCAGAGCCGCCTCAGGAGCCACCTCAGCAGCCACCTCAGGAGTCGCAGCCATCGCCTCAGCGGCCACCTCAGGAGCCGCCTCAGCAGCCATCGCCTCAGCAGCCATCGCCTCAGCAGCCATCGCCTCAGCAGCTGCCTCAGGAGCCACCGCCCCGGCCGCTCCTCCCGCCTCAGCGCCCGCCCAGCCTCACGCACGGCAAAGCCACGGACAGAGCCGCTCCCTACGCGCGCTTCCGAAGCCTCCAAGTAAGTGGCACTAACACCTCTGAATAGTGTTTTCTTATTCCCTTTTCCTACGGGCAGAAGAAATTCTCCTTTAACTCCGTTCTCTTCGGCTAGCATCAATACCTGTTCTTCCTTTTTTTTGGCCCAAACTGAATCCTCGGGCACGTGTACCGAGCGATACTCGCCTGCCCCTCGTGCCGCTGCTTTGACTCTAAGCTATGTTTCTCGCTGTCATCTCCCTCCATCCTCTCCACTCCGGAGATGGCCGGGACAGCCAGGACATTCCCCACGGATAAAATCTGAGGCTGAAAACGGAGCAGTTGGGGCTGGGACAGAGCGAGGGGGAAGCTGAGATTTCTGTGGGGATTTCTGCCCTTTCTGTCAGAGGGGCATGAGGTCGAAAACATGATTCCTCCAGCATCACCCTGGAGTCCTGTTACTCACTTAGGCACTTTTTAAATTGACACTAAGGAAAACAAAAAAAAAAAAGTAAATTAAACAAAAATTCCTGCTCCAAACACACCATGGAAGGGGGTTGATTTGGAGTTTGTAGGTTAACCAGTGCCAAAAGGGCAAATCTGCTCCTCTCAGCCAGGGCTCAGACCCAGAGAAGCTAAAAAACCCCCAAGTCCTAATGTTCAAGTCAGCACAAGTCCTAAGATGACATCTACACTTCATTCAGATTTGAGGGATAACGTGGAAAGATGGGAAGCTCAACGTCCAAACAACATCTTCCCTACCCTGGCTGTTTGGAAACATGGGTTCGCTTCAAGTTTTTCCACAATCATCTTCACATCTAAGAAACAACTTGAGAGAAATCACACTGTTTGCTAGACTATTGCTGAGCTGAAGCGCAAAGCCCAGGAACCAGGTAATAAAGGGACRGTCCAGGGGTTAATAAAAGAAGATTACACTCCAAAGTCACGATTAGTTCCCTGATTTGCTAATCTAAGCTTCAAAACCACCCAAGCTGGGGAAGGAGAAATGCTACGAAGAAGCCACGTGGCAATAACCCTATGTCTTTTGGCTAGCAGCAAGCTCCAAGGATGCCCTTCGTAATCCAGTATCATCATACACGGAACCAAGTCTAAAACACGGCACCATGCTGGGCTGCAGGGACCACTTTCTGATCAGGATGGAAATAACCTGTATCGCTTACTTAAACCCTGTGGACATGAGGTTCGGGTCAGAGCACTTCAGTAGAAGAAAATCACCGTCAAACCACACAGAGCGGCACTACTGAGGCGCGAACCAGCCGGGATGAAAGACAAACACGGCGTTTCCGAGGACCCAGAATTACCGTTTAGGAAAAGAGCTTATSGGTCAAATTTGGTACCAACAAGCAGCAGCTTGAGGGAAATGAACAGCTCAGAGCAGTCGCAGAAGGAATAGCTCAAGCCACACGTCCGGGTTGCCTGCACAGAAACAGAGGCTCAGTAATCTCAGAAGACCCTTGTTTAGCTTGGAGGAGTTCTGGTGGCCGGGACGGGTTTTGAAGGGCTCTGATTACTGATGAAACTCTTTGCAAAAACCATTACTTGAGGCACTGTAGCCGCATGGAAACACGACTGGACAGACTGTTTTCCTCACACTACAAGATTACATATATTTCCGTATTCTAAGATGTCCACGTTAYACGATTTTGTTAAGGTTGGCTTTGGTAAGAGCAGAACACCAAAGTACTCTTAACACCTGGAATTCCCAATGTCTAAAAGAAYAAACAGCAACAAAGTCGTCAGGAGCTGAAATTTAGACCTGTGYACTGGGGCTTTCTTGTTTTGCTACATAAATTTAAAATACCAGATGAATGGAATAATGCTSCCCTATAGACACCTTAGCTGCTCAGCAGTGACTGCCATTAAGTATCTTTATGTCAGTGGAGTGGGTAGACCAAATCTGTAAGATACCGAAGCGAGAAATACGGCAGCCTATGCAGACCTCCTTTTATCAAAACCACATTTTTTTGAGCCCCATCACAGCAGATGTATAAAGTGTATAAGGATATTTATCGTACATATGCGGAGCTTCACGGCGCTTAGAGACATAAGGCACAATATGTTCTCTGGAGGACACTCACACTTTGAAGAAGTTCTTACTGCACAGAACCCCTTGAGCACTTTAACCACTACAACTCATRTGATCGTGAAGCCAGTCAGAGCTGTCAGACTGCAAGACAAGTCTACCTCTTTGGAATCAGAGTGCAAGAATTAAGGCCAGAAGGGACCAGTCCTCCACCTTCAAGGAGATGCATGTCCTGTGGACTCCCAGATGTCTGATGCCAACTTCCTATTCTGTCTACTGCATCCTATGGGATGAATTGACCATCCCACTCTTCCAAATAAAAAAAAAAAAAAAAAATCAACAACAAGCAAACAAAAACCTGAACATCCCTAACCTACCCAACTGAAGATACCTACCTTTTCCATACTACTCTTTACAAGTTTTACCATTTGCACCCAATGGGTTTATAAATATTATCAGAATAAATTTCTTTCAATGCATATGAAGATACCTTCTGAGTGTCCACAGTTGATTCCTTTCCATCTTCCACTCAGTGCTCTCCTTTCCAAGCTTACTCCACTGATTGCCAAAGCAGCGACACGGCTGTTTTGCTCCTGCTCTGCTACAAATTCTGGCACTAATGTGAGTCTTGTTGACATCCAGGGGCAGATTCTCAGCTCATACAAACCCTGGAAGCTCTACAGATGGGTGGATTTCCTCCCTCACATCAGGAAGCTTTTCTGCTTCCCAGGCTCTGGAGACATGGAAAGCARCAGCTTCTGTGACTCAAGAGGGCTCCAAGGGAAGGAAGAGTTCCAAATTTGACTGTTAGCCCCCGAAAACRGACAACCAACAGACAACAAGTACCACCACCACCTTAATGTACTTTACAGTGCTAGACGGGGCACCTAAAGACGTGTTGGCAGGAAGAAATAATGCTGGAGATTTCTGAGCATTCAAGAAACTGCTTCAAGTGTCTCAGCAGGAAAGCAGCTAAAATTAAACGTTTACCCTTCTCAATTAATCACTGCCTGTTTCGTGCAACACGGCGGGTTTTCTCAGCAACAGGTCAGTGCTCAACATTCTGGATCTGATCTCAAAAAGGCGAGATGCTACTTTCCACTCCCAAACCACATCAAATCTTCCAATCTAAAGGCAGCCTGGTGTTGCCAAGGGACAAACTAAGTCATTTGGGGCTCCAAAAGCTCTGCTCACTCCTCACACTGCACCAATACAACACCCTGCCCACTGGAACAGGAGAACCTCAGCAGCGAGTCGATGCTCTAAGTCCCCGGCTCTTGTTGGTTCTTGAAGGACATTTCTTGTGCTGTCACTACAGTCCTGTCAATGAGAGATAGCAGCAACTTTCTCAGCAGGCAGACTTTGAAATAAGCATCACAAAAGTCAGATGAGCTTTGAGGAATRGGATATTTTCTTAATATTCTTAATGGAATATGCTGGGGGAGCGAGATTAATTAATAATTTACTTTCATTATCTTTTTGCGCTCCTTGAGTGATTTGATGGAAACAGCTATAAGTAAAACATATTTTTAAATCTCAAACGATGTAAAATATATCTCAGAAGGCTGAAGTCAACCTCTTAATTAGAGAGGTGTATTATTTAAGCTACATATGCCATCTTGCCATATCATGGAAGACTTTAATTAGTGGACAGAGAAGTGTAGGAAGCTGAATTGAGGCAAATGACAGCAGCGATTTAAGACCTAAAAATTTCTATCCTAGAGAAGAAGGACCTGCCATTGCTACTGTTAGGATAGCATCACCAGTGGTAGCAGTGCTGGAAGAATGAGAATACCCGTGACCAGACAGGCTGTTCAGATCCGCAGTGTCCAGGGACGAGATTTCCACAAGTGTTTCAGTGCAGGAAAGCTAGAAGRTAAATGGGGGATTTAAAGAAGCGACTAAATAAGTTAAACATCTTATGGAAATCAAGTGGTGTTAGAGACCTGCTGATTTTCCCAGGTTTGACCACGAGTCTGTACAGGCATCTTTCAGTGGGAAGAAGCTTCGTGAACTCCTCTAATGAGTAATTACAGTGAGAGAAGAGCACTAGGGAAGGAAACGGTCAAGAAGCTGAAGGGCAAAAGCAGAGTACAGGCTCCTGTGTTCCAGATGAAGCAGCAGACGCGTATCCTGTGTAAGCTTACACTTGCAAGGCTCCTAACACCCTACGATGGGTATTTTTTCAGCATCTAGGAACACATCACAGACCACAATGCTGTTTTAGATCACCACAATATATATCCCACCCCGCTGGGTTGTTGGACCGTGAGCAGTGTCCGAGCACAGATTACTTTGGGATTTCCTAAAGAGCAGAGCACTGCACCAGGCAGGCAGCAGACACAACTCTGCACCGGTCAACTGCTGCTGCGGGGTCTTCCAAAAGGAAAGCCCCCAAAACACAAACCCCAGAAGGAAACAGGAAGAGAAGCAGCTTTGCACAGCAACGAATCCAGTTCCAGGCTCTGCTGTTGCAAGCCGCCAGTAGGAACAGGTCATTATTTAAGTTTACAGAGTAGCTGTTCCAAGTGTCACTAATAACAGTGGTATTAAAGGGAATTAGGGGGCGGAAGATGTGCTGTTTTCAATCACAGAAAAGACAGAAATCCTTTTAATTATGACCATGCCAATYCCCATCTTTCTAAAGCAGCTAATTACATGTCAGGAGGACACCCAGTCATTCAAACGAGCTGCCACCCCTTTTCCTGCCATACTCTCCTACCCAGCCCAATTACTCTGGTTACGATTTGAAAAGATTTCACAGGATTGTGCTGTATGTTTTGATCAGCAAAATACAGCCATGTGCATTTAATAAAAGAGGGAAGAGAATAAATGGCCTAGAAAGAGCATCTCAGAGATGCACTGAACATATGGAAATGCTGTTACACAGTTTGCTGCAGTTCAACAGCGTCAGCTCGCTGATGCCTGAGCTGGTGGCCAAAGGACTCCACAGATGCCTGGAAAGAAGAGGGAAGATCACAACGCTGCAGCGATCACCCATTAGTCAACTGAGGATATCAAAAGAGGAGCATTGGAAGGTATCTGGTGAGCTTTTTCCCTTCCAAAACAGCAAGCCCTTTTCTATTTCCATGACATAAGCCGCCAATATGACCTGGGTACTGCAATGTCAGGCATGTGGCAGACATCACAGACTAAGAGATAYCCTGAAACAGCAAAACACATTTGGCTGCTTCTTCCAGTAAGCATAAACTCAAGCCCGATAGGGGGAATGTCATCACATTCATCCGCCTGAGTTCCTCATGGCCTGYGTTGGACAGGCAGCAATGCAAAGCCAGGCTTAGACAAGCGACTCCTAGCTACATTGGCGCTATAAAACCTAGGGCCAAGGGTACGGATAAAGAACTACTTAGATGCTTGGATCTGCCTCTTCACATCTCTGTTTCATTGCTGCCACTGAGAATTTTTTCCACTTATTTCATCTATTTATAGTTGCTGGACAAAAACCAGCAACCAACCAAAACGCTGTCATCTGGTGACAAATTGACCAAGTCCAATATCCTAGTTGTAACATGTGTCTCGCAAGGGCRAAAAGGAATTTTTTTGTGTTTTAAAATCTCATGTATAGCTGCCATCTCTAGAATGCCTCTTTTTTTCTCCCTCTATTAATGTGCAATATCTTTAAACGGACCRTTTTAAATCCCATAAATTAAACAACACTCATGGAAGCTGGCAGGAGAGGGTGAGGGCTACGCTTTTCAGTTTACCAAATGCCTGTTGGCCAGCAGATTCAATATCCTGAGTAAACATCCCAGTTGCACAGAAGCCCAAGGGGGAATGTTTTAGTCTGAAAYGTGTCTACAACTCATCTCCCTGGGAATCGCGAGGTGTTTTTGGTCAGGCCTTCAGCTTCCTCATCCCAAGAAATCACAGTGAAAATGCCCGATTTCACCAAACTCCACTCAGTTGGCCAGGCTCATGAGGAGACAATCCTGATGACTGATTCAAAAGATGCAAAGAAACCTACAGCTGGCACGTGACAACCGATACAAGTGAGGTCACCGACACATGACACAGTTTGTGAGAAGACTCCTGCCAGCAAGGATTCCTGCCAGCTGAGAAATGCTACATTGAACTCAATGTTATTGCCTGCAAGCTTAAGACTTTCATCAAAATACTATTACCAGGTAAAATAACTTCCAGGAATGCAAGAGCTGCTTGGGTGGGAAGCCCTGGCTGAAGAACAATGTTTAAGACAAGCCTCTGTGCTTTGCTGATTATAATCCCATGAATTTGGAAGCTGATGAAGGCTGGGAAATGAGGGTGAGCAATGCTTTGGCTGGGGCAGGAGGAGGAGGAACCTCCTACTCACCTTTCATGAAAACTACCATCTGAAATGAGCAGAATTCCCAGGATAAAGACGCAGATCTTCTCCTACTAAATATGGAMAAAGCCTCACACTGAATCCTAACAACTCAGAGAGAAAGCTGTGAATCCAGCTCTGCGTCTGAGKTAACGTTACCCAAAGTGAAGCACAACTTGGCATTAGCAGCCTTAGGAGCAGTGACCCGGATTTCTGCAAACTCACTTTTCTATCACATAGGAGAACTGAATAACCTCAGAGAACWCATCTCCACGGTCCTCTGCACTTTAAAGGCAGGACGTGGCCCTTGGGGAGCAAGGCATCCAATGCTGTCCTGTGTTGTCAACTTGTGATTTCACCCCAAAACACCAACCAAGTCAGACTTTGAAATCCGTCCGGCTCGGTACATTTTCTCCAGTAGCAGCCAAGAGAAGAGACTCAGAGGAAAAGAATCCAAGCAGATATAAAGTGCTTCTTTCCCAGATTCCGATAATCCACAAGCAAGAATTTCCCAAACCAAACTTATCGAAATAGTCACTAYTAGGTTTAAATTAGCTGCAGTTTGACCACCAGCATGGTCAGCTATGTGATATTTTCTAGAGTTCCCACTGACAGCAGCAAGGCAATGAAAGAAACACTSCAACAAAGGCTACAGCTGAGCCGCAGCACAGACGTTTAGAAAACATGGAAAACTCAATCAATCTGATGCTAGCCAACGAAACAAAAGAGTAATTCACAATTCCCTGAAGAACTGCAGAAACAGAGCAGATAATTTATGAAATTTATTACTTATGGCTCGACTGGAACTTGCAGCCAGGCTCCGCAAATAAAGCTCAGATCTTATGGGAGAATAGACAAAATAATTTTGTATGATTAGGTAAAATAACTACAACAACCAAACAGATCATGTTTAAACAGGTCAACATTTGTGCACTAGTATTAGAAACACCATCTTAACCTGAGCTGGGATATGCAGAAGGGTAGAAAAATTTAGGTCGAAGAGACCTTTGGGGGTCTCTATGTCAGCCCTAACCTCATCCAGTTGAGTTTTTCCACTACCTTTTGGGGCTGCAGTTCCACTATCTGGCCACCCTCRGTGTGAATGTTTTTTCCTTTGAATTCATCTGGAATTTTCCTTCATGCAACATGTGCTCGTTGCCCGTCACCACTCGAAGTGCCTCCTACGGCCCGACTCTGTTTCCTCTTACACCACCCACGAAACAGTTGAAGGCCAAAGGAGGATCCTCCCCAGAGCGAGTGTGGACAAACGCAGCTCTTGGTGTCTCATCGCCTGTTACGTGCCTAAGCCAGTGGTGGCCCTATGAGGGACTCCCAGTTGGTTCAAAACTGGATGCTCCTCTCAGAAACCATGAACAAAGGGCAGTACTCGCTTGCCTTGACCTGCTGACACAAGGTCACCTCCTCCTTGTGCGTTATGCCAGTGATGGCATCACGCTACAACAACATGCGTGTTGGTAGGGAACTGGAAGATGTCTCCACAATTCTGGGGCATCAAAGGGTAATTACGGCTGCTTGTTGCTATTTTCAACTACTTTCATCAGCTAACTGAGCTTTTGCAAGCACCAGGGAGCGCACGCTTAGTAAAAAGAGAGGATTCAAAGCAATATAAAAAAGGAAGTGGAGGTAGAAATTGTTGTTTTAAGAAGACGGTGAGAAACGACTCAAGTACTAAGGACATTATGAGCCACAAAATAACAACCAGACCTTAACTCTACGAAGTTAACAGCAACCTGCACACATCCCACGAGAGGGGTAACTTGAATATTTCCTTCGCTATTCACAGTAGGAGCAGGCAGCTCCAGTCTACAACCAGACTTGTTTCACCGGGCACACACGAGGACAAACCGTAACCGTTTCAGACCAGTTACAAAACTTGCTACCACACTGCAATGCTACAAGAAAGAGAGGCTCAACTGTCAACTGCAGGTACGGATCGCAAGGAGGACTTCCATGYTGTGGGAGTACACCCAGGCCTGACGCCAAACTCCAGGACACTCACCCCAGCATTTGCTCCATTCCAGCTCATTCACATCGAACTGGAAAGTTATTAGTCAACCACGACTTGTCACGATGAACACAGAGACTAAAGGAAAGAAGCTGCCACCAGCAGCCCCATGACAGCCACAGCCTCAACTCTTTCCTCGTACMTCTGGGTGGCCGAAGAAAAGCCAAATGGTGATAGACAGGTGGAAAAACCCAAAGCACACCATGGAACTGAGCGTTATTTGGACAGCAAGACCCAGTTCTCTTCTCTGGTGAGAAGAGGACAGCGACCATGAGCTGCTTCACAGGCAGCTCCTGCCGAGGAGGCTCTGCCAATCGCCAGACGTTTTCTCTCTTTAACCTTCACGATGCAGACTGACGCATCATGAGACTGACAGAATTAAAGTCAACCTATTATTCTATATTAGATGGCCTAAATATACAATTTTAGTGGTGTTACCTGGATCTTGCATCAAATAGACCAGTATTCAGGAGCTAGATGTTCTGGCATTATTTTTATTCTTCCCTATTGCTTTAAAAAGGCAATGCTGGAAATTACTTTTTTTTTTTTTTTAAAGATGCTATAGTAAGCAATATTTCTTTTAAAATTGCAGCTGTCCAACAGTTTGAGTCTGTTCTTTTAAAAATGAAACAGCCAGAACAAATGGTGGTGGCAATCCCAACATAAAGAGGCCATCGATTATTAAAATCTCCTCACAATAAATCGTGGATGTTGCTTGTCAGCTCAGTGTGTGACTGTAGTATGAATAAGTAGGTAAAATTCCACTAAGGCGAGAGTTTGCTCCATCATTCTGCTGTGCAAAAATAGAAATAAAAGCTCTCCCCCTCCTTTCACTCCTTCACACCAAACACTCCTAAAAAAACACGCTAAAAAAAGCAACACCCCAACCTGCAATGGAGCAAGGGTAGCTGATCTCATTTCTTCCTTTCCTGAGTCTGYCCTGATGCTACTTACAGATTTGCCTACTCAAGAAATGCAATAAAACAGGGAAGGACGGCTTCCTTCTGCTCCAGTGATCTATATCGGAGCAGAGCACATAAATTTCCCAATGAAATCCATAAATGAAAGACGGGGCCAAGCCCTCCCTATATATCTTCAAAGGTGGAGAGACAAAGAGGTGCCCACTCTGTGCCCTCCGAAAGCRCAAAATCTCCTCCGCACTTACCTAAGCAATTTCCACAAGATTAACAGATGTGAGGATCATCTAGGCAGCCTGTGTCTCCAAGGGTAAGTTTTAGGCTGGCTAAAAACCTGCTGAGGAGCCACATCCGAAGCGAGGTTGATGGGCCACGAACTGACCCTCCTTCAGCAGCAGCTTCCCTTCCTCCCCTCCACCTTTGCAAGTGGAGGGCAGCAAAAGGAGACCTGTCCTTCCCAAAAGAGCTGSTTTCCCCTCTCACATTATTCCGGCACAAACAAGGAAGATAAAAATGGAATGTGGTGGAAGCACTATGGAAATTTTTATATATCCGCATACAAAAATTTACATAGTTTTCTCCCTTTTTTTTTCTTTTTAATGTAACACAGTCCTGCCCGTCTCTAACACTTCCCGTGCTGTTTCCATTGAAATGTTTCCTCTTACCGGCAGCAACATATCATTTTATCAGGATGCCAGGAGATCATTTCCACACAATGCCAGCAGATGTAATTTTCTTAGATGCACACACAGTTCATCATTTAGATACTAGATGACAAGGTGATCGCAGGGTGACTCTGTAATGCAAGTTTGCTGTTTGGTATTTTGAATTCTCAAATGATAAAAAAAAGACTTATCAAATATAAATATCTTTAAGAAAAAAGTAACAAAAGTGCTACATATGATCAAGGAAAACAATTCCATTAGTTTCTGCTACTTAAAGTAGGTTTGCTTTACAAATATTACCACATCCATTATCAGTATGGCTTCCAATTATTAATTAAATTGCTCGTAGCAGTATAGCTTTCTCACATCTTAACAAGGACAGAGTAAAGAGAACACAAAACATTCACACCCCATTGCTCAGGTAAGAGATCCTCCTGCCTTTACGCAAACCCAAAAGTCCATTTTTTTGTTTTGTTTTTTTTTTTAAGAATATTTGTGCTACGATGGTTAATTAGCACAGGTCAGGTGCAAAGGTCTCCAATCAGCTGTCGGGCTAGGCAGCGGTTACACATGGATTTGTGGAAATTCGCTCACCCTTTTTTACGACCTTGTTACCTTCCTGGAAAACATCGCTTTGGAAAGCGGTAACGCAGGGAGGGGACAGAAAAGGTGAGAGGAAGAATAAAACGTGAAATTGTTAATGACAGATCAATAGAGTCTAGACCTCTTCTGAGCAGGCACTGCTAGCCATGCCAGACAACAAATAGTGGTTTGGAGAAGTGGACTGCTGTCCATTAGACATTCAGCTCATTTTTCCTGGGATGCCGGGCTGCAATCATGGTCCCGGAGGCAGAAGGCAGCACTTACCCGCTACGGCTCGCGCGAGCAGAGGGTGTCTGCGTCGGATACGTGCCCAGCRACCCAAATGTGTGCACGTGTTTCCAATGGACATTCTCAGCACAGCACCCGAAAGTAGATCAAGTCACTGTATGACCAGTGAGGCACGGCTTATTGCAGCTGGAAATCACTTATTCCCAGGCTGACGTGGGGTTTCTAGTGTTCTTTTGACTCTCTGTTGACACTCCCAAGCTGGTGTCCATCGACCCTGTGCCACTACCTCAGCTTGCATCCTTTCAGTCTCGGAGAAGGAAAAGCATACGGACTACTTTGTTCTGTTTTCTTTTTAAACACCATGTCTAAGGGGTATCCRAGGTTTTAAGTGTAGCCTAAGACTTGGAATTGAGGGCTGTCTAAAATACCTGGAAGCACTTTGAATGCTAAGACAGAGCAGCAAGATTTTTTTTTCTAGCCACTGGGGCTGGGAGAGGGAGGTTGGTTGGTTGATTGATTATTTATTGGGAATTAATACTGAGAGAGTATATGCAAAGGCTGAGGGCACCATGCCATCTTCACAGAACAAGACCCTAACGGCTAACTGACGTACAAGAAACTGCAAAGTTATACTGTAAGAACACATATTAAGGACCGAGGAAAGTCTGCTAAGGTGCTACGTCTAAAACTAAGTTACTTCTCGCTTGGACCCTCCCCCTTCTCTGCATCAGTCGTCGTCTAGAGCCTCTGTCTTGATCTCGTTGGCTCCTTGCCGGGCCAGCGCCAAGATGGTGTGGTTTACCGCTGCCATTTCCACGGCTAAAGAAATGGGGTCCTGATGGTCACTATGGCTAGTGCTGTCGTCCTGCGTGGGCGGAGAGGAGAGAAAGAAGAAGCGGCGTTACTGCACGAGAGGAGGCGGCAGCATCAGAGCATCGCGCRCGACAACGGGCTACGGGCAGCAACGCACGGTCGAGAGGGGCGGAGAGCGGACGGGATTTACAGAACTGCACGGAGGGCCAYTGCCCTCCCTGTGCAGGCTAAGGCGAGATGGGCACGGGGCGGCATAACCTGGCTTTGGAGAGGAATTCATTCAAGGGGTGAGGATTTGGAGGGAAACATTCAATTATGCAGAGAAAAAGCRATGCGCGATGTATGAGAGAAAAACCAAACTCCGAGAGGACTCACTGCCCACTGCACAAATTCATGCTGTGCTTACACTTTGGATACCGCACCCCTCTCTGRTCACCCCCTCTTAAAAAAAGAAAAAAGACATAACAGAACTAGCAAAGGTACCGAGATGGGCACCCAAGATGAGCAGGGATGGGATGTCCTCCTCGGGAGCACAGACTGAACGCACTAGGATTACTGAGCTCGGAAAAGAAGTGGCTGTTGGGTGATGCAGTAAATGTTTCTTAGGAGTAATTAGGATGTAGAGAATTACCATTYACCACCTCCCACATTCTAATAAGGAAAGACCCTCGCTGAAATGGTTAGGCAGGAAATGCCAAGGCAGCCACAGGGGTGTTTCTTCACTTATCACAGTTCAGGTAGGGGATTCTCTGAGTTTTGGAGAAGCCCAAAGTAAAAACGGCCTTAAAAAGGAGGCTGGGCAAATTCACAGAACACCAGTTGACTGGCAGCTGTCAAGAGTGGATCCTATGCAGCTATTAAATTCACATAGGAATAGGGAAAAGCTTAGTCAGTGCAACCTGAAAACCTCCCAGACTGCCATGAAAACAGTGTAGGGATTTCAGGGATGGATCTACCAAAAGTCAAGGATCTAGTGACCATGCGCCAGGTTCCCCAGCCTGAACTGAACTAACTGCCAGGGATTTTTCCACATCATCTTTATTTCTAAAGAAGAACAAAGTCTCTCTGCTCTGGAGGACCTGTGGTGGCAGTCAGCATATTTAGAACAGGGACCCACAGATGTCATGTACGTTCTGCTGGGACCTTGGGCAAACTCGAGGTGTGTTACCCCTCTCTAAAGCAGGGTACTGATACTTAGCACCTCATGATCTTGCTTTGTTTTTTGTCCAAGAAAGGAAATGATAAACATTTATCCCTCTTCCAGCAGCCATTACGTGATGAACTAGCAACATAATCTACACTTTTAAATTAAGATGGCAAATGCTGAGAGGGACAGAAAAGCCAGGACCCTGAGGCTACAGGAATCCATCTATGTGCAAGGAACAYAGGGCAGATGTGCAATGTGCACCCACAACACTAAACATGCACACGCCCCAGGATCCTTTGGGAGAAACAAAGTCCTGCCCTCTGGAGTGTCAGACACTTCCTTAGTATTTGGGTGAACTTTGTGTTTTAAAGCCTACCTAGAGTTCAAATGCTGCTGTAGGAAAGGGAATTAATGGTTTTAACAGCTGCGGGATGTTAAATGGTCATTAGGAGAGCTTGCCATTTAATCCGCTTTGCTTTTAATGTCGAACTACACTTCATAGAGGAGCCTAGCTAGATTATTGAGCAAAGTGATGTTTAAGGGCTMTAAAGAGATTTAGAAAATGTTAAGTTTTATTTTATTCCTCTTTTCAAAGAATTCTGGCTAACGAAACAAAAATATAGTTGGGGAGTATCCTGGATCTGCCCGGCAAGAAATTAACTCTGCTCGGCAGCAGTTTCCAAACGTCTGACAAGGGTCTCAGAGCAGACTCGTAATCTACAGCTAGAAAAAAATTGGCTCCACCAAATCTCCTGGCGATGACCTACAAAAAGGGCCTGAACATCCACCAGAAGTGCCGAGGCTGGGGAAACATGACTCCAAGACGCTGCCTCGCTGGTACCAGCATCTCTTGGAGAAGGAGACCTACCAATTTCTTCCCAAGAAATCCATTAAAACCAACCAGCCCACCCCGGGTGCTRGGCATAGCCCTGGACACAGCTAACATTAAAACCAGAACCAAGCAAATGAATCGTTCAACAAGTCCACCGGTGTCAAGCACACACAGCCCTGACGGGGTTGGCCAACACTGACACCTGAGGGAAAATTGGGAAGGGGGTGCAATACCTGTCAGGAAGGTGTGTGGAGGAAGGGTCACCAACTTTAGGGTAGGTGAGGGCTCAGAGTGCGGGAAGGGGTATTCTTTTGCTAGAGAATTTAAAAAAGAAGTTGCTGTCAAGGGTTAAAAATAACCAAGAAGGAAAAAAAAATAGAGAAGAGGCAAGAGTTAAAATGCAAAAAAGGAAAAAAAGACAGACAGATAATATGTAAACAACCCAAATAGTGGCACATGGTCACAGAGCGATACGCAGTGGGTAGGGGGCCAGCTACAGGTCAACCTTCAGTTTAGCAAATCCTTGCCCCCCTCCCTTCACCCTATGTCCATCCGTGTCCTGGGGACCGATGCTGGGATGCTCCCAAAGGAGCCACAGATCTCCGTGGGAACGGAGGGCGCTCGCTGGGGAGGGTGACACAGGGGATTATAAGGGGCTCGCTCCCCTACATCTGGGTGCCAGACAATCAACTTACAGGAGCTGTAACCCAGGTGGTAACGAAGACATTTCTTGCAGAAGGAACTAAGAGACGCGAGTGGGACCCGCACACCTAGTTTGGCAGCCTGATACACCAGGACACCCGTTAAAGACCTGAGCATCCTTCCGTGAGGGTGAGCGGCTAGGACAGTGCCGGGGGCAAGGAGAGCTCGGGCTGGGCGTGGTGCCCTGGGTGAGTTAACRCTCTCCTAACATTTTTCATACATTGCGTGTGGCGTGAATGGAGTAACTTGCTTGTTTGGAGCAGATCCTCCTGTCTTCTTCTACCTTCTCTGCTTCTCTGCCTCCCTCTGAACATCTTCCCTCCTCCTCCCCATTGCGTACTTGCCAAGTGTCCTGTTGTATGACAATAAATCCGTGTGGGTCAATGCTGGCTTCTCAACATGCACAAACAGGGGAGTTGAGCTCTTCTGCGTTCCCCATTACATTTACACACAAGCAAAAAAAAAAAAAAAAAAGGCAAGAGAAATTCAATTTACAAAAGCAACTTCTCCCTCGTCGGGCCACACGGACACTTACCTGCTCCGAATAGTCATTGCCATCGACGTCGTCGCTGTTGGAGTGACCGCCCGGACTCTGTACATCTATTCCATGGCTCTCCAGGATTGCTGCTTCTTCGAAAAAAGCAAATGGATCCCTAATTTATCTGATGCATTAGAGTTATTAAAAGCAGCTATTTCTTTTTTAACGGGTTGGAAGAGGGGGAGGAACAGACTTGTTTCTTAGCCTCTCCCCTTTACAGTATATGGTAAGTAGCCCCTGTACAGACAGCAACTTGCCTGAAAGCCTTTCCTGGATTAATTGTGTCTTGTCTTCCTCATCTGAGAGACAAGGTCTATTTTTAAAGAACACATTTACATTAAATTCCAAAAATCTACTTGAAATGCACAAAAGGAAGATTTTCTTCTGGCAAATGCAGAAAAGAGAACTTTAGAAAAGAGAAACCTCCTTGAAAAAAAGAGAACTTCCTTGGCATTTGCCAAAACACTGGGCAGCAAAGAGATAGGGACCTTGTTCATATGTATATGGCAAACTCAGTCCTGTCGAGCACCTATGGAGGTGCGTGACATCTTGCAGGTATTACAGAAATTTGCTGGATCCCAGGAGCACGAGTTTATYCTTATTACAACATCTATGTTTAGCCACATTAGCAGGGGCCTTCTTACAGTTCAGAGAGGCTTCTGAACCAGCAGGAGTGACTCCAAAGCCAGGTCTGTTCCAGCCTGATCATCAACGCATATTTTGAGTTTGTCCCAGCCATTTGTCACTGTGTAACTGCACAGAAGGTGACAAGATGGCCCAGGTGTAACTGGCACAAGAAGCTGCCTTGCAGAACACCTTTGGTACCAGTGCCTCTATCTGAGATGCTAAAACAACTCAGCTGGACTCTAAGATCCCTGTGGGAGGGCAGGGGGAACGAGCCCCCTGGATTTCAGCTGAAAGAACAAGCACATTTCAGGGCAACTCTGCCACAAGAAAACTTACAGCCACATCAAAGCTCTTCACAACAGCCACTTTTCACTTAAACTGCAGGTTAAGGTAGCAAACTTGCCATATGCTCCCTTTCCCTTATTTCCAATGCAGATATGCTGAGATTTTATTTGGGATAGCCAAAGGAGCCTGAGCATGGGCAAACACGATGTTCCTGCCACTGACAACAGCCTACTTTTGGTTTTTAGGAGTGGTCTTCCAGCAAATCTTTACAACCATGTCAGCTTTCCCTGATGATTTTTATAACTGTAATTCCTATTCGCTTTTTAGGAAAGACCTGGAATAGGGAGAATCCGGCTTTAAAAATTGCTCCCTGTTTCTCTGATGATTGCCACAGCTGCCTGTATCACCCTTAAAGCAGCCTTGGTAACCCCAGCTCTCCCAAACGAGCGCCTAGACCCTGYGGGCAGGCGCTCTGATACATTACCGATATTGGCTCGCCTCTTGATTTCCTTCCTTCTGTTGGCAAACCAGTTGTACACTTTAAGGGAGGTAACTCGCTCCAGATCCGATAACTTTTTTCCTAYAAAAGTAATGGGAAAAAAAGAAAATTACAGCATCGTTGTGCCCCAGGTTCCAGAGGCAGGCGCAGAGCTTGCGGTGTATGGTCAGCTCTTGAAACACAGGCAGTATTGAAAAGCTACAACAACTGAGAATAAAGTGAATTTTTATATGAACCAGASTGCCATGCAYGGATGTTAYGGTAACAAATGGCAAATACCTTTTTCAAAACAAAGTAGCCTTTTTTTTWAAAAAAAAAGAAATAAAACCTCTGAAACACAGGAATTTCTTCGCAGCTTCAAACTACTAAATCCAGAGCTATAGGAGAAGAGAYGGTTGCTCTTCTAGTTTCAGCACAAAACCAAGACTCATAAACCCCTCAAATTCGCACCCTGGCCACAATGTGCAACCCTCCTGGGGTTAGTTCTCCTTCTATGCATCACAAGGACATGGTTCAACCACGTGTCTCCAGCAGCAGCAAAATAAATGCAGAAATTTTCTCCCTCGATCTGCCTTCCCCTCCCATATCACTGAATGCGTAACTGGACCAGTGAAATTTCCACCTTATGGGAGGTGGGAGGGGATGATGGGAACCAGATTATGGGAATATTAAAATAAACCAGAGGMAACAAGAATCTGAGACATCAGCTACAGCAACCAATAGCCCTTGCTGAGCAGCAGCATGAAGCGAGGAGGGATTCAGCATCACAGGAACCTTGTGGAAACGTCTTCAGTTGGCCTTGGCACTTGGTAGGACGTTCAGCATAGCCCCATCATCAGTGGGAATGAGGATCCCCCACTCTGGCTGCTTATCCAAGAGCAATTTGCTCAGCAAACAGAACGTTCCTCCAATTGCAACAGCAGGCAGTGCACGCAAGCCTGCAAACTTGCTTAAGTGAGGAGAGACAGCGYGAGTGAAGGAAAGGGAACTCTGGAAATAGATACCCAGACTATCTCCTAATGCTTTGCATTAGTGCTGCTCAAAATATTTTATTGATCTGGAGAGGCTGCGATCAAGCAGCTTGTTCAAAGTTGCTAAACCAACCAGGGACTCGGCCAGGATTAAAATCCCRACCTCCTCAGTACTCTGCTGCTTGATTTTCCTGCTTGCTCAGTGAAAAGGCAGGAGGCAATGGGGAAAACTTGTAATGGGGGAAGTTCTGMCCAGATACCAGAAAAAACTATTTCACATGGAGAGTGCCCAACATCCAGGCAGAGACCTACAAGAGCAGAAAAAACTCCATTTTTGGAGATGTTCAAAACAGAACTAGACAAAGCCCTAAACAACTTGCTCTGAGCCGGCACTGACTGACCAGATGATTTCCAGGGGTCTCTTCCCATCTAAACCATTCCACARTTCTGTCCTGTCTTGGGACCGTCCCCATGATCAGGAGTCAGGCCTGAGTTTTCATTCGCATTAATTTTTATTCTAGCAATATATACTCTAAACAATCCAAAATACAAATTCTGAAAACTGTGCAAGCATTTGAGGAGTTGAAGTGAGGAAATGCAGGCATGACCACTGATATCTGGGCTCATGAGCCCCATATGGAGTGTTGAGGCTCTTCTTAAATATGACTTCTCCAGGAGCACAGCAAACACAATTTGTCGACAAAAATACAGGGTCCTCTCTTAACATGGAGTCTACTTACATTTCACAGCTAGGGAAACCTGGATATTAAAACTGCACCAACCTTCATTTTTTATCCAAGTATGGCAGCTCCCAATGACAGGAACCACAGAACGATAAARAAAAAATCCAGGACTAGTTGAGGGCGCTACATTGCAAGCAAGAGCCATAAAATGAGATTTGCTGAATTTAGCAGGAGATATTGAAGCCTAATTGCGTCCGCCTTCGGAAAGGACACCACGATCTGCTCCTCACCTGGCTTCTGTATAACTGCATTACAGGCATTTGCAATCTCTTCTCTCTTTGCCTCATCGGGATATTGATTCTCATTGAAGTAACTGCAAGGAGGAGAAAAAGAAGATTTTTTTTCAGAAAGCAGAACATGAATTTCCAAAGCAGCTTCAGTAGCAGGTGTCAACTCATGGTTTAGGCATCACTCTTAGAGAGGTAACACAGGTACAACAAATTTTGCATTAAATTAGGTACACACAAGTTAATATCTGCACACATTCATATCTACATGGCAATTAAAAGCCTCCCAAAAGACTGATCCCCTGCTTAGGCAGTACCCTGCAAAATAAGGAACTCTTCAATATTGATTTTGATTTATAGGTTAAATGAGGCTTTTTTGCTCTAACACTCATTATACCAAACTACAAGTTGACTGCAAAACAACCTTTTAMCAGAAAAGTTTTGCAAGAATTTTTGTACCTACACACATACATATTGCACATACACACACAGGTACTGTCAGACTTCAGACAGACACAGGATGGCAACTGCACAGCTAAAATTACACTGTAATACAGTAAGATTGCAGAACCAGTCCAAAAATTACTTCAAAAAGAAAATCCCCACAATTTGGAAGTTTTAGATTACCACAGAACATACCTTAAGCATAGCATTTTAATAACATTTTTTTTCCAAATAATTGCAATTTTATTGTATTTAATATGTGGTAAACATCTTATAAAAGCTAAACTATTTTCCCTTTTATTTCATTTAAATGCTTTACAAATTTTAATGCACTCATTTACATTCCACAGATCTTATCAGATCTGCATCAAACCCAACAAAACGAGCCCTGTTTATGTCAACGGGCTCTGATATGCACCCGACTCGCAGGGACTGCTATATTTTCCTGTGACTTGTCTAAAATACAGAACCCAAAGAGTTCTTTGATCATCGTTGATCAGTAACAGGCTCTTGGACAGTTGCTGCATAGTTGAAATAAAACRTTTTGCTCTATCTGAAGACGGTTTAGCAGGAGGCTCACACAGATGCGGTGCTTAGTTATTTTTCTTCCCATCCCTCCTTCTTACACCCACACTGAATGCAAGTCAACCTGCATTTGAGTTTAAGGGATTTATACCCTTCATTTCCACAGTGGATCAGTCTCAGCACAGCCTCCAGGCCAAGGCAGCCCTGAGTCTGGTCCACAGAGCCATTCCCCTAGTCTACTTCCAGCTTAAATGAACTCACTACAAACTCACATTGTGACCATTCGATTTGAGTTTYAGATACTCTGGATTTTTTATTTTATTTTGYTTTTACTTGGCAGCATTCCTAGTCTCTGGGCATGATTTTAAAGTATATCCTTTCCTCTTTGAAATGTATCATTCTCTCTATTCCAATATCCCTTCAAAGGGATGTATATACTCATCTTAACTTGCAAATTTCTGTTTTAAGGAGTTGTGTTCTGTATAAAGACCTTTTTCAAGGCCATAAACTTGGGAAAACAGACTAGAAAAACCTCTTTCGAGTTGTACCAGCTGCTTGCTAGCAGCAAACCAGGGAAATCCACTCTCTTCATCGAGCCAAGAACTTCTTCCTCCTTCTCAGCAACTCTGCTAGCCACAACAACTATTTTTTTGGATGGCCTTTCCCGAGCATTATCTCAAGTGTCAAAAGTCTAGAACAAACCCCACAAAACCCCATAAAATAGGAAAAAAATTAGAGATTTAGACTGTGAAGCACTAAGAAAAGGAGGTTCTGTCATGCTCCATTAAAGGTCTTGATCTCCTCTGGTCTCCAAGCTGGGACGTGATGCTTACTTAAGAAATGCCAGAAGATGTAAAAAGCAAGAAAAGCTCAATATTTGAAGGGCCAATTCTCACACTGATGCAAGAAAATGAGACATCAATTAATGAAGAAAAGAGGGTCCAAGAGCCTCTAGTTCCTCTTCTCTTGKCACGTAGCTGAACACAATGTTAGTAAGTCCCCAACCTCCACAAGCTTTTGCCAGGCTCAAGCACAAAACCAGGATTTATTCACAGCAACAAGGCTTAGGTTTCATGGAGATTACAGTTCTSTGTGATAACAGGAGAGCTCCCTATGATGGAGGTAACTTTCTCAGAGCAGGACAGTGAATGAGACWACTCTCAGGGCAAAGGAGGAAAATTTTGGTATTGCAGCCATTTTTCTATAATTCAAGCAAATTTTCAGCTAACCTAGTAATTTATATCTTAATGTGCTTCCCAAATCAATAAATAAAAATATTTTTATTTGATTGAATCAAAATTTATTTTTCCACCACTTTGAAACATTGCCTCTATATTCAAAGACTGACCTCTCGTCTTCTAATGTAAATGTCTGCATGTTCCTAAGAGAAAAATGATCCTGCTTGAACACCTGGAAAGGTTTTCATCTGCAGCAAGTTTTGAAACCCTTTTTTRTGAAAAAAACACTAAATATCCAGGAAGCTTTGGGGCAGCTCTCTTGGTAAATAGGTCACTCTCATGGCTGACCACAAAGCTAAGTGGATCTGGAATCATTATCTCAGTATTTTTCTCTCCTTTCACCTGCTGGGTTTTTAGGTTGTAAGTAATAAAACTATCATGAGACCTTGACCAGCTGATTTCCACCCTCCACCTCCAAGTTCTCCACATACATGCTCTGCTAACACATCATGTTTGCCTCCTTTAAGGTATTTTGAGGGCTTGTGGGTGATACCATGATGCCAAACACGATGTTTCGAGGCTCCTAACACRGCTGCTAAATGGGCAAGAGTCACAGATTTTTAAAGAGAGGGAAAGAAAGACAAAGAGTTTAAAGGGCTTCAGCATCATTTCAGTTTGGGTATGGCCAAGCTGTGAATCTTCGGGGTTCATGAGCAAGTTCCCACTTATGAAAGGCAACCAAAGCAAAGCACCTCCAGTCTGCTCCTAGGTATCCTCTACAGGAGAGGGAAGGGAGCCAGGGGGTCCAAATTCCTCTTCAAGACTGCATCCCCCTGAAATGCTCCCCCTCTGAMAAGGGCAGGTATCAGGTACCTACTGGGTACCTTCAGTGACGGAATCCAACGATTGTCTATGTAGGAAATGACGGGAGAAGATTAAAATGAAAAGCAGCCATATGATTTACACGAGATGAGAATCCATATGGCGGGGAACAATGTGGATATCCTTGAAGCAGTTTCATTTCAATGACACTGAAGACTGGAAGAATTGCAGAAAAGGCTTTGTTTCCAGCACGACATCACTGTTTTAAGCTCCAAAGTGCCCAAGTGATTCAAAATATAGATGCTGTGAGGTGTGACAGGGTGACAATTCACAGCAGTTAGTTGGTAGAGCAGAAATGTGCAGGGCCAAGGTGAGKTAACTCAGGCAGGTTGCCTTGGGGGCAATCTCACCCCAAAATAAGTGTTAATTAACCCAAAAAGGGGTTGCAATCAAGGTGCGGCAAGAACAGATGGGTATTTATTGAAGAGGGGACTCTCCACAAGTTGTTCCCTGGTCCAGCTTTGCCTTTGTTCCTCTGTCCTCTCATTTCCATTAACTGAGGAAGCACCCGCCAGTGAAGTATGTGGATGGATGCAGGGATGTATGGAAAAGTCTGCTTGTCCATTCCCACCAGCTGCCATCTCACCCTGGTAACGATGAGAAGATGCTCTGGCCACCAGGGACCTGAGCTCGGTCCTCAAACCTTCCGTGTCGGAAAACATGCCAGCCTGTGAGCTGCTCCTTGGTCATGATAAGATTGCCTGCAATTTCAGCTCTCGATCCAGGTTCCCTATCTCAAGAAATCTCAAGAAATGGAGTGAGGAGGAGGGGGCTGGCCTCTTCTCAGTGGTGGCCAGTGACAGAACTAGAGGAAACGGCCAAAAATTGAGGCACCAAAAGTTCCACAGGAACTTGAGGAAGAATTTCTTAACAGTGAGGGTGCCAGAGCCCTGGAACAGGCTGCCCAGAGAGGTGGTGGAGTCTCCTTCTCTGGAGATCTTCCAAACCCGCCTGGACACCACCCTGTGCCCCATGCTCTAGGGGACCCTGCGTGTGCAGGGGGGTTGGACTAGATGAGCTCTGGAGGTCCCTTCCAACCCTAGCCATTCTATGATTCTATGAAAGGTCCTCAGCAATGCTGTCATGAAGCCCACACCTTGTTTGACCCAACGAGATATCCAGCCCCCTGATAAAAATTGGGGATTTTATCTAATGTAGACTCTACTAAAACCTTAGAGGAGCTTTGCAACCNTCAAACCTTCCGTGTCGGAAAACATGCCAGCCTGTGAGCTGCTCCTTGGTCATGATAAGATTGCCTGCAATTTCAGCTCTCGATCCAGGTTCCCTTCAAACAGACCCCTGCTTTCCCTGGACAAGCTGCATGAAACACTGGACCACAGTCACCTATTTTGCCCAACTTTAGGATATTTATCAATGTGGAATCACTCGGCAACAAGAGGACTTTGTTGCAGTCTATATGGCTTTTAAAAGCACTATTATCCAGACTGTCAAATCAGAGAAAATATATCCGAGTTAGTCCATCCTCAGCACCTGAGGCCTCTCTGCCCAACAGGAGAGAGGCTACCAGAGAAGGGAATCCAGAGCACAATCTCATCGGAGAGCGTAATTACTAGTTAATTTCTCAGTAAATATGGGACAAGATTATTACTCCTTTTTGGTGAGTTCAGTAGAAGGCGCTGTCCATTTTAGCTGCTGATATCTCTATGGGTTCTACAATGCTGGGATGTATGGCCAAGCAACCACTGTGCCCACACCACAGCAAAGAGCTGTGGTTATTTTAGAGTAGAACTGAAGCGCAGAGATATCTACCCCACGGATAAGCTCAGACAGACCTCAAGGTTATAATGAAAACACCATCTTTTCTTTCGCCTGGGACTACAAAACATAACTAAGGGTTGAGGAGCTACTGGAAACATCTGGTGAGGCTCTTGGGAGCAGATGGGCTAGAGCTGAGGCTCTCCTGCTAGCTTAACTAGAACTGGACCCTCCAACACCTCGTGATGGACACGGCTGCTACTGCTCTTCCCGGCTCTCCCTGCAGTACTATCATTTAGCTGAGGTTTTTTGGTAGGTTAATGGATTTTAAGGAGTGAAGAAATCACCGTTGCCAGTCTAGCTTGACCTCTTGTACAATAGTGGCCAAAGGTCACTACGGCTACGAAGGTGATTAGGGGCCTGGAACATCTGCCCTATGAGGAAAGGCTGAGAGAGCTGGGCCTCTTCAGCATGGAGAAGAGAAGACTGAGAGGGGACCTGATCAATGTGTATAAGTACCTCAAGACAGGGAGTGAGGAGGAGGGGGCTGGCCTCTTCTCAGTGGTGGCCAGTGATAGAACTAGAGGAAACGGCCACAAATTGAGGCACCANTCAAACCTTCCGTGTCGGAAAACATGCCAGCCTGTGAGCTGCTCCTTGGTCATGATAAGATTGCCTGCAATTTCAGCTCTCGATCCAGGTTCCCTATCTCAAGAAATCTCAAGAAATGGAGTGAGGAGGAGGGGGCTGGCCTCTTCTCAGTGGTGGCCAGTGACAGAACTAGAGGAAACGGCCAAAAATTGAGGCACCAAAAGTTCCACAGGAACTTGAGGAAGAATTTCTTAACAGTGAGGGTGCCAGAGCCCTGGAACAGGCTGCCCAGAGAGGTGGTGGAGTCTCCTTCTCTGGAGATCTTCCAAACCCGCCTGGACACCACCCTGTGCCCCATGCTCTAGGGGACCCTGCGTGTGCAGGGGGGTTGGACTAGATGACCTCTACAGGTCCCTTCCAACCCTAGCCATTCTATGATTCTATGAAAGGTCCTCAGCAATGCTGTCATGAAGCCCACAYCTTGTTTGACCCAACGAGATATCCAGCCCCCTGATAAAAATTGGGGATTTTATCTAATGTAGACTCTACTAAAACCTTAGAGGAGCTTTGCAACCACATTTTAAGAATCCAGTAATTAATTTTAAGAAGCCTCATTAGCCTTCAACCTCATACTCTAGGAAGAGAAGACTTTTTAAGCTTCTTACTATAGGAGATGTTTCATTCTTGTACTTTTTTTCAGGGGAAATGCAAATCCAGAGGAGAGATCCAAATAGGACTAGATCACTTAAGACATATTCAAATTTTAATTTTACACATTAGAATTTGTGTACATAAATTGTATGGTCATTCAGGAGCTACTAGAAAACTCAGACACAAGAACTGACTCTTTATCCTCGTTTTACAAATCCGTGGCTGAACTCAGAGATGTTCATTTTGCTGATGTTTCTTAGCAGGAAACTACTCTGCAATTTTGATGAAAATGCCAGAAATATGCTTTCCTCTGGAGTATATAAGACTGTATGACCTTCAAAGTCATCATAATGCAAACTCGCTTCTAATTTGTTAAAAATCACTTCCTTGCTATTTTGACAGCAGTCTCGAGCACCAACACAATCCTATCAAGCTATTAAAATGATCCCCAAAATTGTTTAAAAAATCAGAATTGAGAGTAGATCTGAACTCCTCATACTTTCAAAGGATAATTTAGGCTTCCTAATCTATATCACCCTACTGTTGAGATAATTAACAATTAAAAAAGAATAGTTAAGACATCGGAGGTGGTGATTTACTCTTCCTTGTAATTGGATTTGGTGATAAAGATATTTCTGAAACTCCACAAGTCTCTTCTGAATAGAAAGACTGGGAGTTTTAAGCAGTTTGAAAGACACAGGTACCTTCTGCTTAAGATACATGGAAGACACAGGCAGCAGATAACGGCTCAAATGTTRTGAGTGTCTTCAGGCATAATGGTTGTGCAGACTCCTAAAACCAACACACACACACCCCAAAGTTTACAAAATAGATTTTTTTTTTTTTTAAAAAGTCAGTAAGGAAAAAAATGCATTAAGACCAAAAAAGTGCAAATTATTCTGTAATTTCAAGGACCAGTTGGTATGAGGATATAGCACTTCCAAAGCTGTGCCTAGGAGGGCACCTAAGCAGGAATACGAGTGTGTGTCACGCTCCCCTTTCCRTACTTGTAACATTTAAGTTGAGATCTACACACTACAAGGCTATTTACAATCCTGAATCCTTTGGACTTAACCCCATGCTAAGCAGGACCTTTCCGAAGCCAACTGTGAAACAAACYCGTGTCCAAAATGCTGAACTTTGTACAGAGGAAGAGTTATTAAAGTTACATCCTCCGGATTAGCCAGTTCTCCCAAAGCAAGCAAAGCTACGGAAGGGCCAAGGCCATGGATGAAGCGTCTCCGAGTGGCGATGCAAGTGGCCGAGATCAGTGCTGGCTGTTCAGGACATCTTGCCACTGGAGTCACCCTTTCTGGCAGGATGCACCAAAGCGACTGCTGTGCTTACCTGAGAAATCACTTGCTAGAGAACAGAGGAATCCATGGTTTGATCTGGCAACACTGTTGAATAGAGTGCTAAATATACTAGTTAGCCCCTATGTTACTCAGTCCCAAACCTCATTCTCTTTGTAATTTTAAGAATTTCCTATTGCTACTGCTTGCAGCAAAATTCACTCAGCAGTACTAGGCCTTCAGTCTCACTTTATCATCAGTCTCCAAAACAAAAAATGCCAAATGTGAGACTTGTTATCAAGCTCAGGATGAGCTAACAACCTCCAAAACCCAACTTGGTCACTAGTGTTTCCTCCCCAAGACCTGCACGCTTTTCCTTTTTGTTTCCAGGATAGGACCTGGATAAGCCCAGCTTAGCTCTGGAGGGTTTAGACAACCATCACTCTCGCTGCACTTACAGGAAATAAGATCAATGGAAGAAACAAAAGAATCCTGTAGAAGTCAAAGGACCAGAAAGGGCCAAGATCTGCAGCGTATCCAGGGCCCCAAGCCAAAAGTCCTAGATCAAAGCTTCCAATTTGGGGGTCATTATTTTTCCTAGGGCCTGGAACCCTCAGATCTGGAGCAGAACCACCACTGCGCTAAGCGTCGCACAGACCCAGAGCAGACAAAAGAGATTTCTTTAATTATTTCTCATATCGATCTCTTCCCTGCCACAAAGGCCTCGCGATCCAAACGCAGCACAAAAGAGGGACAAGAGCCCAAGACTAGAGGAACTAATGAATTAGCACGGGCCAGCGAGGCGGCTGATGAAGCTGCTCTCGYGCCAAGGTTGGTCGTACCAGGTTCTTTGTAGGCTTCCTGACAAAGGGAAGGCTTGAGGAGGGTCAGCAGCGAGAGAACTTTGTAGATGCTAGAGAGACGTCCCCTTTGGTAAGTATGGCAGCAGCAGCATCTCTCTTATATCATTTTTATATGTTTATATTTGTTATATTATTTTTATTTTATATTATTTTTATATTATTATCTCTACAGATTATTCAATGACCACTCGCTGCGCAAAGGGATAGGAAAGAGGTGAGTTTACAATACAACTTTTTAATCATTCCTTTTTCCTCCTGCCTGTAAAATTGTCTGGCAAATAATAAGCCCCAAAGACTCCAAAAAGGCTTCTTCTTTAAAAAAAAATGCCTATAATGCTCTGTATTTCAAGAATGTTGTCTACAAGCAGATCAGAACCCCMCATAGTATTTCACGGTACTTCTCCAAGACACCACAAGAAAAATTTGCAGGTAGGAGAAGAGTGAGAGGTAGAGGCACAAGAAAGCAGCTGCAGAGCTGGCTTTACTTCCTATATCTGGGAAAAAGACATTTATAATTTGGGATTTTGGCAAAGCAAACCGCCGGGCTGAGGTGACGTTATGGTTTATCCCACCTCCACGAAGGGGATCGACATGGGGGCAAGGGATGGAGGCGAGGATTTATTTCAGCTACCTGATCCAACAAGAACGGGACATATYGGGCTCACACAGCAAGAAACTCAGGTTTCCAAGCACTGGAGCAGTAACAGGCTTTTGTACTCTTGGCTACAGCTGTTTTTAAGATAGAGAAGTTAATCAGTTTCTGAGAGGGATATAATAAAGGTTGATTGAAACGAGAGAAGCTGGCCACGATGCAACAGGAAGTCCCAACCCAACACTCCAGCGATTAAGAGAATATCAAGGAGCATTTAGGAATGGAAAGAGCGCCGGTCTAGGTACATAATAAGCAACAAATTAGATGACTTTCTTTTTTTTCCTTCTATATGTTGTGTACTTACTTTGCCTATYCTGCTATTCTTTTTAAAATATGATTTCTTTTTAAGCAAAGAAAAATTATTTGGAACAGGTCCATATCTTCCATTCTGTTGATAGAACTGCTCATAARGAGCACAACATTCAAAATTCAAAGTTATACATGGTATAAAAATGGAAAGAAAAAATAAAAAGGTTGACTCTGTTATCCTCAACTACTCAAAAGTAAAATAAAGTAAAATAAAATTCAGATCGAAAACAGAGTCAGGACATGGCAGTGACWTTTGTAGTTAAAGTCGCTATGGCTCCCTGCTAAACTGTTGCTTGTGGGCTGAAACGAGTCCATAAATACATGATGAACACATCTAATAGAGTTCTGCTYGGAAATTTTGCCCCTTCCCCTTGTTTTGCCATGACTCTGTTATCACTTACACGAAGGCCTCACCTCTGTTAACAGGGGACCCGAATCTCCTTTTGCCGAGGCCGGCGGGGGCTCTGCTCCGAGAACGGCTGCAGCAAGAGGTGGCCACAACATTCTGCAGCTTTCATGAGCCAGAACTGGGTAAATCCAAGAGTGCTCCGAGCWGGACAGTGACTTTACAACCACATGCACCATAACACAAGGTGAGAAGGTACCGACCTGATGGGCGATTCCCCCCGAGCACCTTCCAGACTGCTCAAGATGTTCACTTTCAGTGCCCTTAGGTAGGTTTGCTCCACGCACGGGGCAGGTGAATCTCCCTGCGCCCCAAGCCTGGTCCTTCTAGCTCAACTCTCCCTTGGAGGGATATCTGTTGGCAGGTCAGAGTTGTCAAACGTTTCCTTAGGAGATTGAAAAGGAATCAAGGAGACTGAAACAGGAAGCTAAGTGCAGGCAGGGAAAGACGCAGGCAAGGAGAGATAAAAGGACTGTTTAGTTCACGGGGGAGATAAATAAGCAGCAGCCTGACAGAACTGTATCAGTGAAACAATCTTGGCAAGGTTTTTCCCTTGTTCTTTCTCATGATACTCTGCCACGTGAGGCCTCTAAATTTTCAACATATTTTAACACATAAAATGGAAGTGGGAAAACTGCAAGCGAGCAGGGAGAACGAACGCTGCAGCATCTGACCTGCCCCGCAGAAACCTGGCACATCTTYAGGCTAGAAAAGAAACCCCATCCTTAAAATATGGGATGCACCTGACTGTCACGGGTCAGACCGACAAGGCTCCTTTTGCAAATGCTGCTTTCGGTTGTTTTGACCTTGGCAGATGCAAAAACGTTACCCGGCATCAGCAGGAAGGACCTGCTCCTTGCTCAGATCTTTATTATTTTTAATTAAAAACAGGAAAAGAAAAGAAAGMGAGAACTGAAAAGAGATACCGAAAGCACCTAAACTCCCTGACGAAGAGGAGGAACTCATGAGGGCCAGATCCTCCGCTCGACCACCAGCCTCGAGCYGGGGGCTTTGGATGGGCCTCCCAGCACCACGTTTGCTGCGGGGCAACCCCAGGGTCGTGTCTGCTGCTCGGGGATACAAGGAAGCTCCCGTATTCTGCCCGTCCCAGGGGGACCCGCCTCGGGAAAAGTAATAAAGACCTCCAAAACGACATCTGATCGTCTTCCCAGCATTAAGGTGAGATGGCATATCAGAACTATCAATTTGAAGCTATTTTCTCTAATTTCTGTGACTAACATGCTCAGGGACTGACTGTTTTTGAAGTTCTTCCTAACACAGACCTCTCTGGGTCAGGCAAGAGACCCTGGGCCCTTCGCCTGCTACTTCCTCGGGCTCGGTTCCCACAGGCGTTGCAGAGGTTTTGCAGAGAGGTCCAACGTCACCCAAGGGCCACGGGGTCGCACAGGGAAACTCTGGGCCCCGGCTTGAGGAGCGCGAGCGGGATCTCAACCTCGTTACCCTGATGAGAAACTGATGCTCTGGCTCCTGACRAGATTGGAGCCTAATGGCAGCGCCCGCAAGACACGACTTCCTGCTCTGCTCGGGGCTCGGGAAGGGCGAAACGCAATGAATCCCAAACTCCAATCTCCTCGCACAGGAAACTTAGATCCCCCGGGGGGCCAGTATTAAGGTTCTGCTAGAAGACATAACTAAGAGTAATGGGATAAAATTAACTAAGAAAATTTCCTAACCGAATTGCAGCAGCTAATAGAGCTCTGGCTCTCCCCAGGGAGGCCGAGGAAGCCCCGGCGCGGCGCGGAGCTGCACCGAGAGCGCCCGTGCAGGCGGAAGGGTTTCTAATAGCGTCAGCCCCGGTACCGCGCGGGGCCGACGCGAGGACGGGAACGGCCAAAGTTTCCCAGCTCCAYTGGGGAGGGCAGCAGCGACACCAGCTTCCGTGGCCACCTTCGTGGGAAGGAGGAGGGCGCCACGGTTTAATCAGACCACGAGCTTGGCAGGGACACCAGGGTCACCTATTCCTGGAGGGAAGGACGAYGTCCCATCGAGGAGGCCAGGCCAGCGGGCACAGTGACCGTGCAGATGTTCAAGATTTTCATTTGCTTCCCCCGTTGGGAGCTCTGGGCTACTTGGGATCTATTTTACCCAGTCTTACTTGATCTAAAAACACTCTTACAAAATCTTTCTCTTTCCCAGAATAAAGACAGGCATTAGAATGTAAAAAACACACCCATAAAACCAAAGGAAACAACTTCTACCGCGGAAGCAAAGTCTCCATTCTCCAGACTGAAATACTTTGCACCACTGAATCAGCTGGAGCAGAACTTGCACTTCCTTCAGCTCATCTTGGCATAAAGCACCTATTTCAAAGTAAAGCCCACGCCACTGCCCTGGGCCTGAAGCGCAGCTGCCCATCGGATACGGTTCTTTAGTAGGCATTTCCCTGACAAAGCAGATAAACCCCAGCTCCAAAACATGATTAGAGGAGAAACACAGATCACCTATTAAAAAATAAAAAAAGACATTAGAGAAAAAAAAAAAAACCCAACCCTGAGGAAATTTCCAGTTTCATAGTTTTAATGAGAGGGAGCAAGAAGTAAAGCAGCAAAGAAGAAAAGCAACTTTGGGACGAGACGTGACGGGAGAAACCCGGAGCCGCCGCAGCCAGGGCTTCAAGTGCAGCCTCCGCTCGCGAGGCCCTCGCTCTGGGGCACCCACGGAACGCGGCCTCTGGAAAGCCAATATAAACCTACAGTTTCTTTAACATGCATGCCCTGTACACAGCCACGCATGTACATTAGCCTTTCCAGKGTTCACGTGCTGGCCTTAACTCTGATCTTCATCACATCGGGCTGGCACTAATGTAATAATTAATTGCACTGCCATTATGGTTGAGTTACATCTCTAGGACCAGAAAAATCAGCCCCTCAACCGTCCCCTCTGCTCCCATTCCCAGGTCCTGTCTGACTGGCGCGGGGCGCTTCCAGGCGCAGGGTCTGTCCCTATAACAAACTGCCCTCCATTTCTCACCATCCCATTCTGATTTTTCCCCTCAAAACGACCTCTCAAGCAGCCTGACCCGCCGGCTTCACCGCATCCAACCCGGAGAGCGGCCCGAGCTGCTGCTCCTCACCCCGGCGGTGCTCACAGCTCCACAGCAGCGTTTAGAAGGTCACAGGAAGAAGCAGCTACCACAAGAGCTTCTGTTAGTACCCAGAATCAACCCTCTCGTCCTTGGGCATTTAACTGAGTCACCCAAGCTGGGTCTAAATGCAGAAAGTCCCTTTTCAGTAGCCCTTAGGGGCTGCACCACGTAGGTAAGGCGTCTCTATCCACGGTCAGAGCCGGATCTGCTCGAGAGCAGAGCAGCCCCCAGCTGCATGGCACCAGACCTCGTGCAGCATTCCGTGCTACTCGAGGGCCAAACGCTGCTTCTTCCTGACCTCACGGTGTCCCGCAAGGATTAGGGCAGCTCTGGTGTCCAGCAACACTCCTTGGCCGCGCTTCCAGGACCCGTACTCCACATTATGGGGTTCAGCGTACACCGGGATGCAGGAAGGACTTCACAGACTAACGTTAGAGCCAGGACCAAGGCAACGAGCATGGCAAGTGTCTCCACTTAACAGCACGGTAAAGAGAACCCTGGAAGCTGAGAAAGCACAAGGCACGAGGCAGCAAACAAGGTCAAGAACAAGGAGAGCAATGAAGATAAGATCAAGCGATTCTGTATCTTAAAGCACAACTGGACCGTTGCAAATGCCAAAACCAATTTTCTTTTTTGTCGTCTTCCTTTTTTTCCCCCCACAATATACAAACCCAAACGTTTCTAAGGACACAAACCAAACCACAACAGCTCGCGTGACTCCTTGAGAGCACCAGGGCAGATCCRAAGTGGGGCCGGGCAGCTCCTTCTCGCTTTGCATCCTCCTCCTGCTCYGTATTTCCCCAGCACAAGGCGCTTACGGCACCAGCCCCGTTCCTAGGGCAAAGAGCAGCAGCAGCATCTGCACCCGGAGCCATAAACCAAGGGAAACACCAACACTCAGGACAGCTCCAACGCTCTGAAGTGCTGAAGACGCCAAGGCAGTGCCAGGGCAGACGTGAAACATGGAGGTACCAACTGCAGCCTGCACGGCCCCAGCTCCGATGGCCCCTGGTCTCCAGCCCATGCACAGACATCCCCCCTGGTCTGAGCAAGTGTCAGGTCCTTGACAGGGGTCAATATCTGGGGCAAAAGAAGCCACTTCCCTGGTCCTAACCTGCTCCAAAGCCCTTTGTGCAGGTGAAGTGTAAGGAAAACATTCCCRAATGCAAGAGCACATCCTAAAAATCCGCTGCCTAAGGGCTCAATGAGACTGTGAAGGAGGGAGGAGGGCTGCACACATTGGAGGTTCCTCCCATGCCAAGGGAAGAAAAGGAGGCAGAAAACCCCTCCCAGGAAGTCAGCCCTTAAGGAGAATAAGCATTCATCCCTAAACCACCTTTGAGCCCTTCCCTGTTATCCAGCCTCCTCCAAAGGAGAGGATGGTGGGCAGAGGGAKGGGCAAAGCTGCAGGGAGCTGGGACAGCCACGCAGAGGGAGCTCCGAGCTCCAACGATCCCCACGCTCCGCACGAGTGTTTGAACCATCCCCTTTGCTCTCTGCTGTTCCCAGCTCACGTAAGAGCCTCTTTGGACCAGGAATCTCCTGCTTGTTATGCAGCCTCCTGCCCTTATGCAACACTCGGAACAATTACGGCACTGTAGAAATGCCTGGATCAAATACAGAATAACCCAACGTGTTACGAGGAGGAATCGGGAAATGGGGAGAGGGGAAATGGAGGATGGCAGGGCTGCCCAGACCCCCAGCAAGGCAGAGGTTGGGTGCAACCAGGAGGAAAGGTTGCCGTAAAAGCAAAGTTAAGCACTCATACTTCCAAAGGGACCCAAGGACTAGGTTRCTCAGGGGCTACAAGAGAGAGACACTTTCCAAGCAAATGGTTTGGATTATCTCCTCCTGCTCTGCCACCTACAACCAGAGGATCACAGCGACCCCAGTGCMAAAGCACGCGCGTGAAAACGAAGCTGCCCAGAGCAGGAAAAAACACACTTGAAGTTGGCTTCAAAGTGCCCAAAGCGACATACCTTTCCATAACGGCCAGGCACTCCTTTCTCCACGTGAACCGACTGCCTCGCCGGAGTCGGAAGGTCCCAGAGGTAGCTGTGACTGGGGGAGGCGTCTGTCTCCATTCGGGCTCTTCTATTGGGATAGGAGCAGGTCTCATGCTTAACGTGGCCCCTAAGGACAATAAACATCGTGTTTCCTAGGGGACTAAGGAGCCGTGCTCGTTTTCTCACTCCTGCTCGTGAAAAAAAGACAAGACAGATGATGAAACCATTCAAACTAAAAATAAATAAATAAATAAAGCAAGGCATCATTGAACAAACACACCTTCAAGATACATAGAGGCAAGTTTCTATTTAATTGCAGAGCACTTGCAGGAAGCTAAGTGCCAGTGTATACCAAAGTTACTTCAACATGTCCAAAAGGGTGATCCRAGGCTGAGTAAATACTCGAAATAGCCCCTCTGATAGAGGGACACCCTGTGAGCGGTGCAAACGAGTGCCCAGGGGCCTGGCCAGGCCTTTGGGAGCACATTCACATCACTCCTCTTCTGCCCCTCTCCTATGGCTCTGTTGCTCCTATCAAGGAGCTGAAAAGCCTAAGTGAGAGAGGAGACCTGCCACGGTGCCTTCAGGAAAGGCCYTTTGCAACTTACCCCTCATTCCTTCCACCATGGCCTCCCAATTACTAAATCAAGATCAAATGCAAGAGCAATGTTTCATACACCCGTTTGCAAGGGTACCTGGCACGGGACATTAGCAGGCAGGCAGCAGAGCCCACTGGCTGCACAGGCTTGCTCAGAACACCTAGGACCTAGACATAAAAACATGCAGTGTCCCTAAAACAACCCTGCTCGTTTTATTCTGGCTCCTTCGAATCGTAATGGAGCAAACAGGGTTAAGGGAGCGTCAGTTTTAAACCATAAACAAATTCCTCTGGTTAGGAAGCAAAGAATTAGCTATTTGTGCATTTGGCTGTGTCCTTTCCCCGAAATACACAGGCAATATTTTCCTTACTGCAAGGGTCTGCATCAGTGCAAGGTGGCAGCGCTCAGGARCACCTAAAAACCTCCCCCTGGAGAGGTCTGTGGCCTGTAGAGGTCTATAGGAAGCAAAGCCTTTCCTTTGCACACTCAATGGATGGTGACTCTTCCTAACTCCTGCCCTCGGAGCACACGTTGCTTCCCAGAGCTCCGCGGCCAGCAGCTGCTTCAGCCCCCAGCTCACACCACACACAGTCCTAGCACCACTCAGAATATTTTCTATATTGCTGATTTATTGGAAGGCCATTCAGGGAAGCTCCTTCTCTGTCCCTTCCAGTACCTGCATGGTTTGGGGTCTGGGACAGTACCATGTTGCTGGGCTTTAGGCGCACCTTGAAACTTGGATATAGAAGAAAAAGGAAGTGTGTGAGGGCGAGGACTAGTTTTTTGTGCTCTGTCTTAGCAAAACACCCTCCTCCAGGTGAGGATTTGGAGGGCAGGCRCTATCTCTGTTCATGAGGAAGAGTTCTCAATGCTCTTCATGCACTAGGGAAAAACCCRAGTATCAGGGATGCCTGATATCAGGGCAAGAGGTGTGGAGTAATCAATCTGCCTGAGATTCTGCAGACAAAGGTTCAAAAAACATCTGTATTTAAAGCAGTTTAGCTCCTGCTTCTTACATGTTCACTTACTAAGTATAAGATACGTAGGGCTTTTTTTGTTTTTTTTTTGGGGGGAGGGCTTTTTGTTCATTTTGCTTTAGCAGTCTCAGTAAATCAACTTACCTATTTTCTTTTTTTAGCAACAAAACCAGCAACAGATAAAAGGGAGTTTTGCTGAGAACTTCCCAACTTAGCAAGTTACCTGCTGACACTAGTTGGGAGTCTTCACAAACCCTCAAAAAGCTTTTAAGAAGGAAAAACGTCCCCCCTTCTACTCGAGCAAGATGAGAGCAGCCAACGCAATGTGAGATTTCTGCCTTAGTATATGCAGCAAAAATTAGACATGTGTAAGGAGTRGAGAGGTGAACAGCCTAGGACAAACCCCCTCCACAGATAAAAATGAAAAGGGAGCTTTTGCAAGTCTATATATAAAATATAYATATTTTCTTTGTGAAGAATYTTCTCTAAATTGGGASTTRACTGTGAGGAAATTGCAGGAAGGTTTTAAGAAGAGACGAGTGCTGCCCGTGCCTTGAAATTCCTCACGGCAAAGGTGTTCCCCCTCTCAGCACATCCCAGATACTTATCCAAAGGGAAAGGAGCTGTTGCCCTCAGGACTGTCACCTGCAGCTGCATGGGACACCTGGAGCACCGGGTCGGCTCCCRGCTCCCAACATCCATTTAGCAGCAAGTGTCTGCAGCAAGTCCCTCTCATACATTACCCTGATAAGAGCAGATATCCCCCTTCAGCTTAGCCAAGTGGGCCTGACACCACATGAAAAACAACTTTCCGTCACTGCCAGATCTGAATCAGTCGCCTGCACAGCAAAAGGTTCCCTACAGAGCTCATTGCTTAGATGGAAAGGATCAGAGGAGGGACAATTTTCGGGGAGGCTCTGTAAAACAGTAAATCACCAACAACAAATTCCCCATGCAAATCTCCCAGGATATCCAGCCCCTGGTTTTTCTTTCCTTTTTCTTTTCTCCTTTTTGAAAGCTTTGCTTTTACAGCTAAACAAGAGCTGCTCRGGGAATAACACAGGCGATGCTACATCTTGATAACAACTCCCTTTCTTCCTCCCTTTTGTTCAAGGAGAAAGAGCGCACCGTTTTCTCCGAGGTGACCACAGCTGCTCTCCTGTGCCCGGCAGACCCTGCAGCTCGCACGGGAGCGGCCGCCTCCATCTCTGCAAGTGCAACGCGGCGGTTCGCGACGCCAGCTTCAGGTGGCGGCCCAGAGGGGCAAGAAACACCAAAGTTACCTCCCAGCAAACTCCCCACGCGGCCCAAGGGCACCAGCTAAACTCACCAGGCTAACTAGCAACATACATTTATTTATTTCCATGTTTTTAAGCCACAGCTCCTGAAAAATTAATCAGGACACTACAGGACTCTATGCACTCCTAAACTGGCTTACTATTTATCTACTGCCATAATGCTCTCAGTATTCCACAAAACAAAGGAGATACGGTGCCTGTCCAAAGAAACGCCCAAGCTAAATGAAAAGCATCCCTATTAATTGGATCTGAGAGCTTTCAAACATGAACATTGAGCACCGACTTCTTCCCCTCCACGAAACAGCAGCCTTTCACCCCAACTGGTGAAGGTTTCCWGAAAAAAGGCAAGTCCTTCAACACCAGACTTCACAGCATTGCTRTTAACTCCACTGGAAAACCCCTAGACTGGGATGTTTTTGAGTAGCAGGGTTGCATTTGGTAAGAAAAGAGGCTCTTTTCTGATCCACAAGGCTTAGGTCTCGCTGGTAATGCTYCAAACTGCTGTCTGAAGTTCTCTGAACAACCATCGCCAACGAGAGGGGAAACAGAAGAAATACCCATTCCCTTACCAAAAAGGCAATCAAAAGCACACAACAACAAACAAAAAACTTCTTCCAAAGGCTGAAGGAAACTGGAAAATCAGGAAGGCTGCAGAGTTGCCAAGTCCGTTCCATACCCTTAACATCTCTGCATAAACACGTGAAAGACGGTCCGTGCTGCAAGGACCTTACAGGCAAGGTGGGTAAGTCACCCRGAGGAAAGAGTCTTGTCTTTATGTGGAAAGTGAGCTGCAAAGTTGCAACTATTCACTAAAAATCACACAGAAAACTCAGCAGAGCCAAGGGAAGAGTCCAGGTGAGCCAGGTGGTCTCCAAGCCTCTCCTCAACTGGTCCTTCCTTTCCCCTTCACAAGGGGGTTGCACTGGGTTTCTTAGCCCATCAAAACATTTTAAGGGAAAGTTTCCCTTCTGTTACTACACAAATGAATTCAGGTAGAAAACACACTAGTCTGAAGAGCTATTTCCAAATCTAAGGATTAAGAAAACAGGTACAGGGAGCTAAAGGCTCCCAAAGACCTCACGTTGCCCACCAGCAACTCAAAAGCCAACGTGCTCCAGCCCAGAGGGACCTGAATGTTTCCCCTATAGGAAGAGGATTCAAATATTGCTCCAAACAGCTGAAATAGGAAAGAGTCTGAGAACGGAAAGCCAAATGTCACTTTCTAGTAATTCATTTAATCACTGAGGCTTTTTCAGAGCAGGACGGTCTTTCATGGGAGGTCGATGGGGAGTGATCAGCACAGAAGCATCCACCTTGCTCCGTCGTGGRTACAGTTGGAGTCTCTCATGATTTTCTCATTTTCTGTCTTGAAAGAAGGCAGCAGAAAGTCTAGTCAGGCCCAGCAAACTCATCACRGGATACTGTAAATAGCAGCCCAAACTTAGACTCCAAACTGTTCTATAACAGTAATTTAAAAAGAGGATTCTTTGCATGAGGCTGCTGTCTTCATTAAGACACTACACAGGCTGTCAGCACAAATGCATGTTAATTATCTCTTGGCTGGCCAGTCTGACGTGCAACATGTTAGACAACAAAAATACACAGCAGGGGAATACCCTAAAATAAGTAAATACCATCACATTTTCCTATGGCAGACTTTTCCAATAGCTATAAGAGAACCCAGAGCCATCCGCCCTGCCCTTACTCGAACCTCTCCAAAAGCAAGTTATGTTTTATTTGGCTCTAAAGGGAATTTAAATGCATCAGAACAGTCTCCTGGCATTGGCAGGGGAGACTTTCCACCTCTTATACTACCTGAAAATCTCTCCGGATCTCTTATTGGAGAAAAGGTTAAACTCAAACAACTCGTCTTCAAGGAACTTCCCCAGGTGAGTAAAAAAGAACAAGACCTCAGCACGACAACGCATTAGAGAAGCAGGGGGTTAYGTCACTTCATTTCAAGATGTAACCACCAATCCTGCTGGTCTTCCTTCCTTAGGCACTTCTCAAGAGCAAAGGGACCAACAAGACACTGTGAGGTTGGGACTACAGGGAAGGAAAGAAGGTTAAGAGGCAGAAGTCAAGATTCTGGTGCTCACTTTGACAAGGCTTTCTTATCCCAACACGGAGCACTGTTTCCTAAAACATCCGGCCAATACTGAAAAGAYTCACAGGACTACAGGAAGCATCTACAAGAGTTTGCAGCTCCAGGTGATGACTTTGGGGCTCTTCTAAAGTCACTTTCCAACAGATCTAGTTCTCCCCACCGTTTTGGAGGCAATGCCTCCCTCCAAAGGTGAAGASAGGGGAACTGCTCCATGGGGTTCAGAGCAATTCATCCTAAGAGTCCAGATCCAGCAGCTTGGCCAACCCTTGACAGCAGCTTGTCCAACATGACACTCCATTCTCATCCTTTAGAGATGTTTGCTAAATGTTTAACAGAAAGGACAGGTTCAATTCTGCCTTTGAGCACATCCAACTTCAAGCCAAGACATTCCCAGGCCAATCGACAGACCCTGGAGCCTCTTGACTTGCAGTTTCTGCACAAAACAGATCTTTTGAGGCTCTGCTTTCATTGGAATTTTTCTTAATAGAATTCTGGACCTTGAAGCCAAGTTYGCATTAGAGAGGCTGACTCCTACATTTCTTTAATCAATTACAYGGCTAATTTAACTGTGTCATTGCTTAAAGGAAAGTATGGGTAAATATTGTGATCTTTACAGTGAAAGTGTGCAAGGGAAAGAAGAACCGTGGCCAAACAAGAATTAAGGAGAAGAACAGTGTAAAGAGATGAATGGGACTGTCTGTGACTTCGCATGCTGTCAGTCAGCCAAAGACAACCAGGAACTTTATTTCTCTTTCTGTGTCTGGAGGAGAAGAGGGTGGCAGTTGAGACACACATCTAACATCAYTATGACCATCAACATCCCATCCGTGAAGCTGTGGTCCAGCTCCAAAACCTGGACGTTCCCTCAAAGTCACTTTCAACTTAAAGGAGTTTTTGCTCTAATTCTGTGTTATGAGGATATCGTTATTGTTTTCTCTTTGTTCAATCTCAAGAGCCTTGGAATATATTTCAAGCCAGCTGACTGCACCTTCAGTGACGGCTTCCAACTCCCAGGTTTGGCCAGTGGTGAGACGACGGGTCAAGTCTCCATGACCAAAAACCTGGGCAGGCACCTATGGATGAGGCAACTCTAGATCATTGATTTGGATCAAGTGAAATGCRGTTTTGCCCCTCACCTCCCTAAAACCCAAGCTGGCCAGAGGGGAYACAACACACCACCAAGCAGCAAACCATCAGTGATAACCAAAACAAGTGACAAAGAGACTTTTTTGTTCATAAATAAAACAGCAGGAGCTGTTTAGCCACTATTCGTTTACCAGGATTTGTCTTCTCAAGCTGGTACCATCTGTAAAATGCCCTTTTCTTTTGCTCACTCAGGTCCGACCCCTGCTGCAACAGCCAATGGGAGATCCGGCTCTGACTGATACCTGTAAACGAGAGAAAAAGATAGAGAAAGTGGAAGAGAAACATTTTTTTTTTAAAACACTTTAGAGTGATTTATATGTGGATAAAAGGTGTTGTTGTAAGAAGACCAGACACTGAAAGCTAATGCTTCTATCAGAGAAAAGATACAGTCCTGAGGCCTCCCCCCATCCCGCCCCTAAGTGCTTCAGCTTCTCACTGTGGCTATTTGAGCCTTTCTCAAGATAAGGTCTGGAAGCAGCAAGGACACAAATTGGGCAGCTAAATCTTCCMCTGACTTGTGCTGCCCACATCTACACCAGGGCTTCCCTGCTCCTTGTATTTCTTCATCCATAAAAAAGGAGCAAATCCTTTACTATAATGATACATCAAGAATGATGCTTAGGAGATGATTATCAATAAATGTTTGAGTAAGAAGGGAGATGACACAGAAGCAGTTCATGTCCCATAGACCAAAGCACCCCACAAAGGCAACGAGACAACTATCAGCTGCTATAACAGAAAACAAAACTGAGGTGCAGGTAGGACCTGTTTAAAATAAGATTTCTAAAGGAATAGTAAAAGGGCAAAAAAAAAAAATCATAGAAGGCAACACAGTTATTTCCAAAGCACGATATAAAGCACAGATCAACACAGGAGGAGGAAAAAGGGTGGATGGGGGGAGAACCAAGCAAAGCAAGAGGTATCAAAACACACGAGTAGCTGAGAAATGGCAAATTCATCCAAAAATATCAAAACTACTCCAAAATAGGTATTGTATGCTGAGTAACTAAAGGTAAATAGCACGAGGGAGAACCCCCTGCTGCCTCCTGCAGGCTCTTCAGCTACGAGAAAGGGTTAGCAGCCCATAAACCCTCCTGAGAACTCAAGTTTTAGGAGGTGCTCAGAGGAACGACCTAGTGCTGCACAGTGCCAGCACCTGCTTGGCGGCAGCACGAGGGCTGCCATCCAGCCAGCACCCAAACTACCCCACGCCTCTCGAGAAGCATGAAGGTTTTACAAGACATCTCATAACCACATCTAACTCGCAAAAAACCCACCCCCCTGCAGCTTTACGGCTGCTAATGGGGGATTTTTACTATGCTTTTTTTTGCGCATTGAACACAGACGCTAGTTAAGTTTGGGATGATTTAGCTCTAACCTCACCTGTCACATTCAGGCGGGTTTGCTCCATTCCTGTGATTCACAAAATCCCAGGGTTTACACTCCTCTCTTCATCGTGGAGGCGCTGAAGTTTTAACTACCTTGTGGAACAGGGACAGGTTTTCGAGCACAGAAGCTCATTGGAGTTTTACGAGTTCTGCCCATAAAACATATCCCAGTTTGGGTGTTTTTCCCCCCCTTTCTCTGTCATCTCAATTCCTGCTCCAGAGGCTGCCTTTGCAGCAGGAGCTCAGAAGCAGTTGGGGTGGTCACAGTTTATTGTCCCCAGGGCCCATACTGGGGTATATAATTGGGTTTACACTATTAGAAAWGTAGAATTATTTGACCAAACCCAAGCCTTGGAGCCCGTCAGTTTATTTCCAACCTCTCTACAGAAGCACCAAGAGAATCAAACCAGAAACCAATGTAAGCTGATAAAACTCCTCAGCCCAAAGCAAGGCCCCAGTCTGGTTGAAATCAGGCAATCTAGATGCCTGATTGTAGGGAAAAGGACCACATTTTGAACACTTGCAGCTTCCCATGCACTGCTTTGATTTATAAAAGCCATTTCTTTAACACAGTGCTGCGGGACACAAATGTCTGCGTCTCGCTGCTTTTGGCTGCACGGCTCCTATTAATCAGCGGGCAACAGCAGCAATAATTTACTTGTTTACTATAGTCCACTTAACGCTTATTGCCCTGAATTAGTGTTTATTCAGTGTTTGGATAACAACGCAAGATACAAATGCAARGCATTATTTGATAAAAATTATAAATAGAGATTAAGTGTCTCCAACAAGTGCCACAYAGGGGGAAAATCCAAACGCTGCCCAAGAGGCTGCCTGATGCTGTCAGAAAGTGGTGCAGATGTTGGGCACTTCAGACAACGTGCAGAGAGGGAGCAGAGCAGACAGAARACTGAGTCTATCTATTGCCCTGGCCACATCTGGCTCCCTGCACCTACCAACAGGCTCCAAAGTCACTTCTGCAGATCGGAGCTTGGCAGAGGCCACTGAGATGGGCAGCTTCGAAGACAGAGCTAGAAATCATCTTCGACCCGAATTATAAAATTAACGTTATTAGCTTATTCCTGATTGCCTCTTGATGGGATTGATTTTTTTGCTGTTCTTTGGCTGCGGGAGCAGCAGCGCCATCCGAAGCACCTTCTGCATTAGTGAAGAGCCCCGTTTTCCTTCTGCAGCAAGGCCACAAGCCCAGGTAACACCTGTGGGGAGCAGCCTAGGTAGCTGAACTTGCYCTGGGTCACAGGTACAAAGCAGATGACTTCTAGAGGTCCCCTGAAGTCCCAGATTCTGTCATTTTTTCCACTTTTCATCATTTTGCTTTCTTGTCTCAAAGACTGAGGTGAGAGCCGGGCTTTTTCCTGGCTCCTGTACCTAAACCCCTGCTCCTCTTTTTGTTCTTATGGCACAGAACAGTTTTTCCCGTTTTTCGGCTCAGTTTAAGAGGCCCCAAAACTCCATGTTCCAGCAGCCTGACTCAAGGTCACATGCAAAGTCAGCAGCAGAACTGACCCAGGATCTCCTAGACCTCGGCACGGTGTCTTCATCTCAACCTTAGCCTTCCCTCCTGCCATTAACACCCCCACCAAAACCATCACGCCCCAGTTTCTAGCACCTGAAGCTGATTTTGTGCGGTTGACTCCTGGGGACGATGCCTAGGACAGCCAGCAGCAGCACCCAGCCACACAGTCTGCAATCAGGCTACTTTAGGAAATTGYTCTGGCAGTCAAAAATAAATCACGGCGCTGCCAGGAGGGGATTAATGAAGTTCTCTGGAGTACTGAAAATCCAACCGTCTTGTGGAAATTCACTCTCCAGCCGAACCACGGACCTCAAGGCAGACTGACACCCCCCGGGCTCTGCCTCGGCCAGCCCCGTTCTCTCACAAAGAGATGATTTTGGGAAAGCTCCACGTCAAATATATGAAAGAAACAGCAAAATCCATCATAAATAGAAGGTAACTGGTATCTACGGTGCAAACCTGCTCATAACCCTCAAAATTACTCCTCTACAAGGTAACTAGTTTTCACCTTCACAGGTTGGTTTTGTTCCCTGCCTCTGCTTTGCATTTCTTTAATGTTTCYTTCAAGAGGGATTTTTAGAAGCACCTGGAATATGTCAGATTTGGAGAAGAAAGTAACTGACTGCATCTAAATTCCTCAGTTTGTAAGCGAAGCCCCAGATACATACAATATGTRCCTGCAAAGGACAGCTATCAATTCAAGAGATTAGCAAAGCTTGTTAGCAGCAAGCCCGCAAAGATCAAAATCACAGAAAAACAAATCTCTCCTCGCGTCATCACACTATTAAAGAAAAAACACAAAGAAAAATGTTTTTAAAACCCAGATTCTCACAGTTTGCTCCTCATCTAAACCTAAACGCTTAAATCAAGAGACAGCATCCTTTACCACGCTTAGATTTGCCTCTCTATCTTTCATCCTCTGACCATAGCCTACCTGGTGCCCAGACAAATAAAACCAATGATAGTATGCAGCTCTTAATTAATATTAAAAAATCCCCAGCATCTTACCTACCACACCCATGGACTCTATACCTGCCCCAAGTCAACTGCAGTTACGTTAAGGAGCTTCAAAAGASATAGGAAATTCAGCAGGAACTATTATTAGCTCCTGTTTATACTGTCATTTTTCTTATCAGTAGGAGATTATTTATACAGAGCCCAACCCAAGTGCTTCTTGTTTATCTTACTACAGACACCGTTTAAGAAGTTTCTATATTAAGCAGCTCCTGTATTTAGGACCAGCACTAATAAGTGTTACGCTAGGGGTTTTGCTTCTTATCAATCATTGCTTTATGTTCAAGTCACCCTTTAATACTCTYAGTTACTCTTTTGCTGTCTGCTCTCTCCCACCACTGCACAAGGCATCTCTGCAGAAGGTCTTCCAGGTTTAGTTCTGCAAGCCATGCTCACTATCTACATAACTTCAATAGCTTCTGGTAATCCTAAAAAGACTCAAAGAGCCTCAAATTTGTTCTCCCACAAGAGTTGCCTTTCACCTTCGAGTCCATGTCTGTCTCTCACTCACATATCTTCCCTCTCCATCAGTTTCCATCCTCTCTCCTTGCAGCACAGGTAAAAATGAAAGGAAAAGTATTTAGAGAGTGCAACATGAAACGCAAGCCTGCTCAGGGTATTTCGCAGATGTAGGAATATATATTCTATATGTGCACTACAAGGTTAGAATTAGGATGAGAAAGAAGTGATTTTTTGTGTGTGTTTGTTCATTTTCAGAAAGAATCAACCATTTATGTTTCATTTCACCTTCTTTCTTGTTTGAGTGACTACAGACAGCTTTACCCGTAAGATTAAGTTTGTAAATACTCAGATGGTGCCATTTGGGATCACGTATCCTGCACATACAAGGCTGAGCAGTAGATTTAAAAAGACCCAGCTCCCACAGACACTCCTACCAAGAGGACTTGAGGATGACACAGCTCAACTRCCAAGAGTAACAAGAGGAAGAGAAGCTGGCTGCATCACCCTACACATAGGCCTTGTGGCTGTCTTTGCTTGAGAAACTGCAGCGTGTGTAGAATACCACGTTATGGTCTCATCAGGAGGTCCACAGAAACACCCCATCCTTTAAATCCTCCCAGTTTCCCACCGATTTGGCCTGAAAAAGACGACARCATCCTAGTGCCACCAGTTCAGCCTTCGTTCCATCCCACTGACAGGCCAGGAGGAGGCATCTAGAAATGCTTTTCCTGATCCACATGTAGGTGCCTCCCTGTTCACCCTTACTTGACACAAAGGGCTTGAGAGTGGATCGCAAGGAAGCTGTGTATAAAGTGGACGGGGCTACTTATGTATGAGAGGAAGAGCCTAACAGACACCAGAAGATCCCAAAGGCTAAATACTTACTTAGTACTTTACAACAACTGGAATACAAGAGAGTCGGTTGGGAAAAACAATATCAAAATAACCAGGTGGGAAGAGATGGATCTAGACTTCACTATAGCCCAATTGCAGGGGTGCCAAGACATGCACTAAGACACGCAGTGATTAAATCAATTCCTTTCTTAGGCAAGGACCCTGATTTAATATGGAGATTCTGCTCTACTCAATCCACATAAAGCACAAAATGCTGGTTGGTTTGGGGACCGCTGCCTTGAGGGGTTTTCTTCCTCTCTGCATTCTTCTGCGGGAGGAAAAGAGCCAGTTTGACTTCTGGTAGGCAAAAGGAGTGCTGGAACCTTCAGCCTCAGGCTTGAAGAAAGAAGTTTTCCCTTTGCTCGCCCTTGTAAAGAGCAGTTAATGCCGAGATGGGTCATTCAGGGACTATATTCAGGCAAGGACTGCACACAAGTAGGGCACTGACCCACAAACTCCTCCAACTTCACCACTGGGGTTCGGATCAAACAACCGGCCTTAGCATCCAATCTTCCGCACGCTCTTCCTAACATCCACTAAAGCCCATCATGTTCCTTGGTGTTACACAAGATGCTGCTCTCAAGACTTTACAGATGAAATTGAAACCAGGGAAGGACAAGCAATTTGCTCAAGGCCACAGAGAAGAGAGATGTGAAAGGGATTCCCRGCTCCCGTCACCTTTCTGCCTCTCTGTGGGAGCCACTGGTCCGTTCAGGGCCTGCAAACCCTGCTCACCCACACAGATGGGTTCTTACCAYGTTTCAAACACTGGAAATATCCCAAAAAAACCACCTCCCTCCTGCTGGGCCTGCATCCCTAGTCATCATAGAACCTTAAACCCATCCATTTCAGGGTCTTTATTAAAGCTTAGTTTCAAAAATGAATAAATATTCTAGATATGATGATCGGGATGGGATAGAGCTATCTATTTTTATCATGGAGTCTTCAGCCTAGGTTTGCTGCCAGTTCTGTGCTGCCCTGGGCAAACAGCATGAACTTGTAAAGGAGAAGTAAGAGCACTCCACCCTGCGGAGGGGCAATACAACTTCATCAGTGTGTGGACATCTGGAAATACACCAAGGGAATAAGTGACATCACTGCAGTCTGCTCGCTGGCCCTGAATGCCAAAGAGATAGGGAACGGGACAGAGGGCAAAAAGCATGAGCTCCTCTCCTCCAGGTAAACACCTGAGTGCATATGGTCACCCCCTCGACCTGGCCTCCGTTTTTCATTAATTGCAACTCAAAGTGAGTGAAAATACACTTTAAAACTCTCACAAGCAGAATGCTGGGTGGAGCGAGGCTGGCTACAGCTGCGCTTCCAGACTTCCACATACGCACAACAATATAAATACATACCATGCATATATATCTCCATGCATAGAGATGCAGCTAGGCATCTATTTACCACCTTTAACAAACAATTTAAGAATTAAGGAAGAGCACTTTCATTTTAAGCSAAGAACGCCGGGGCTTAATATAATGCTGTAAAATAAAATCTGCTAGCACAAGCCACAGAAAAAGAAGGCAAAGTGATTCACTGGGGAAGTTCCATGATGTGCGGGACAATGGSTCTTAAATCAAAGGCATACATTATCATGACTAAGCTGACAGATCTGCACTGCAATGCAGAAAGGCAAGCACTGTTCCAGCATCTGCACCGTGCGCCCGGCGGCAGCGGGATCCGCTTTTCCCGGCGCGAAGGAAGGGGCTCCCCGAGCTCTTACCTGTTACCTGTGCAACGACTGCTTGGGAGATGCGCCGGTTGGCTAGAAAGGCTTTGATTTCCTCCTTTATCACACTGCTGTCCCTCCTAGCAAAACAAAAAAGAACACACACACAAAGGACAAGACAGACCGAAGTGCACGTGGAAGGTGCAAAATGGTTTTATTTGCTGGGCTTAGCAGGGATGGAGTGGGGAAGGCAGGGGCTAACGTTGCCCGAGTATCTCGGGCTTCTTTTCACAAGCGTCACGTTTGATCCAAGTCCCCTAGCAGCAGAATGGATGACTCATGTCCTATATAATTCATAGTAGGTGCGGGGCTGCCATATGGAATGTACAAAGTTTCATTACACRGGGATGAATAAATCTCTCAAACTAGCATAAAAACTCAGCCATAAAAACGAAGGGAAAAAAMAATACAGGGTAGCAAGGTCTGCAGGGAGAGCTACACGAATGAATACACATACACAAACCTCCTTCAGCCCTTCAAGGAAGGGCTCCTTAAGGTGAGGGGTTTTGGAACCATCCCTGCTTCCTTACAGGGCTCACACTGACTGTGCATGGGGAAGTTGTTAGAGCCTCTATTCAACTGGAATTATGGCTTTTACAGGTGTGCAAAGACAGTGCAGAAGGGACTAAAACTGGGCCAAAAGGAAAACAAGCTGGTGGTTGCACAGGGGCTGTAATATGCAGCAAATCCTGATCGCAGGGAACACACGCTCTTCCCTCTCCTTCYCTCCATGGAAGGTGCAGACAATTAAAACCAGACTTTATTAGGTTTTACTAYTTGATAATCTCTCTTCTCCTCCTCCTCTCCTCCAGCCCCAGCAGGCAAATTTAAGGTTGTAAGAATCAAAATAAAATGCTCTGTTGTGGGTTCATCTTTATTTTTGCAACCAATGCTCATCCTCCACACACCTGGAAATAACAGCAGCATCAAGAGTGCATAGGCACCAAAAACCCTGAGATTTACTGCAGGAGAACCCAGAGGAACAGCTCAATTTCAGCAGAGGGAACCCAACACACTGGAATTCCCCCTGTACCCACCATCTCTTTTCCCCATATTATCCTGTTTTTCCAGTGTCATTTACKATCAGCTTTTCTTATCTATTCCTCTCCCAAAACAGCCACAGCTTTTACCCTAAGTCTGCAAGCTCTGCATCAAACACATCAAACATCTTGATCCCAGCACCTGTGGACTCTAGCTCTCTCACAGGTACTTCATAAACATTGCGCTTAGGGGGAGAGAAAAGCACTCCAAAATTAYGACAAAAATTACTTTTGAGATATTCGGCCTTTCCCCTCATTTCATTTTGCTATCCAGGCTGCTGATTTTGACTTTCATCCTCAGCAGAACAGTCCCCTCCTTTAATCTTCGCCACCGTGCTGAATAAGAAGCAGTTAAAAGTAAGGGAAGGTCGATTTGGACAAAAAAAATAAATAAAAAAGACCAAAAAAAAAGAAAAATTAGCTCTTATGGAGAACTTGTGCCTCCTCCTCACTGTTTGTATGTTCCTGCTCCAGCGTGAGGCTGTACCAACCCCAGAGGTCATCCTTTCCCACAAATTATAAGCAAATAAGATGCATTTACTGCAGATCCCAGGGGAAAGCCTTCACCAAGCAGGCTCCCTACTCACCCTACACGTGGAAGGAAATTCGATTGCTATAAAGGGGTGGAGGAGGATTCGTGCAAATCAAGACTCACTGAGAAGGCTACTGAGTAAGGAAATTTTGTGCCCTAACGCAGAATTTAATCTTTGAAACAGCATAAGAAAAAAACCACAAATATTTCAAAAATAAAAGAGCCTCCAGGATATCTACACAAGCCCAGGAGGCAGGTGAGATGCAGTCAGATAGTGATCAGCAGCACTGGCAAAGGAGTAACTGTCTAAWGCAATTCCCACTTTCTTGATCATACCTACTGCAGCAACCCTCYGAGAGGCACATTTCCGAGGGACTTCTCACCCAGACCTTCCAAACGTTTTACAAAGACTTGTACTAACCTCATCAGTTCCTCCACTTTGTCATCAATGTCCAAGTCCTCTTCCGACGCTTCAAAACTGTACGACCTTTGAGCGAGGCTGTTTGCAAGCGGGTAGCGGGTTGGGGACATCTTCCCGTTGAAGGCRGACAACCTCTCGTTACTCTCCCTCCCGTTCTGATTAGTAGTGCAAGGCTGTGGGGAGGTGTCGTAACTGTTGCTTGGGGACGGGGACATCCCCGAATGTTGGGTCTGTGTTGAAGCTGTGGCCGTCGAGGAAGATGCTGGGACGTTGTTGGTGCTGTTGCTGTAGGAACCACCTCCGTAGCTAGACCTTCTCCCAAATTTGTCACTATGCTCTTGATCAAGACGATCCAAGGTTTCCAGCGCGTGGAGGATTTCATGCCTGGTCATTCCCGTGCGTCTCAGGCGCTGCAGCAGGTCTATTTGCTCTATGGTAAATCTTGGTTCGTCTGTGTAGTGAGACATGGTTTCCAGCAGGCTGAAAAGAAGGTGAAACGCAAGAGCAAACGCTTCAGTTCAAGAGTTCTCAGTGGAAAAGGTACTTTAGACACAGGAAACACAAATTCTGGTCCATCCCTACGTCATACGTAYGACAGAGGGAGCTCAGTCACCCACCTCCAAACCCAGCAGAAAACCTCCCATCAATGCCAGCCTCACCACCTGGCCAAAGGGCCCTCTCTGAACCTCTTYTCCCCTTGCGCTTTTGATGCACTTSAGTTACAAMGAGATGGTGGTTGCTCAGCCATGGACAACACAACTRGAGTTCAGAGAGGACCAAACGTTGCTCATTCCCAGTACCCACCAAGCAAAAACTCAGACCCCCAGAGTGATCAGTCAGGTCTAGCCAAGAGGCAGAACTTTCTGCATAAGTTTTAACCAGTTTTGATATGAGACGTACATCCTCCTCCTACTTCAGATTCAGTTCAAGTTGCCTGATTTTTTTTTTTTTTCGCTACCCTGAAAAAAGAAAAAGATAAAACAGCCCCAGCGGAAATTCTGGGACCCTTTAGGACCAAAGTTGATTTGACTGAAGTCGCATTTCTGAGGTTACTTTTGAGCCTGCAACGTTGTCACGGATCACCTGCCCTAACAAGGAAAGGGCAGCACATCCAATTATACCACGCTTTCATCTAAAGAAGTCAGTCTGCAGCCTTTCCCCTACCAAAGGCAGGTTTCTTGTCTAATGCAATCACCACGAGGGCTAGTCAAAAACTTTAACTCCTAAGCTTCCGAAWATACCAGAACAAACCTTCTACGTATCGCTGAAGACCCCCAAAATGCAACTGAAAAAACTACTTCATGCTCCCTTAATCTCTTCTCCTTCCTAAATCCACTCAGAACAGACCCAAACAGCATAAAAATGACGAGATCTTTTCCTTCAGAATTCAAGATCACAAGATGAAGAGACAGCAGATGGAGGGCAGGCAGAACTTGGCAAAGAGATCACGGCATTTTACATCCTTCTTGTGAATCCTCTTCTGAGTCAAGGGCTTCTTCCAATTCCTGCAGGGAGCAGGAGGAAGAGATCACTCAAACGCCGGGAGGGCTGACAGAGCGACCATGCGGCCTCCATGGTGAGGGCAGAGCAGCTYTGTGACAGCCAAGTCGGCAGGGCCTGGGGGTGAAGCAAGGAACCTCTGCAAGGCAGTTGCATCTCATGATGCAGACCCGGCCCTGCGAGGAAACGGGGTCTGTCCTCGAGTCAGTGCAGCCTCGTCACAAACAGGACATTAAAAACTGCCCAGGAACAGGCACCGAAACAGAGTCCCCCGCACACGGACACCTGCACYGTTAGGTTGCTCCAGGCACAGTCCTGGCCCTGCACAGCTTGCTTCCAACCCAAGCACTTCACGGGCATCCTGCACAACTTTGCATGCAGGAGAAACCACACACGGGCTCTCTGCTGGAATCACCCATGTTTTCAAGGCTAAGGGTGCCTGCTAAGATAGATGTGACCAGATAGGGCTGAAGAACAAGCTCTGGTTTTCCTTAGTAGGGTCACAGCTGCAGCACAGTGCTGTGGACGTGCTACAGAGCCAGGACACATGGATCCATTCCAAAGGCAGCAAATACAAAACCAACAAGAAGGTCCCAGCTCTGGTTTTGTGCTGTAAATATTAAGCCCTTTYACTGTTTTAACATTAGAGATGTGTATGGGGGGAAAGGATGTCAGACGCGATGTAAGGAGCTCCCAGCCATCCAAGGAACTGACCACGTTGGAAGAGGGCAAACAGGATGGAGAGCGTTTCCATCCAAGAGGAATGTGCTGTCCCTTGGACAATTAATTACTGAAAATGCACAAGCCATTTCCAATTCCCAAAGACAAGCACCCAGATCATTCCACTAAAAAGAGAGCGCCGCAGCCAACGCAGCRGCAGACGAGCAATGACCGGAATGACAACAACTAAGATTTGGAAGCGACATCCGCACCGGAGACGTCCAGAACTCGTCGAGGAGCAGCCAGAAGCAGCTGGTGGGTTCTAGGTTCTTCCCTCRCTGCTCTCACCTTCTCTCAAGGTTYRGGCCAGCAGAAGTGCCACACTGGTTTAATGTCACCATGCCGTGTCACAAGCTCCTGAGCACTCAGACRGTCCCCAGCATCAGCTCTGATGGTGCAAAATCCCTCATTAACAGTTTGGTCTTTCTCCAGACATGCTGGCTTTCTTTTCCCTCACAGATCAAATCATTTTTGTCACTTCTTACCATTCTTTTTCTARCGTAACTTCACGAACTAGAACCTCCACTCACAATTAGGTCTACTCAAAATGCTTCCTTTACTGACTCCTTGAGTTTAAYGCTAAAAAATACTCTAGATTACCTAGTTTAAACTCCAGTATGTCATGGATCTGGAAGTCTAAAATTTGGGTCCTTCCAGTCCTTTGAACATAAAATCCTRTGTCTAACTAAAACACGACCTTCCAGGTGGCCTCAAAAACGTCAAGCAACAGAGGGACTAACGTTTCCTGTAGCTGCTTGATGCCACAGGCAGCTAAAAGCGATATTAAAAGCTTTTAAAAGTTAAAAGCAGTTGTGTGCTTTCCTACACAACCGTGGGAGCTGGATCAGCACCTCTAAGTAGGTTTTATAGACTGAAAGAGACTACAGGAACAGAGAATTTTCTGTTAAAAATCCCAAGCAAACATTGCAAAGCTTGGCAATATTGAACCTGTGCCCACATTACCAACTATTTACAACTTCCTAATGAATAACCACACCGCTATTATTTAGAATTGTCATCCTTTAAAAATATTTTTATTAAACTCACCTTGTATAAAAAAAAAATCATTTTACAAAGCAGTTAAGTAAATCAGACCTTTTAGAATCAGCATAATTTCATTCACCTCATTAATTAATAGATATTCCCTTGTACTTCATACCYACCACACTGCTCTAAGAGCTTCTTTTTTTCCTTAACTCTCCCAGCAAGCTTAAATTTGCTTTTCCCCTCCTTTTCCTTGCAAAATATAATCAGCCGCAAAAGCAACATGGAGCAAAACAGAAAGAGATGGGTGAGATAACTGAGGGGCACAGGAGAAAATAAAGATATCAAAAACTACACCTGACAGCAATGACTGTGGAYAAACTTTGCCGCCCAAGTAGCACAATATCCCCAATTACAGCAGATATCAAATTCTGCTCATTTGCTGCATCTTCGTATCAGTTACCAAATGCCAAAYCAGGGAGGCTGGGCTGAAAATTTTGCTTGAGACTATATTTAAGAAAACGTGCCAGCCAAGGGAGAATTGCCTYGAGTTACTGCCCTGAAATGCTAAAAACCAAACCTTTGTAAAGACAAGTTAGGCCCAAAACTAAAACTGAGCAATTTTGTGGCAATGGGATCTAATCCTTCAAAGGAATCAAACTTATTYAGATCTGGATAGAAAAAGGTAGCTTAAACTATCAAGCCTATTTACCTTGCTTGCATTAAGTTGGCAGTCACGCCCCACATAAGATGCCACAATTCCACTTACTGCCTCTTGGTATGTATAAAACATTAAAACTTCACGTGTAGCTTTCAGGGCTCATCCAAAAGGAACCRGAGGTACCAGACATCAGACTGAAGGGAGAACTGCAAGGAGCTGAATAATAAAAGAATTGTATTTGCTTCCAAGTCTGTGGATAGGAAACATCCAGTAGGTCCCAAGCAGCCAGATGCAGGTATCTCCACAGCATCATTCTTTTTTCCCCAGCTAAAGCTGCATTCTGGAGCGTTTAGGGGAAACAATGTTCTCACTTCCWTTACTCTGCCCTGGGACACCTATTCCCACAGCCCAAGCCCACAAAGACCCAAGAACTACCGACCCAACAGGAACGTTCTAGGTGCTGCAACACGACAGAGCGGGAAACAGCTCCATGTCCAACAGAACCTGCAGAAGTTCAAAGCAATTCAATTAGGAGCATGGCCAGAAGAGCAACCCTGATGCCTCTAAGAGTCAAGAGAAGAGCTCTGGACTTCGTAATGCTCACGAGATGCCGTGTTCCTCCCTCCTACTCACCAGGAGCAGGACGTGCTCTAGCATTACTGCAGAGATCCTTCGCTGCAGGGATCCGTCTCCAACTCACCACTAAATCCCACTGCTCCAACAAGCCCTGCAAAGCTCAAGACACCCACCTAAACAGTTGTGGTTTTCAATATGAGACCCGTATTTCATAAAATAGACCTAAGACGGGTGCGAGCTAGAGCCAGAACACCAAGGACAGCATCCTAGGTCTGGAAATGGGTTTGAGCACAACTCTGACAACGTCACATCAACGGTGGCAAGCAGGATGTAGGTAAATGCCAATTTGTGCACTTGTGATATATGACACATTTAACTACAGCAGGGTTTGACCTCTAACAACAGATTATTGCAGGGTTAGACCTATGCTGTCCCGTTAGCAGCATCTCCCGCATTCGTAATCTTCTCTTTTATAACTCGTTTTTCTTCAGTTCACCACTTTTTGGTCGTCATTAAATAAGATCTCGCAGGAAGAGCTTCACAAGCAGAAGGGCATTTACGCCACATTAAGTGAAGCCACCTCCAAACCAGCAGCCCCTGCTCGAAACGGGCTGGGGTGCAACAGGGCAGCAAGGAGCTGCCTCAGCCTGGCCCACACTGAGGCTGAACGGGAGCAACTCAGGATCTTCAGCGGAGTTGTAGCAGTTTGCAAAAGAGATAAAAAGAAAATAAAATAAAACAAATCAGGCCTCAAGTGCTCATCATGTCAACGAACACAAAGCCACCCTTGTCTCCACGTTAGCGTAATCACCTCCCGCTGCCGCAGCCCTGATTTGCAGAGCGGCCCCTGCTCCTGCTGATCCGCGAGCGCGGTGCGACGCTCCTAACGAGGCCTCTCGTCCTCGCGGAACGAGGGCCACGGCGGCGGCGGCGGCATCGGCCTCGCGAGCGGCTCCGCGGCGGTTAACGCGTCACCGCGGCTGCTTACGGATGCGAAGCGGCGCCTCGCCAACGCCGCACGCCTCGCYGCCGCGCGCTTCCCATCGACGCGGCGACGGTTCGTAACAGCAGCCTGAAACCTCTGAAAATAAACCCCACGTAATCAAATACTCACCGCTGCACAAATTACAGACGGCAAGCTGAGAGCAGAATATCAACATAGCATTGCTGCAGCAGGCCTCAAATTCCAGAGCTAAAGAGCCCCAAATCCAGCTTTGCTTGCTCTATATGCACTGCTCTTCACTTCATTTACTATTACAGGGTTCCCTTCATTTCCCTCCCAAATTCCTCCCAAATATTGCTTGCACACTGGCAGTGAGCAAACCCTGGCTGCTCTGCTGCTGATCCAACCTGGGCAAGTAACTTGCTCTCCTTTATAGGATCCCTTTTACATCCTTGGAGAAGGGGCGAACTTGAGATCAATTGTACAAGGGAAAAATATAATATAAATGCCAATTATTGTCATAATCCAAGTCTTACACCAGGGACTGACCTCTGACTAAGCAGAGGGCTGGCAGCCAGGTACTTCTGAATTCTGCTCAAGGCACAGACTGATTCACAGCGTCACTTTATCTGTCTAACCCTAATGTTCCCTACCTCTCAAACCCAGGTCTCCTCATTATTGGTGCAATTCCGCAGCAACGAGGAAGGAATTGAAACTCCGCGGCTGCATTCAAGGGCACAACGAAGGTATCAGAAAGACTAAAAGACACCAAGAACAGCCATAGAGCTGGCCGAGCACCAAATTAGGGACCAAAGCCCAGCCTTGTGCCAAAAAGGAAGGAGAAGCTGTTTGATTTGGGACCTACAGGCCAAACTTGGGACATATGAGCTCTGTAGCGGTCAGGAAAGCATTTGTGTGTTTGAGCTGCATAAATAACCAGATACTGGTAACGCACTAAGTATTTTCTTTAACCCACATGAAGAATCAGAGCAATAGTGAGAACTGGACTCAACCTGGATAAAGCTGGACAAGTCACACATTTACAGCCAGCAAAATTCCCAGGGTAGCTCTCTTGCTGTCTGCTGTCTCCTCCACTTCTCTACCAAAATGCAGACAGCACCTTAAAATACTGGGCGTTACATCTGCTAGCTGAAGTATTCGGCTCCATAGAGCTCAGAGACACCTTTCTACAGAGCAGCCCATCGAAGCAGAGGAGTGGTGGTACGTGAATGTTTGAGAGCAAGAGCTCAAAGACCGAGCACCAGGCTTTCAACAGGACCAAATGATGCATCCAAAGTCACAYGGGGTCTAAGCGCCAGGCTGAAATTTGAGTATTTTCTCACATGCACAGGGTCATCTCACAGGGTCCATCTACAGCATCAGACCTGGCAAGGTGCCATCAGGGGGATTACCACTCTCCTTCTTCCACAGGCAAAAGGAAGGACATTTGGAAGCATTTCGGCCACCWCCTCCTCCTACAGAGTCTGTCACCTGCAGTAACAGTCAGCAATTTTCTTAAAAGCAAATTGTGTGAGTTTCAGAGAAGCAAAACCCAGCAAATCACTGAAATTTATCTATACCTAATCCTGCGCTTAACTACAAAGCAAAGAATTTTCCATGAGAAAACCGTTTGCAAGTGCAGTTCTGTTGGCACGCGCTTGCGGCGAAGACATGGATTATACTTGGGAGAACAACTCGGGGATAGATAACAGCAGCTCCTTGAAGAGTATCAATTAGAATGGCAAAAACACAGGCTTTTGGCTGCAGTTGCTTCCATATTAAGAGTTGCATTTGTTTTTCTTGGGAACACAGGTAAGCTTCAAATGGGACCGCTGAAAAGTTCCATCAGAAATTGTATTTTGAACGGTGGTTGGAGACAGCCAGCTCAACCAGTGATGGCCATCTCTCATCGTTACCACATACTAATTAATCCATCCGGTGGTGATCCTGTGAGATACAAGTGGATAATGACCCCCCATTATATTCATGGGRAAAGCAACAGGGATATATTTGCCTATGGGAATACAATTTCTTAATTTCATCTTTAGCAATATCTAAGTCAAAACCCACACGTTCCTGCTGCTTATCAGGTGGGAGCAACTCTTCCTGACTTGAGGGGTCATCAAAACAATTTGCAAATCCCATCCTAGTTGTGGTCTTCACTGCAGATGGGGCAGTCGCATTCCTGCTCTCCCCAGCCCATGTATACTTACTTCTCTTCCTCTATCTCTCTTTCTGTCCTTAAATAATCATCCTAAGCAGATGCACGAGACAGGCCAGCATTTCACAACAGGTTCCCCCAAGTCACTGGGCTCTCACACCTGATCCTTTTAATTTAATTTTTTTTTCTAATGGCTGTTTTCTTCTTTCCTCTTATGTAACCATGAAGCTCATTTATCCTTTATTTTTAAAAGATATCTGTGGYTTAATCTGAAAACTTCATACCTGAGTCATCTTGGCCCATTTCCTCTAATTTAATACTTTCTAATCCCCTTCAAATTGTTTCACCCCAGCTTTCAGTCAGTCAGAAATCATTCCTCCTTACTTACAYGGCCTTCTCAATGACTGTATTAACTACACACATCCTGGAATCAATCAAAAAAGCGGCTACCTCTCTAATAGAAGATGGCAGCTGATTAACAGCAGCCATCAGCATTGCCCAACRCGTCCAGAAGGCAGCAGGATAAAACGGTATCGAGCTGAAACAGCASAGGCAGAAGGCGACTGAAATTTGGGTAAAACACAGGAAATTAAAGCAGTGTAATTCCCAGCTTTCAAGTTATGTTAAAAGTCTGATTCAGAGTTGAGGCTGACAGACTGTCCTTGTGCTCATACAAAGCACAGAGGAGCACTAAGATCATCCTGCGAGCTCTGAATTGCCAGCAGAATAAAGATGTACAGGGCAGCRTGGCCTTTCCACCAGATTTCCTTCCTGCTGTGAACAGGAACTTTACAATTTCAAATGGTGACTATTTAACACTAAAACCCACCATTTTTTTCCAGCTACAAAGAAAGAATAGGAGGAGGCTCATGGGACTGGCAACAAAATAAGAAGCCACTGCTTCTGAATGAAAGACTAACCCAACAGTGACAGAAAATAATTATTCAATGGTTGTGTCAAGAGGCCTGTTTGAAACACATTGGTGGTTTAGTTAAAATTCCCCCCGCCTCGATCAACTCTTACCCCGTGCTGCAGCTCGTACAAAAGCCTGCGTTGGCATTACGAAGGCCCACGTGCCAGCTACACAAGCTGCACACGTGAGACAGCCCATCTGGGACAAAACTGGCCACATTCACAGCAGCCCTGGCTCTTGCTGCCTCTTCTGGAGACCGGATTTCTCTTTCAAGCTCAGTTTGCCAGGAGGTGCAACCAGAAATCAGGCAAAGTATCTCCAAGCTCTGACAGCCACTGGACAAATATTTGGTCATGCCTACAGAGAGTCTCAGGGAACAGTGACATAGGAGTGGGCAGCAGGAGAGATGGATGAAGTACAATACAAAGCAAGTGACTCCTTTTGATCTGACAGGCTACAGAGTCTGAATTCTTTTGCCTCTTTACTGGAGTGACAGGATGGATGGTAATCACATATCAGACCTATGAGAGAAATCATTTCAAAGAACAAGTAACAGGCCTCAGRCATGACTTCTGGACAACCAAAGACCTCAGCTCCTACTGGGCTTTGCCAAGACCACGGATTCCCAGAATGCCTGGGGTTGGAAGGAACCTCTGGAGATCCCCCAGTGCCACCCCCTGCTCCAGCAGKGACACCCAGAGCACGGGGCACAGGGGGCACCASGCGGGTTGCRAGATCTCCAGAGCAGGAGCCTCCCCAGCCTCTCTGGGCAGCCTGGGCCAGGGCTCCGGCACCCTCACACCAASRAAGTTCTTCCTCCCATGCACATGGAGCTGCCTGSGCTTCAACYTGCACCCGGTACCCCTTGTCSTGGCACTGGCCACCACCCAGAAGAGTTTGGMCCCCTCCTCCCTACACTCTCCCCTCAGCCACTTAGACATATGGACCAGGTCCCCTCTCVGKCTGCTCTTCTCCAGGCTCAACAGGCCCCRCTCGCTCAGTCTCTCCTCACACGGGAGATGCTCCAGTCCCTTCATCATCCTCGTTGCTCTGTGCTGGCYCCTCTCTAGCAGCTCCAYGTCCCTCCTGTCCTGGGGAGCCCAGARCTGCCCCCAACACTCCAGGTTTGGCCTCCCCAGAGCTGAGCAGAGGGGCAGGATCCCCTCCCTCGTCCTGCTGCCAACGCTCCTCSTGATGCAGCCAGGAGCCCATTGGCCTCCTTGGCCACGAGGKCCCATTGCYGCCTCGTGGGGAACTTGGTGTCACTCAGGGCTCCCAGATCCCTGTTTGTGGAGCTGCTTCCCAGCAGGTCAGGCCCTAATCTGTGCTGGTGCCTGGGGTTATTCCTGCCGGGGGAACGTGTTCAACTTACTCAACTTGTCCTTGYTGAACCTCATGAGGTTCCTCTCTGCCCAACTCTCCATCCTGTCCAGGCCCCTCTGGATGGCAGCACAGCCAATCCAGTGGTTATGGTTTGGATCAACACATTTGGCTAATATTAGCTGCCTCCAGCTGTCTGCTTTCACTATACAGTATTACCCTTATGGTGAATTCATCCCTATTCACCAAGCCTGCAGTGGCACCAAGTTTTCTTGCACAGCTCTGGTATTCACCTGATATGTCCAGGATATGGTGTCACCTACATCTTTTAACAGAAGCCTTTCTTTGATCAAGACCAAAAGTATAAAAAATACATGTTTCTACTTCTCTTTTTCTAACACTAAAGCATAAATAATGTGTCAGTCAAACCAAGCGGAGTTCTACTGCTCCTTGCCTTAAACATCTTCCAAAGGACACATCAGTGGAAGACACTCTCCAATACAGCAACCTGCTGACAACCACTGTAACCATTTCTCTGCTCTTTTTAGGCAAATAAACAGAAAGAAACTTTTGAGCTTTCATCAACTGTTTGTTGGTGTTGCTTTTTATCATGTACTTACACTACTGGAAAAGTTCTGAGCATACTTTACATGGGGATGGGACGTTATAAAGCCTCGTGGGGGTCTTCAGTGTTATTCACCATTCTGTAGGACAAACAACAAAAGATACAAAAAATGTTAGAGATTTCTATGACAGGCAGGTGCATTCAGACCTCTCGTTATCTGCTAATGACCGTATGACTATAGTTTTATTACAGAGGGCAACCTCATGGCAGCCTCACYGGACAGGAGTCCCAAATAACTTCTGATAGGTAAAAACCAAACATAGGTCCCTTCAGGAGCCTTCTCAATCACCTAACCCACCCCGCGCRGCGCAGTGTAAACCGAGCACTAAACACAACCACAAGTAGAAAAACGCTCTCCAGAATCACAAAGTTTTCTCCCATCATTTTTCCATTTTTCTGCTTTCTCCTACGGATCGTTAAGGCTCAGCCCTCTTGCTTCCCTTTGCCTTCGGTGGCAGCTTTGACACGGTTCRCAGCGGCCCCACAGAAAATAATTCTTCCCATTCAGACACCCTGTGAATTAGAACGGTCCAAGTTACAAGTGGGTGCTTTACAGATCTAAACAAGGCCAACCAGCTGAGYATTCTGAGCTTGTGCAGAGCCAGAGAAATAAAACTGTAAATGYTCAAACACATTATTCTTGGTAATCTGTAACTAATTCAGATCCATACATAATCACAGACGGATACTGCGATGCACACAGCAAGACTCCTCAGGAAAAAGTTGACGTCTGGTGGTGTAATCAGTCCACAGACTAAAATTTAAATTACAATTGATTTCTTTTAGCCACAAGTAAATTAATCTATGCAATCATTTAGCCTTATGACAGTTACCTACCCTTTTAACTCACAAAAGCTATTAAAAGGATTATTTGGCTAACATCCGCAAAGAGCTTAGAAGACAGGTACTATGTTCTGAAAAGCAATGACCTAATAGCATTTGCTTTAGCTATCATTGCTGATGTCTTTCTCCACAAAATAACAGGCCTTCAAAGTGCTCCAGCAGCAAAACTATGGGGAAAACGAACCAATTTTTCCAACGCCTTCAAGTGTCTCGTCCACAGGACTGCTCCCACCCAGCTGGGGAGGAGGGAAGAGTTCCTACACCAAAGCACTGGGCTGSTAAATCTCTCAACTGTATTTAAGACATTTTCCCTGAAGCGGTCGCAAAAAAMCATGAGATCATCCTGTTGACCCAGTGCCAAATTTTGAGTTTAATACAGAGAAGTGTTTTGTTTTCCAAAGAGGAACAAATTAGCTTTAAATATATACAAACTTTCTGAAGGTCAGCGAGGCTAATGGTAGAGAACTGGGTTCCTCGCAGGAAGACTGGCTTCCAAAGGGGAGAGCGGGAGATGCAGAGAACACAACCCACAACGGAGGGATCGCTCTCCATCATCATGGAACGGTATTAATACTGGAACAGGATGAGATGAGTGAGAGAGAGCCAAAGAAAAGGCTGCAGTAACACAGGTGAGAGATGGCTTTAGTGATACTAATGGAAGACAGGGAAAAAGCGGCACAGACTTCAGATGTTATAAATGAAGAGCTATTAGGAGCTAGTTTGGGACGTGAGCGGAGGAGGGAGGAAGGGCTCATCCACAAGACGCCAGGTCTGTAAATGCAGAGAGGGAAGATGATGGTATTTCAGTGGAAACAGAGCAAAATACAGCCGAGCTCATGCGAAAATAAGGGAAATTCTCCACTTTGCTACGTTAGAGGTCGAGGGGAGAATGTTACAGTTCGGATGCAACTGCAAACTGCCGAGCAGCGAGGCAGGCAGCGAGGCAGGGCAGGGAATCCTCGGGGCTCGAAAGGAAACGGAGTTAAGCAGAAAGAGGAGGAAACCACAACATCCGATGCCGGAGCAGCTACCGAGAMGGGTCACCAACGGTCTCYGAATCAAAGTCCAACAGCACAGGAATACCCTCCCTCTGCACCCCGCGCACGTGGAGGTCACTTACCAGCTCTTGCAAGGGCTCATCCGAACGAGCAATGAGGATTTTCAGCCAAGTTACTCAGCCCCAAACGCTGTAGCTTCCCCCACCACCAAAACAGGACTCTCAGAACCATGAACCAATAAGTCCTTTTCCCCCATTCCCGGCTTTTATCCTAAGCTAAAGCCCCAAACTGGGCTTAATCACAGCAGCCAGCGCAGGTGTSACCACAATCTAGAGCTGATATGCAAGTAGGAACTCACAAACCTTTGCCCTCTTCGCATTATTCATTAAATAAATTGCTTGTTAATAAAACACAGGGAAAACATACTACCGGCTCCCCTCCCTATTTCTGGTGCCGACAATAAAAAATTCAATATTAATATGGAAATCATGGCCACAGTTGTAGAATCAAATGTAATGAACAATCTTGTCCCCAGCTTAAGTTGCTATAAAGGCAGCTTAAATTTACAATGGATGAGTCTTCGTGGCAATCTGTTTTTCAGATATTAGAAATCTCATTTTCTCGGTGCCAAGGACAAGTGGATGTGTGAAGCATTGGAGTATCAACTCTGCATTTGTCTCACTTGACATGAAATCATTCTCATTTTAGTTCAGGTTTTTAATACATTCTTGGGATCCACTTCAGTTTTCTTCATTTCTCACTGTATGCAATTAGATGTTTTGAAGTACAGTTCACCCTGCTCCACAGCTCCCTGCAGAAGCCAGGAGGAAGTTACTTGGTAAAGATGAGGCTGATCTCACTTATTTGGAAAAGAAATTGATTTTCCTTTTGATTTTTTGAGTGAGTCACATAGTGAAAAATAACGGCACCACTTTGTATTTTGCTAATACCTTCCACCATGAGCTCTTAAAACGGGCTTTACAAATAACACATTAAGAGCTCTGTGTCCTTGTGAAAGAGAATCGTCCCCATTTTGCAGGAGGTAAATCATGGGCAGGATAAACTTTTGGCTTAAAGAGACTGAACATGAYTGCTGCTCAAGGAGAGGGGCCCTGCGACTACTGGGGCCACCAGTTCACTGAAAAATCGCTGATAAACCCAGTGCACCCAAGCAGTGAAGCGAGCAGGGGCCAAACCAGCCCCACACACAAAGTTCTGCAGCTGCTGAATTTGTGAGAAAGTCCAATTCCCAACCCAGCTCCTAATTACAAACACCTCCCTTAGACAGAACAGACAATCTGACAATTGAACCCTTTAATTAACTGAYAGATGTGGGGTTTAGGGTCAGTAGGACTGTTAGGTCTTCTGGTTGGATTCCATGTGGGCATGGCTGGGTCTAAAGGCCATTATATRTCATTTGCTTCACCTTCTCCCTGAAAACAAACCTGCTACTGGCTTAACCTATGTCGAGAAGCCACCTTGTCTGCAAGACACCAAGGAACATAAGATCCATAGCTCTTTTTAGTAGCTCATGCTACTCAACTTTAAAAATTTGTGCTTCATTTCTACTTCAAATGTGTCCGGCTTTAGATTTCAGACCCTAGCTGCTGGTAAACCCTTCCCTGTTTGCTTAGAAAGACCTATTTTGTCAGATGTTCAAACAGGTTGCCGTTTACCCAGCCACTTGAAAACTCCAAGTATTGTATTTGTTTGGAAACTTACCGATAAATTCACCCGAGTGCATGCACAAAAGTAGGACTAGCGKCCAAAATACAAAAGCAAATCTAGGACTCTAGCCCATTTTCCCAAAATAGGCCTATTTTAAAAAAATACACTCTGTCATATGACTTGAGGATGTGTTACATTTGTGCCCTGGAAAGCAAGGTCAAGAACCCTTTTTTGGCATTGCCTGGTCCTGCCACCCTCTGAACTCGCGCTCAGCAGGATGCTCTACAGACCAYGTCCTCTTCAAGAAGAGACAAATTCCTGAAGAAACTGCTCAGAAGTCACCTCCAGTTAATGCTGTTTCCAGCCTCACTGTGATTCCGTGTYGCTTTACTGAAGCCTTTTTATGGCATCCCAGAAGAAAGGAGTATCTTGGGACGATGGTGAYGGAATACAACAGCAGCTCGCCAGGTTTACAGCTGACTGTTTCTGATAGGGTCTGTCCCCTCTTCTGCCTCCAAACTCTTAGCTAAGGGAAAGCACCAAAACAAGCACCTTGCCCCTTGGAAAACACAAACCTTGATCTCCCGATAAAAAAAGCAACAGTTGGCACACCTGAAAAAACAGCTAAGCCATTCCCTGTGACACATCCCTACAGCACAATCAGTCTAGAACTGCAGGCAGCTTTTTGCTATCACCTTTTCCCTCCCCTATTCTAGTGTTCTTACCCAAATTTAGTGGCATCATCTAGAGTGACCAAGCTGACGGTCATGCTCCATTCTGAAGCCGACTAGAAATCACTCCTCTCTGCAGGAGAGACCATTACAAATCATTACAAAACTCACCCAACGCTTTCAGAAGCACTAAAGTTCATCCATACTTCACTGGAAGTGACCCAGGGTTACTCCAGAAGTCTCAGAGATGCATATGAGACAACACAGTCCCAGTGAAAAGGGATTATTATATATAACTCAGTATCACTTTGTCCTCATCAGCTGGTGGAAAATAAAACAGTGTTGTCAAGATATGTCTCCAGACACACTCCAGTGCAGATTCCCAAGGTATATTTCCATTATTGGCTATAAATGAGCTTCAGGCTTAATGTACCAGGCACCCACATGGTCACATCTCCCCAGTTTCTCTATGTTGTCCCCTCTGATCATCCCTCAGAACTTGCCTAGAACCCAAGGCCAGAGGTRAAGCAGCATTTTGAAGGGCTTCTGGTTGGACTTGATCTTGAAGGTCTTTTCCAACTATAAGGATTCCAGATGTCCAGCTACAACTGCAGGTCAGTATGAATAGCAGTATGGAAATTCGTGGCTAACAGTGACAGCTAAGGCTGATGGGCAGCATGGACAACTTCCTTCATGACAAACGGAGCTTCTTGGAGCTGTGCAGGTTTAAATCACCCAAATAATACTGTGACTTTCCCATATTTTACTTAAAACAGCAACGGTCTGTTAGAGATTGGCCTCTTTGCCTGTTCAAAGAGGATATGAACRTCCACCACCAAAACTAATGCTCAATTGCTACGCAGACCTCGGTCATCACGGGAGGAAACAAGAAATACCTTTAAAAATATATGTAAGGTATCAGAAATATCTCTACTGCCTTTATTTTGGCATTGCTGTATGTCTGACAGGAGCAAACACAGAAAAGTATGAAGAATGTGCTATTACTTAAAAACAGATATAGGTGAGATTTGAGATTTTATATTTTTATAAATAGGTTCTATATTCTAAATGGCCTTTGCTTTTTCTCTCCCAGTGATGGCAGCTGGCTGTACTACCAATAAACTTGTCACCAACTTTTAAAAGCATTAAACAATGTTCCAAAAAGCTTCGTGGCCTCTCAGCTGTTTGTAATAGAGTGAGTGTGCAATCCCAGACCACGGCTGCATAGAATTGTGCCACAAAAGGAGACTACAAGAACTTCAGCCTCGCCAACGGCCGCCCTCTGCCTTGGAACGGCGGGGAAATCGGATGGACGGGGTCATAGTACACCCCAGGCACCCATCTGTTGTACAGTTCAGAACATAATTTGTTATCTGCCCACCAGCGATCTTAGGACTGGGCTGGGCTGCGGAAGATGTCCCCTGATTGCAGSAGATCAAACAGGTCTCCTCGCCACCCTCCATCCCACGCCTTGGGCAAATGGTTGCACTTAAAATATTGACCTGGGTCTCTCCCCTCCCTTCCTGTTTTGCCCTTTTCCTTCTCTCTCATCTTCCAGAGCTTCATCAGGTCGTTTGAGTCCATCACAAGATCCAAGTCCTTTCCACGTGCTTCGCCAGCCAGCCTGTGGGGCTCCTCCATCCCTGCAGAAGTCCTTGGTTCAGCACATGCAAATACAGAAGTGCGATTTCTTTTCCCAAGGTGAAGGTGCAGCCTGGCAGATTTATCCTCTAGACACTCCATTTCCCCACTTCCAGCCACTATCTGATTTAGAAGATTCAGAAAGGCCTTGAATCAATAGACTGGCAGCAATAAAAATGTTCTGGTTATACTGGTGTTATGAAAAAGGAAATCAAGAACGCTTCTCATCCAGCAAAATGGTTTCACTATTTCAGGGTTTGGGATGCTCTGGAGAATCTGAACACCACAAGCCAGGAAGTCCCAAGAAATGGTTAATTTGGCAACTCCAAATGGGGCAATACATGCTGAAATATGTGCCCCTGCCTGCTCAACCTGTAACCCAAGTTTTCTCCCCCTTGCTCGCCCCCATTAATAAGTGGTTTGAATTTAGCAAGCTGATTCACTCTGTGCACATTCACTTGCTGTATTTTTCTTCCACTTGGATTCCATCTTGGACGACATCTAACAGGAAGACTAAAGAAGAGACACAGAATCTGGCTTTCAAAACAGCCAGCTCACTGAAATGCAGGACCTTCCATAGTTTTGTCATAACCTAAAACTCTCTAATTGCAGCAGCAAAAAAAAAAAAAAAGCAGCTGCAGATAAAGGGCAAACATTTCCCCAACTCATACTCATAGAGCTTCGTTCTCTAACCTGTATCCAGGCCAAAGAATCACCATTCCCGGTGATCCTAAGACATTCCCAAGCCCCACAAAGTCTACTCTGGCATCACGATCTAAACCTTGTGCTAACTACACAGAACCCCAGAACGGTTGGGGTTGGAAGGGACCTCTGGAGATCCCCCAGTGCCACCCCCTGCTCCAGCAGGGACACCCAGAGCACGGGGCACAGGGGGCACCAGGCGGGTTGGGAGATCTCCAGAGCAGGAGCCTCCACAGCCTCTCTGGGCAGCCTGGACCAGGACTCCGGCACCCTCACACCAAGGAAGTTCTTCCTCCCATGCACATGGAGCTGCCTGGGCTTCAACTTGCACCCGGTACCCCTTGTCCTGTCATTGGCCACCACCCAGAAGAGTTGGGCTCTGCCTCGTTCAAGCCAAGCTTGGAGGCAAGGGCATGCACCATTCATGCATTTTGCTTAAACCCCTCACACACCCTACGTTGAGGATGGAAACCTCCACTTCCACCACTTTGCTGATCCCACCGTAGCCTTGAGAATGAAGCGGAGCTCAGGAAAGCTCCCCAGCCCAACCAGCAGCGCACAGGGAAGCACAGGAGCGGGTGACACGGGAAGCTTGGGGACAGCCCTAGTGCAGCAAGGCTTTGCTAAATATATCTGCAAAGTAGGTGGGTCAGAACATACCTCCAAGAGAAATCCAGATTTGGAAGCATGGCCCAAGCGGCAAGCTATACATTCGAAGGAGGTATAAGCACGAGCGTGATGGCTTCAAGCAAGAACACTTGAAGGATTCGAGTCTCCTCCCCTCTGCATAAGCATATATCCATAAAAAAAAGCAAAAAGCAAGACAGCTCCACGGTCTCAGACAAGATTATTTAGCAAGTTGGGAACCAGACCCAGTCTCTGAGCTGCTGCCTTTCACCTGGGCTGGGGCCGAGCAACTCGTTGCACTTGTGATACGTAAAACTGTCGAAACTGCAAAGGGTTTAGCTCGTTATTTCTTGAAGGTGCSCCACTCCTAGAGATACACAAACCACAATACTAATTTCAACATCAAAAATACAATAACATAAGGAGAAATAGAAAGAAGAAAAGGGAGAAATCTGAAAAACAGATGAATTTTGTTGGRCAGTGACAGAGTTGGGTTGAATTCCCTTAGAATAAAGAATCCAGCTTCAGCTATGGGAATACAGTGGAAGTGTTGATAAAAGCCCAAATTGCAGAACATTTGGAAATGCATAATTTAGTAGAGGACATCTCGTACAGATTCATAAAAGGAAGGTCATGCCTGACAAATCTGCTGAAATCCCTTTTATTATACGACCAAATCGTTAGGTTAGACAAGAGGGAAACGGTGGACATAAGTTATCAGTATCGCAGGAAAGCCTTTGATTTTGTACCACTCACACTGATTTACAAAGCCATAAAGCAGCAACCAGGGTGAAAGAACTGAAATGGAGTGAAAAACATTTTAGGGGTAAGAATAACAGCAAGCTGGGGAGCACAAGGAACCTGCAACAGAGAGGCACAGGAGTCAATCATTTGCTTAACCACATAAAAATAAGCTCTGAAGAGGCCAAAACTTCTGCTCAACTAGTATTTTAAAGGCAGGAACGTGACATAGCTACTGGCAAGTATCATTAGAGGTTAGTAAATTAGGAGGATAGGGGTGCAGGAAGATGGGTAAGTTTGGTCTGGCTTTTGATAAGAGCAGATGAGAGGGGCTGCACCAACCTGGGAGATTTCCTTGTACTGGCACCGAGGTGCAAACAGATCCTCTGGCTGGGAACCTGCCTTGATTTTACAGAGAGGTTCAGTACTTTTATGGTCACTAATAAAATCSACAGCTATGCATGTTGTGATAATGATATGGGTAATTAAATCGGAAGCTTCTGGGAATTAAGCTGATAGCCTGGAAGGGTCAAAAAGAAAACCCTGCTTGTACTTCATCACATGAAGAGCTTTGCAGGTGCAATAGGTGCATTAACCGTCCAGTACTGACCACTACTTGACACACACTGCTATATTAAATGGACTCACAGACTGATCCAACTTGATGCTSCAGAAAAATGACTACTACTTCATGTAGGTTATACCAGCAAAAGTCTTCCTGGACCTGCATGAATCTATTCAGAGAATGGAAYCATGAACYRACACAGGACAAGCCAAAAGCACAAKGCAGTTATCACTGGGAACCAGTGAAAGTCTTGCAACATTGGCTTGGATTCACTCTGCTAAGAAAATAATTGAATATTTGCAATATCCTCCAGGCTGGGGTARTGCTCTCCATGAAGAGCTCGGCGCCAGCAACCTGCTGCCTGCCTCAAGGTCACCTGGTAAGGGAACAGGACRTGGTTTCTCCGATTCCTGCTCCCGCACTCCGAACTCGGGGCCGTAAAATCGYTGCCACCACCCGCGGGAAGAGTCTTTCCATCTTGACAACTGTCAGAAACTCAGCAGCTTTGATACGAGCACTAAAATTCCCTTTAAATAAACTTAGAAAAAAAATAAGAGTTGCAGGAGAACAGGTGGACTCCTGTGACACTGCAAGTCTTTAATGCACAAAGACRCTTTCATCTCGCTGTTCTGCACGGCACCTTTAAATAGTCTTCTACAGAAAGGCCTGATATGCAAGAGCAAAAGAATAACGGAGAAACAGTAATCCTGAACAGATCAACTGTGCTTTATCTACACAGCTTCTGCTTTCATAAAAGCACAGAGGAAAGAAGGGGGGGGGGGGGAGAAAAAGTACATTCTTATTGTTTTCTGAAGCTTAAAATAACCATAAAGTGAGAAAAATCAAAGCTGTTCCATAGAACGACTAGGGAAGAAAAAATAAAGGCGCCGTGAGCATGTGAGGGAGAAGGCAAATGGTAAAAGACAGAAGAGGGGACGGGGAACGCAACGGTCACCACGTCCAGGTCCTAAATTTGGTCTGTGCTGAAGGCAGCGTGGTTGGGGTGGGAAGCGGCCGCTAGGACACATGTGCCCCACATACAATTATAGCAGCCGCTGGCAGCGAGGGCTGTAGTTACGGGCACCATCGCACGCTCCGGTTTCCCTTGTTAACTTCTCCCAAAGTTTCCCTTTTTCAACTATATAACGCCCTGGAACGGATGCAACTTTGGGAGGAAATTTGCTAACTGCAGGAGACAGAAAGGGCAAAGGGATGGGGAGAATTAGCACCGGAGATGGGCAGAACTGCCATGGATTTATTCCTATGGCAGATTGATCCAAGAGTTTTTCCTTTTCCAGAACAGGGAGAAAAACTCACGAGGAAAGCCGGGCAAGATGAAAGCTTGCAAAAGACTACTTTATTCCTCAAAAAGACAAATGTGCAGCAACTTTGGGGACTTTCCAGAGTGCCGACTGCTTCTGTAGCATCTCTGGGCTCTTAAACCACCTCCCTTGATCCCCAGATCAAATGAACACCAAGGCCACAGTCTACGAGTCCTTCCACACCCCACCCCCCCAAACTCATGTCCTTGCTCTACTGGAAGCCTCCAAAAATTGCTCCAAACCCCACAAATGTCCCCACCTGAAGGGCTTCCAAGCCAGAGCGCAGCTTCTTTCCCCAAATCCCGAATGCTCAAAGGTTTGGAGGAACTGCCCTCCCAGAAGCAGCTCCTCACCCTTCCTGGAAGCCAAGCGGATCAAATGGATCCATGTGCTCCTTTCCAGAGGGTCAGGAACCTCCAGCTCCAAGGGCAGCTCAAAAGAGCATCTTCAAGCAAGGGCGACTTGCCTTCGAAGCCGCAGGTGCCTCTGCTTCGCGGTGAGAACGTGATGAGCGGAAAGCGCCTGAACCACGACTCCAGCCTCGGCTTTCATCATTGCTAGACGGGCTTTCTCTGCTGCTCTGTCTCCACGTTTCTCTCTCCACTTTCAAAGATCACAGAAGCTTCCTTACGATTTACCAGGCAGACCCCTGGAAGGCGTCTTCTTAGTTTAGTTTAAAAATGTAGAAAGAAACGCTATGGAGACCATTCCTGACCCTCCGTCCCCAGCTGCACAGCTCAGAAAAGGGAAKAACTGTCGGAAAAAGGCAAGAAAATGAAATCTAGAGAGGAATTTGAGCCTTTGCTAGGCAGGTTTGGGGACCTACCACCCTCCTCATCTCACTGATTCGCACCAGGCCAGCCAGGCAGCACCTTAGGAAGTTTTCTCTTCCCCTCGAAGAAATGGAAATTTTAAACTGCATTACTCCAGAGAAGGATCCAAGTTTGGAAGCTGGACCTCCACCAGATGCCGGGACAGGARGATATATAAATCAACACATCAGCCCTTAAAATATAAAAGCTACCGTTTGATGCAAGATGCCAGAAATAAAATGTGAGTTCCTCCAGACAGTCTGCAACAGGCAATTATCTAAAAAACAATTTTTCACCAAGTTCTGCACATTCTTGCTGACTAACAATTCCACTGCCAAGCACCAGACACTGGAAGATGATTTTCTCCCCTTTCTCTCACCGCTCAAAGAATATTATCCAAACTACAGACTTAAAGAGATGCTTTCAAGTTCATTTATTAAGTAGATCTTTATGATTCTCCACATTCCATAGTTTTGTGTTAGCATACATCCATACAAAGATTTGCTTGTTAAGCCAGTTTCAACTCCAGTTAAAGAATGACTTACCCTTGAAAAGGGAAATAAATTCCCATGATTATGATTAGTGATAATTTGAAGAACCACTGGAAGCCACTCTGAAAGAACAGAGCAAACCAGCAGGTTTTAAAAGGTGCTGGAGACAAGGGACCACCTCCTCTTGATTTCCAGCTTTCTAAATAATATCCTAAAAATTGTTTAAATGATAAGTAAATGTAAATGCAGTGTTAAGAGAATCTGCTCTCATCTAGTAGCAGAAATAGATTGCCCTAGATTCACKTTGTAACCAAAAGTGAGATCCTCTGTAGCTGCAGACAGTAGAGGAGGGTAAGAGTTTGTCCCTATAACATTGGACAAACTTCTGCCCGTAGCATCAATCTCAACTGGGTTCTTCCTGCAGTAAGAGCCTGGGCGCTGGGCTGAACCAGTCAGGACATTATGTTCCTATATGGCCTAGGGACACTTACCTACAGCCACTCCATGAGCCTGAGCGCGTGAGTATTTTGCAAAACACCCCCAAAAGGCAAAAAAGTCTCATTCCACAAGGAGAAAACTGACGCTGTGAGTCAACATCCCCTTGGCCAGGAGATCTGCATAAAGATGGATGGGATCACAGTTGCAAGTCTGCTGTAAAGCAATCCGGCAAGATTTACCTCTAATGTCCTTAAAATGTTTTTTATTTTTGAAATAAGACATACAAGTGCCCCATTTTTCACTAGCTGAAGCTGCATTCGAAATAACAAAACAGCSCAAAGTAGTTACCAGGCTCCCAAACTCAACGTGATTTCCAGGCAGCACGACAGAGCYGCGCCGAGTAACACTGTGTTCCCATTAACTCCAAGCCCACAACTGGGCCAGAATTTGTTTTGCTGCATTACAGCCAAATCCCTCTGTGTGTCCGTCTTCCTCCTACGTGGGATTGCCTTAGAGGAACAGGATGCCAATGCTAAAAAGCACCGGCTGTCTCTGACTTCCCCATCTCCGATTAAGGCGGCCTTTTTCTTGCAGGATCACTGGGGCTTTTGAGCTGTGACGAGATGACCTTATGGATAGGAAAAGCCACGGGGAAAAAGCAGGTCAAATATTGAGCCCAGAGCTGCATCTGGGCAGGAACTATGTGCACGTTGACTCATGACTCATGAGCAGCGGACAGAGCTCGTATGTCCATCCCCATGCTCCCAGGTGCATTTTTGAGGGATCAGGGATCTATTAGCAACAAGAATCAAATGGGTATGAAATCCCAGCAAGGTTACACCATTTCCATGCTTTTAAAAGGTGGCATTTAGTGCAAAACTGAGCACCTTGGCCCAAGTCTTACTCAGAAGTTATCTCCCCTCCTCTAGGGCTTCAAGGGGCCTTCTGCCTTGGGGTCAAAGGACAGTAAATTAAAGTGTTAAAGACTTGTCTTTAATCACAGGAAAACACAACTGCATCTGCCCRCCTTATTAGCCCTCCCAATTTAAACAGTGGCCAAACCACTTGAACAGGTTGGTGAGACAGACTTATGCCACAGGAAAGTTGTTGAGGCTCTTAAGGAAAAGARGAAATTCAATTTGTATTCCATGATTAAAGCCGCCTCAACACTTCTCTTGCACCTTGATTACCAAAACTAGAAGAAATGTACTGCTAAAAAAATGCTAGGGAAATATCACATTAGCTTTCAGAGGGGAAGATAAAAAGATTTTTTTTAAAAAAAATCACATTTTAAATTTGTTTTTAAAAGATCTATWAAAACTCTGAAAAACTAGTCCAAAAACATAAAATCCCAAGTGCTAAAGCCCTTTGACAGCCTTATGGATATAAGGAAGAGTTKTCCCATTTCAGTTTATTAATCTAATTCACTTCAGCAACTTGTTCACTCAAACACTGAGTAACTGGGAAGTCTTTCCCTTTTTTTCTTTTTTTAAACTAAATAAAGGCAGTAAAACTTGTTTTCCTCTTCTAATCTGCGAATAAAAATGAGGTAAGAGAATAAGATCTGCTGGCTCTCAAACCTTGAAGGACACGGTATCCAGAAACAGTGCAGTTCATTAACTGCAGATAATGCTTTCTTTGTTTAACGAATCAGGTTTTAAGTGTAAAACATTTATGAGAATGCCTTTTTTTTTTTTTAAACTGGCATTTTAAAGTAGCTTCATTTAAACATCAGTTTCAAAACAGGGAGGTTTTTTAAACATTCATCTCCAATCTTCATCTATGCAGTGCTCAGCATAAATCATAAAGGAAGTGGCCATTTCATTTAAAAAAGAAAAAAATACGGTACAGTTTGTCCTTTTATGAGAAAAAAACATTAAGGATTTGAGCTAGGACATATTAAATTATGTACCTGCTTAAGCACATATTCGTGCTTCTTTCACCCTACYACATAAGCATTTCCCCCCTCCTGCCCAATGAAATAAAAGTAAGGAATTAAGATGCATATTWGTTTGTAAATAAGCAAGCTTCAAATAGTTACCAGCCAATGGAAAAGGAAAGGGGGGGAAAAAAAAGAACTCAAACCCCCAAACAACAGTTTTTAGAAAAATAATGAAAGCACAATCCCCAAACAAGATTAAAATCAATGATTTAAATCAAAGCGTCCCTCTTGCTGATGCAAATCAAAGYGATTTAAATCACCAGTTTTGATCAATCCCCTTATTTGCATAACCTTGATCATTTATCCCTTAAAATGTCATCCTGGGGCCAAAGTTAGTTGGGTATTTCATCGTATCTGAATCTGCTGAGCATAAAGACGCGGTTGCCATTTTCATTGCAAAGTTTACAAAACTATCAACTGAAACGTTCTCACTACCCATTTCTGGGCATTATTTGGGATGCTGATGTGGTTTAAGGACCCATGGAGGCCCATCCTGGAGTAATCCCAGGTAAAACTGAAACACTGGCAGCAGGCTAACCTGGCTCTCAGCAAATACAAAAACATGCTCGTGGGGACAACCCCATGTTTACAAGGTCCCTTCAGCCCAATTACCTTTAATACAGTTGGGTAGCTGGGGGCTATTGATCTTCTGGGGTAAGTTTTCCATGGTGTGTTGTTTTCCCACTCAGATATGGGCTACTCCAGAGTTTCCTGTACGAAGTATTTTGGGGATCTTCCTTTCCAGAAACCTCCATTTCAGCCTGGTTAACTCACTCCTTAGACTCTTTTGCTGAACTTTCCAGGTTTCCCTCCCTTTTTTTACTTCCTGCATCCTCCAATTCCCAGAGGGAGGAGGCATGAGAGGGAATGGAAACACTAGAAGGGACAGAGGGCACCAAGGAAACTTGCGCTCTTATAGATTAAGTCATGGTTAGAGACCAAGCGGCCCCGGTGTTTCAAACTTTACCCTTCAGTTGAATCAGAGAGGATTTTGCAGAATTATTTGGGCACTTGGGTGTTTTGGGGCTCAAAGCCTCAAATAGCAACGTGAAAGAGCAGCCAGAGGAAGGGGAAGCTGCTCCCAAGCCAGCCACGAAGCTCTCGGTCCTACACAGCATCAGGMCTCCGGCTTCAAACCAAGAGGGAAGGAATAAAAACCAAATACTCTGCTCATTAAGAAAATATTTATTCATATCCTGCATTTATCTACATATTTATCACTAATKGCTAAACAAAACATGCAACAGAAAACCTTTAAAACAGAAAATTGTCATCCTGAGTCCCAAGAAACCCTAACCCAATACAAAAACCTCCCTCAACCCATTCTAAATATCTCTGTTCAACAGAACACCTTTTCCCSCCCTCCAAGTATTTTAACAGTTAGAAAGAGCTCAGTTCATTTCAGCAGCACAAACAGCCCAGCCATAAGGAGGAGAAGCTCCTATTCCRAGAGCAAAACGCAGCTATCAGGGCTATGTATAGACATGCCTGCCTCAAGATTTCAGAAATTCATTCCTCGGTACATTCAGAGAACTAGAGTTGCCATAAACTGATGCCTTGATTTGTTTCCTAGCACTACTTTTATTTTTTACTCCCCGCAATTTATTTTTAACTACTGCACAGAAGTTGCATCTGCCGAGAATGGTCTTTTTGCAAACTGCCAGCTCCAGCAATCGCACTGCAATTTTGCTACCTCGCCTTCAACACGGTTCAAACCATTTCTTACTCCCTGACTTCCATGCACTAATTCCAATTTTAGAGTTTATGGCTCTGCCAGGGGCTCCAGACCCAGCGAAAGGATCCGCTGCTGCCATCTTTAGCACACGAGCCTGAAAGGAGGATTTAGCAGGAGTAGATGAGCTATGTTTAACTTGCATTTAGAGCCTTTAAAAGTTAAAGGAGTACTATGAACGATGCCAGGGCAAGCATTATCTAAAAAAGATAAACAAGCTTAAAATAGCAGGCGGAGAGCCCTGCTCCGCGGCGAGCATCCTGCTGTCAAAGTGCATCCTTCAGCAGAAGCTATTTCAGCTCCTTTCCAACCAGCTGCCAAGGAGCCTCCGAACTAAAACTTACGGGTCAGGCATGAAAAGAGGGGAAAACCAACCCAAACGCTACCAGCTGGCTAAGAGAAGGACTTGGGGTAGACATTACCTCAAGAGAAAGGCTTGCTCTTAAGCACGGTGCTTTTTTGGGTGCAGATTCCCAAGTCGCTCTCTGCTATAGGGCTGTAACAATAGCTATAGGGTTAGAGAGGTCTCAGGGTCTGGTCCCAACAAGCAAGAGAGAGAGGCAGGAAGACACCTGATCCAGCCGGCATCAAGCACAGGGTACCAAAGAAATAGGGATTTGGGGACGTGTGTCCCCCTCCTGCCAAATATTCAGCCTCAATATCGCAGTCTAGGCGCACCTTAATCACTGCAGAGCCCCATGGATTGCAAAGAAAGGCAAGCTCTAAGATTACTTTCCAATTTAAATATTTTTTAGGGATAATTCCAATGTTTTACTTGAGGGCATAATTTTCTTTCCCTCTTAAAAAGAAAAAAATCTAAATTAGCCAAGTGAATAAGATGCATGTTTTGCAGAAGTTTTACATAAGGAAAAAAGAGCATCAAGGCAGTGAACTAGGGGAAGTCACTCTAAGCACTGGGAACTAGTGTCTGATTAAGTGCCAAACCATCTTTCAAGCAGTAGCCTTGTCTGCAAGTACAAAAGAACAAACATTTTCTTTTGACTTTGCTTATTTAGCTCACTTCAATGACTGCTGCTTTCAAAGTTGAGAAATCAGCTGGGAATAGACAAAGCAGGAAAAACAGCTCCCGTCTTTTAAACGAGGAATAAAAATAAGACAAACTGATGAGCACTGCCAGTCCTATGCTTTTGAAGGGCAAGGTAACCAAAAATTGTTAAATTTACTCATTACAGACAATACTCATGGTACAGTAGTTGATTTTGAAAGCAACACTGTATTTTTGAAATAACTCTTTAAATGTGTGGCTTTAGTGTTAAGTAAAACTCTGCACATTGAGGTGAATTCCAGTTTCCAGCCAAATGGAGCTTGAGGTGATTTGTAAATAAAAAACAACAACTAGTTGGGAAATATGCAGAGGTTTAACTATTTTCTAGTGTAGTGTGTAATAAATAGATCAGAAATAACTGTAAGCAGTTGTTTGATGATATCTGTTAAAGAAGTAGCCAGTTATAACATGGAAGTCCAATTTCCTTTAAGAACTAGCAAAGAAATACTCAAGCAAAACAAAATTAGGATGAGTTATTTGAACCAAATAGGGGTAGAGGTGTTTGATCTATATGAGATGTTCATGGGATGTTTTTTCTCTTGGTCAGCATCCCAAAAGGAAGCTTTGGGATTGAGTCTTGTATTTTCTACACTACGAATGCCCTACAGTTTTAGGAATTTACTCAGGGAAGAGAAAGTAGGTGATAAAGTTATAGCCTGGATGTGGAACAAGAGGAGCTGATGCTGCTTTGCACGAGAGTCAGTGCCAATTCCAGGCACCCAGATCATCAGCCAAGCACAAGTCCCACGAGCCTATGGACACTCGGAGCACCGAAGCTCTGCAGCCATCGCCCTGGCAAACAAAGCGGGTGAATAACTTGAACTTCGGCCAATCCAGCAGYCATGTCGGAGGATGGTTTATATTAAAACAAATAACGCAGCGGTTATGCGTGACCGTTTCATCCACACCTGGTTAAATACAGAGCAGCGGGTTCTGTAACCTCACCGGGCAGCGCTTATCTGGGTGGGAGCCRCGTTTGAGGAGCCACAACGCGGGCAATAGGTTTCACACACGGATGTCACTGGTACAAACAGGCTGGAGAAGCTGCAGCAAAGCCCTGCATTTGCTATGCAAAACCATGCACATGTGGTGTTTTAAGGGATGTTCTCCAATGCCWTGTCTGCACAAACTGCAAGGATGAAACAAGACCTCAGAGCGATGCAAATAAATCTACACAAACTGGGTATCACTCAAAGGAGGCCTCATTCTGCTTCCTCTTAAATTACTTCCCCCCAAAAATTAAAGTCATCCCTCCAATACATAGGKCCCACCCTAACACAGCAAGGAATCACCCATGACTTGACCTCTAGCCACTATCGCACATATAATTATATCCAATTTATACCCAATTGCAATTATATACATTATAAATTACTTATCTGGGCAAGCATAAAATGCATGCACATGTAAACATGTTTGCACATACACAAATACACAAGCACAAGGCCCAGCAGTGTCTCTAATTGCCAAAGCTTCTCCTAGCCATTCAGTAAATCTTACATGAAGTGTGTGCAGCTCTGTATTTATGAAGTTTGCAAAGCAAACCTTAAAACAATACTAAAAGAGATTGTAATTCATCATCCTGACATCAGCTCAGCAGACTGGGATTTTCAGTGTATCACAGTGATGGATACAGACTTCTTTTAGKTATAGTTTAGTCTGCATTATTATCAGAGCATTTATTGGTGCCTTTCAGAGAGTTTCCTTCACATAAGAGCAATGCTCATTTTTCCCTRCCTGAATTTGTTAGTGCAGGATTCAGCAAGAAAGGAAGGGGAGGGGGAAAAAAAATCCCCCAAAAAATCACAACTCTARGAGTGAAAGGCAGCAGGTTCTAACGATCACAACTTTGTTTTGCTGCTATTTTTTGCTTACCAGTTTATGTAGTGACCCCTTTGTGAAGGATCAGGCATCAAAACATGTTTTGGGAGCAAAATCCGTCCTAGCAAGAACCCTGGACACCAGGCAGGTGSTCCATCCACTGCATGTCAGCTCTGTGTCTTGCCTCACGTTGCTTTGGAGAGTGCTTTACCTGCAGCCTCCTGAATATTCCCTTGAGCTGCTGCGCTGAAGTGTTGCCATCTACCTGCTTTCCCTGCTCCMCTCCTGCCTGTTGCTGTTTGTTTTGAACAGGGTGAAATAAAAAGCTGCTCTTGGCTCCATAAAGGAAAACTCCGATTCTGTATCAAGTGCTATTCAAGTAGAGAAATACGCATTGTCAGATCAATTTTTCTATGTCCACTGCAATTACCAGAACACTAAGATGCACCCAAAAAGTGTGTTAACTAGCTACAAAGCGCTGTTCCTGTCTGCATTTTACAGCACAACCGCTTTGCCTGAGGCTAAGCGGAGCACACAGCTTCCTTCAAACAATTCCATATCCCTTGCATCCCACTGCTGCACGTGGGAAGGCCAGACTCGGGGCCATTCACCTCTCGGCAAGACATTATCTTAATTAAAAATATTGATAGAAAAACTGCATCCCTTCAGCTTGTATTTCTCAGACGAGACCAGCAAGCTGTCAAGAACCAGCCCATAAGCTGCACCTGGAATATTTAACTTTGCTGCAGTTTTTACTGACCTAGTATCAGCAGGAGCACCGAGGTCACAGACAGAGCAAGCCCCATACAGAAACTTGCTGTTTAGCACAGATTTAAACAGGACCTCCTCTKCTTTTGATCCATGCTGTAAGTGGTACTTGGTAAGCAAAACCAGTAATCAATTTGATGGAGATGAAAAAAAAAAGAGAGAAAAATGTAAAAAAAGCAAGTTATCTTTCCTACCTATCTGTCTCCCTTGCCCTCCACTATCATAAGCTTTTTGTTATTTTGCTATTTCTGTGTGCATCAAAACTGCACCACTAAGGAGGTGAAAACCTCCAGGGGAGGCAAAGAGAGAGAGGACGAGGGGCAACAAACAGATCTGGCAACAAAACAAGTTGCTTCTGTGTCAGGAGCTGCTCTGTTTTAGCAAATGCCCCTCATCCGCCCCCACCTTCTGTCTGTCTTTTGGGCTGCTCTGTCACTTTTCCTCGGAGCAGAACAGAAGGGCTCTACRTTGCAAGGAAGCTGCTCGCAGGCAGAGGGATATCTCTGAATGAAAGCAGAAAAGTTACCCAGTCCAATAATTATAGCAGCCCTGGATCCAAGTCGAATCCCYTCCCGTGTCAATACTATAAGTACCATGAGGAACATACAATAAACATGACTGTTTTTATCATCTACACAGGCCAGGAAGTCTGTACCATTTACATCGATTTCTGTTTTACTCAGGGTGGAAGTTCATTTGCAAGAGCTCCTGGGTAYGAGTTTGTAAATACAGATAAAGAAACGTATAAACAGAATAACAGATAAGTAGTCGTGCAATATATGAGGCTGTAATTCCTCTGAATATGAAAGCAACCCCAGGTAGTGTGACTGTTTATAAATATCCACACAAATAACCTTACCCYGTTTAGTGCTCATGCAAGGACTCAAATCTTACAGAGCGGGAAATCTGCCCCTGGAGAAGCAACTTTGCAAGAGTAAAGCGGAAGAAAATACAATGGGTAGAAAAGCATTCTTCTCTACAAATTGCTATTTAAACTAGGCTGCCTTATCTTTAAGATCTAGCAGCTTTTCCTGGATTTTGTCTTTTTTCACCCCTTTTCTAACCAGTCTTTACGCTTTAAAATAACAGCAGGCCAAGGGCTAAATTATGCCCTACGATTGCAAACACAAATCCTCAAGGGTGCACACATCATCCCTCCTGGAAACGGCCCTTACAMTCCTATTGCCAGACTACAAATCAGTCATAAGGTTAGTTATCTATATAAATGTTTTCAGGATTAAGCCTTAAGAGTGAAAGGMAGCCCTGCAACGCAGCAGTGGGGAATTTAGTTTAAGTGGAACACCAAAAATAGGTACAGAAATCCCCAAAATTAAGCCCATCATGGAAGATTTTGGCTAGGGAGGAGATGAGTACAGCATCTCGGGGAGCTCCAAATGCTCCTAAAAACATACTTGGGAGACATGGAAAAAAAAAATAGGCACTCGGACCACTTTTCACTATTGGCRGAAAACCCTCGAGTTAAACGACAAATCTCTCTTTTCTCGCTTTTTGCTAAGATACAATTATTACATAAAAATGTATGGAAACAATGCGTATGCTCCATAAAACCCAAGTTAACAGAGTAAAGAGAATATACGCTTGCTTTGATCTCAAGTTGCCCCCTAACATTTTAATAACTGCTGCAGACAGATATCTTTGACAGGGCTCAGCAGCAAAATTCAACTCTGGGACTCATTTTGGGTTAAGAAAAGCCACTTCCAATACAGTTTTATAAGCCTGGGTACCAACTTAACCAGTGGGAAATGCAATTTTCCCATTTGTTGGCAGGTTGTTTTCTTCAGGCTCCTGGTTTTTCTTGTCCTCTCCTAGTAGCACATGATTTTAAGTTTTTATATTGTTCTCTCTTCTTTCTGCATTTCACTGGAAGGATGTCAGTCTTTTTTTGTTCCCTCCTACAAAGGAGGGAAATATTATAAAAAGACTTTCATACTATGTGCCACAAACAGGTTACAATCTTTTTACAAASATCTTTTTATGTATCTATATAAAAATAAAAGCAGCAAACATTAACATCTGGAGAAAAATATTAACCTGTGCTTTTGACGGTTGCAACTCACAGGAATTGCACTTGGGAGTCCTGTTTCCTTCTCATGGTTAAGGAATTAGCACTGCTATGTAGTATTCGGAGTTCTGTGTTCACCCAGGTGCGAGATAAATCCAGCATTTTTGGTGAACTGAAGGGTRCTGACTTCACACAAGCTACCTCACCTCCACGCACATGATGCTGAAGAGAGCAGCAGACCCAGTTCTTGGAGAGCAGTGTGCTTAAAACAGACTAATAGGCTGCTTATTATTTAATTTGCATGTACTTTAAGTGAAAAACTGGGTTAAAAAACACTAATAACTTGGACACTTGGAAGAACATTATTAAATCAATTTTGCCTCGACTACACTTCACAGTTGGTTAAAACAGATTTTACGATAAGTTCGTAACAGGAAACTCTGACTGCAAAGAGTGCTGGTACAAAAGACTGTTGACAAGAGCAGGAAAARCAGGCAAAAGAATCAACACCAACAGACGGAAACATTTGCAGTTTCACTGGTTTCTGGGAAYACCAGTCCTGGACTTCCCTTGGTGGACAGAGGTGGCCAGAACTCACATCCAGCACATCCACGAGTCAATGCAGGAGTATTGAGGAGGCCAGTCCAAGAAAGGTTGCACATAAGGAATTCAGGAGTCATAAGCTCTCCCTTTAACACTAAACGAAGAAGAAAAAAACGCAGCCAAAACATTCTCATGATACTGTCATGATACGGCAGAACACTAGAAGTGTTTCAAATAATACTTCGCTTTGTAACCAAAATGGACCAAGACTATAGGGCAGAGTTGGGTCTCCAAAAGCAGATTCCGAAAGAGCTGCTCCCACGGAGGGTGGGAGGAGGAAGGCTGCACATAGCAAATTGTTTCATCAAATAATGGCAGGAAGGGACGATTCCTTGGGACATCTCCCAAGGAACRGAAGGGATGTCTCCCTTGGAGAGTGGACAGGGAAGGTCTCTCAAAGCRAAATGCAAAAACAATGGAGAGTTAATTATGCTCGAGTATGAAAGGACCTGGAACTTGGCAACAATCTCCAGTTAATTAGAAAGAGTTTCCTCAATATAGTTCCAGTTCAGTTCTTGTATAAACCAGTGTGGAGTACTCACTCCAACTCTAATGTTTGTTAGATCTTATTTGAAGGGCTCATCCCACAAAGAAACTGAAATTTGATGGAAATTAGAGATATTCAGTACTCCTGCTGTTCCACTCTCAAACATCCGAGAGGCTGAAAGGCTCCTCCAGCCTCCCTTTCCCAAACTATTTTGCAAAATACAGAARAGAAAGATTTTCCAAGATAAATTAGTTTATAGGTGTCCTGTCATAGCCTCAGGATTCACCGTCTTTCACAAAAAGGTCCTTCCCACACTGCATAAAAGCACCTAAGAAGGATCTAAAAGTACCTCTCAAATCTACCATGGTAGACTCAGAGCCACCTAAAGCAGAAAACACAAAGCACAAGGAGAATAAATTTGTCATCACAACTTCACGGTCACCCTCTCCCTTTTACCCATCAATTTTCAGGCAAAACACTTCTGAAATATCAGAYACCTGCATTTAAATAAATTGTGGTTTGATTCTCCCTTACAGCTCCGGAGAGCTAAGTTACCAGATAACCAAGGACTTAGGAGAACTCACTGCCTCCTCTCAAGGAGGTTTCATTTTTCAGGCAAAAGCAGGAACAGTACCTGGCTTTCAGTTCCTGCCCTGGGTTATTAGCCAGCCTGTTTATAAAACAATTTCAAAACGCCAGCTTTTATGTATTACAGTTTTATGAATCCTGAGTGATACATCTTTTGCGCATAAAGGCGTTATGGAAACATGGTCTGCATTTAAAAGCAATTTCATGAAAACAAATGAATTATCTTTATTAAGTGAATCGAACCTTGCCACGTCCTACACTGAAAGACTTCAGTATTAGTGAATCTCACTCCTCATCAGCCTTTTTTTCCACTTTACATTAGGAGAGCAAAAACAAGTGTTTTTGCATTTACTATTCCCAATTGCTTTCTCCTTTTTGCATTAACTACTCTTTGATTTGAACTATTGGAATATAAGGAAATGAAGATGTTCTGCCTGCACATGCAGAAGAGACTGCTCCTGTCCAAAGCTGCTTTCCTGCTTCAGCAGATCCTGGATCCCTATGCTTGGCCAACAGGGACTGCTACGGTGGCCTGTGATGCAGTGGCTATAAAAAACAGTCATTGTTTACATTCTTTTTCAATACTTTACAAGAAGTGTGGGCATTATATAAACTCGTATAAAAATAATGTTTAAGAGGTATATAGATATCCTTTTTTGTTAAAATCTAAGCAGAAAAAAAAATCTAATTGGAAAAAGAATCTACCTATATGAATCATATAAGCAGAAGTTTGTAATATGAAGTATAACTGTAACATTAATATCTATGAAAGGGTGGAGATGCTTCACTACCTAACCAACAATCCACTCTCACTCTTATTGCAGGTACCCATGTATCCATTTGTCATTAAATGGATCTGTTTTCTGCAAACCAGACACAGCTTCCAGATCCTAAGTGGTAAATTTGGCCCTGCAGCAGCCCAAGCTTCTAGGCAGAGGAGTTTTCACACCTTTTTGAAGCACTATTTAAATTGATTCTCATTAGTGCAAGCAAATACAATCCAAATGGACTGTGCTGATGGGCAGTAGGCTCTTTGGAGGAGCTTTCACTTATTGTGCATGCACAGAGCGTGCAGCACATTGGGGCCCCTGTTCCAGCAATGCTCTCAACYGAAATCACAGCACTGTTCATCTTAAGTATTCTACTATCAGTTCAGAATGAATCTTAACCTACCTAAGCCATCAAAGACACAGAAAGAACCACATCCCAGTTTTCTGTTACACAAGAGTTGAGAGGGGGAAGATGTTACCTAAACAAGTTACATGCATTCCCCCTAAAAAGAAAAAAAAAAAAAAAGCAGATTTTAATGGAGGAAGAAAAGGTTGGAAGGAGAAAGACAGGGCTGCTCACTCCATAGCACTGCAATGCCACAGGAAAGCGCCACGTTTAATGTAATCAAGCTCTACATTGCAGCCATATGGAAACAATTTCAGTCAATAAACAACTCCTGCAAGAAGACAGCAGAAGAGCAGAAAAATCAGATACCAGTTTAGCTAGGAGGCAGGAAAGCTGCTGGCTRAGCTCAGAGGTTTGCAGTGCAAGAAATACTCGTGTACAACAAAACAGCACGCACTGAGTCCAAATTAAACACCACACCTTGGATTTCAAGCAGCAGAAATGTACTAACTTCTCTTACAGTATCTTCCCAAACCTCCAAGATCCTGTGCACTGGTACTCCTCCCTTTCCCACCACCTTCTCCTTCTGAAACWGTTTTCAAATCCGATCTCTACTACAAGTTTCTCATCTAGAAAGGAAAGATGTTGACAGAAATACTGYGTTTCCTATAGGAAGAGATATCTGTGTACACTCGTGCTCATGGCTGGAACATGGGAGGACTAAAAGCTGAATCCCGGACAAAAAGGGAAATTCAAGGCAAACAAWCAATCAGCACAATCAGCACATAAAGGGAGATGCATTTTTAAATCAAAAAGGCATATTGCTGTGAATAAGATGATTTACTTGAATGTGACMGAAAAGTAGAATATTTCTTAAAAAGTATGAATTACTGTTCATGTCATGGGCATAAGTCTCTTCAAAAGCAGCCCTTTGCAAGGGCAAGGGGCTCTTAATTTCCACGATGCCRGGGGGTTGCAAGCAGATAACATCACTGCTGCCCCCAAAGCATCTCTTTTTATACTTGCAGATTTTCTGAAACAAGTGTCTTGGGATATTCCTCTGTGCTGAATCTTGCACCTCTGTAGAAGTACATAAAAATAAAAGAGTATTTGAGAGGGAAGAGACAAGATCACTGTGAACTGTTCAGCACTTGAAAGATATGGGGGCAACATGTTTGTGTCACACAAAGTACGTTCCAATCTAGAAGTAGTAAAAGATGACTGTAAGCATATCTGTAATGGGGGAAACACTTATAAATCAGCCTAGAAGAGGGTGTTTGGGGTCTTGCAGGATTTTCCCCATCCCATTTAAGGGGAGAAAAAAAAAACAAACAAATAAACAAACAAACAAACAAACAAAACAAAAACCCTCTGTAACATCATGGCAAACCCCATACTGGGTGAACATTCCTGCTAYGCTAAAGCTGGAAGATGGAACAAGCCTGGAGAGCTGCAAGGTGGTCACTCGGATGTCATAATACTTTTCCCCAGTACAGAATTAGAGAGCAAGAACATAGGTAGCACCAGTCAGCAAGTCTGTATGGCAGATGCCTGGAAAAAGGGCTAAATCCACTCTTTAGGATTAAAGAAGTAGTTGAAAATATAGCATACCTCTAACGTGGGGCCACATGGTCCACACTCTGTCAGCTGCTCCTTTCCAAGATCTGGAAGCTAACCAGCTCTTAAGCTACTTCCTGGTATTGCATCATGCTGATTTTTTTTGTCACTAAATTTAAGGTCTGATGCAGTTCAACATTTTTATTGCTGCAGATGAAACCTAGTGATTGACATCAAGATTATGGGAAGTGTGGAACGATGAGGAGAGGGCAGCAAATGAAAGCAGTCTGAATTCTATAACTTAGCTGAGTTCAGGAAAGCAAAATACATTCAGAAAAGCAAAGCACATGCAAATACAAAATGTTTATTTCTATTCTAAGAAAGGCAGAACATAACTATTAGTGACAAACTTTATTAGAAGGAACCTCAGCATCAGGACAGGCTCGCTCACAAAGGATTTCTCCATGCAGAAGGGTCTCGTGAACYGTTTAAGTACCTGGACAGCAAGAAGGGTCACCACACTTTACTGTTCAGCATGGAGCAGGCAGCCTGGAACATGGGCCATTTTGGGTTTCCGCAACGTTAAAAATAAACAGAGACCATGAAGAATGACCGGATGATCCGAGCACTGGAGAAAATGCCTCAGAGTGAGACTTAAAAGCTCAACTCTGTTTCCTTATCAATCGAGTAACTTGATTACAGCGTGTAAGTACCTCCATGGCAAGAAAGCACTGGATACTAAAGGGCTCTAAKCTTGTCAGGAAGGTCATAACAAGAACCAGCAGCTGAACGTAGACAAATTCAAATTAGAAATCAGCCACTTATTTTTAACAGTGAGATGGCAGCTCCTAAGAGAAGCACCAGGATTGAAACTACCAGCGATGGACCCACTAGGCAGGGAGGCTTTCAAGATGTTTTTAGCCAAATATCAGTTATGGGTCTCAGAAACCAAGACAAACAATTAATTTATAGACTTGGGATATAAACACAGACTTAAAAGTGGCTTTAATTGGGCATTCTGGCCTTAAAGTTTGCAAATCTGCAATATGCCAACACCAGTCTACTTCTGCAGATGAGGAMGTTAGAGGCATTTCTTGTTCATTAAGTTTCTTCTTCTTCAGACTGTTATTATCACTAAAATACCACTGCTCCAGACAGATGGAGCTGTCCTAAAGCCAAACCAGTGAGAGGAGTCCTGCCTGTGAGGTCTTGCAGTCAATGCGCAACACCAATCAGCTGAGAAAACTGGTGATGAACTACATCTCTCCCATTTGGGACAAAAAAAAAAAAAAAACATATATATATATATATATATCTCAGTATTAGCTTAAATAACTAGTTCTTGCTCTGTGCAAATCATGTTTATGCTATTTGAGAGCAGTATGCACCTTGAGCACCACTCTCCAGCCAAGAAGCTTCAAATACTTCACAATCATGAAAACATCTCACCAGCCCTGAAAGGATTATTTTCTTATTACTCTGAACACAGGCAGGTCAAGAAGTTTGGCCTGGGTCATGAAGTGAGCCTGGAAATGAGAATGCAGCAAGATCTTGATGCTAGGAAGAGTTCTCTTTTTCAAGATTGACTTGAGGGCTGCTTGAATGTCAGAGCTGCCGCACACCCAGTTGCTCCAAATCCTAAGCCCTGCTAGTCAAATCACGGGGACATTTCTGGTGAAAGCTAACATTGTAATCAGAGAGGCTGATCATGACAGAGAAAAGTGTCCAAAATAAAGGTCAGAATAAATATCCGAGTAGAAACAGTGCTTGCATTTTTACCGACTAACTAAATGCTTTCTGCTTCCATTAATATTACAGTACCACAGGCAGAACAAAAAGCAGATTCAGTGCTTGCTTCAGAGTTCATCAGAAATGGGCAGCTCGAAACGCAGGAAATGACTATATGCTACACTTCCTAATTGATAGGACACAAGCTTATCAGAAGAATAAAACTGGCTGTTCACAAGGCTCGCTGAAAGGGGAGCCTACAGTATTGTTTCTGTAGTAACAGTTGGTTTATTGATGAGCATAAGATTCTCTGACATTTTTTGGTTTAATGAAAGAAAAACAAGACTTTGTAGCTATGGAGTCAGAGGCCCAGAGAAGACCAAGGCCAGGAATTCAGAGCAAGGGAGATTCAGCTGGAGACATTTAGAGTGAAGCATAATTAATATAGTTTGTATGTCTGGCATGTAAATMATTTCCTTAGCCCAAAATTTATAGCTCATCTACCACGACAGCAATGCAGACGGTTCACATACGTTTAACTAGGTAGACTAAATACACTTCTTAAATGTAAAGAGGATAAAAGTGCCATCTCTATGCATGAGGCACGTAATAAAATACATTTCCTCAGGCTGCAAGAAACTTTTCTTTAGATCTGAAAACAACACTCCACCCACCAGACAAACAGTGACTGGAAGAAAGTACTTGTCAATATACTGTGCAATAGATAGGAAGCTTGTAAGGCATCCTATGGAAGTCATTTGGGTACACTGCTGCATAAAATTTCATGAAGGGTTAAGCTCATTAATACATCTCAGTCTAGCTGCTGCACTGAGACCAGCATTAAATGATAATGTAAACATTTATACAGTAGAAGAAGGAGTTAACTGACCTTCCATACGTTGTAGTTGGCTGCACAGGGAAGATAAAGCAGAAAACACTTTGTCAAAAGCACTGCAGCGGTTCTCAGTTTTAAGAGCAGTCGTCTTTAACTTCAGATTCCGCACRCAGCTTTGATTAAGAACTGGGAAAGGGAAATCTGCACAGAGCCGAGTAAAATAACCAGTCACAAATTACTTTTTAATTCTTTTTTTTTTAAAAAAAAAAAGGTACATCAAAACTGTAATTGTTCAGCCTTTTGGCCTCAGCATTAACACGGTGCCGAATCAAACAMATAACAACAGGCGTGTGCATTCCTGAGATAGATTTGAAGTCCAACACACTCAAAAATTCCTATTAAAAGGAAGGAAGGAAAGTATATGAAGAAATGGGGCATCCCTTATGCTTTTATGAGAAAAATTTACCCCAGTGGTGCTTTTGGCATGACTGAAAAGGAAAAAYCTAATGGATTTAGAAGTGGTAAAATTAAGAGAATAAGTGAGGATGACAAGTGTCAAACCACAGAAGTCAATGGAACATGGGAAATCCTCCCATCACTGTAAAAATCTCATTGACTTAGCTATTCTTACRGAGCGCATTAAAAGACCAGCCAATAAATTCCTTATATAGTTAATATATTAATATATCACAGATGTAAATGAGCAATAGATGGGAAATAAAGAGACAGCTGTGCTCAGCTGTCACCAGCTCAGCCTGTGACCTTGAACGAGTCACTCAGCCCTGGTGCCTCAGTTTCTCTCTTTGTAAAATATTGATACCTCCAAAGCACCTAGATTCACAAAGGTACAAAGTATTATTTTATTGCAGCGTGGTTAAGGAAGATACCAGCTGGGCCGTAATGAACCCAGGCTGAAACCCCAGAGCCGAACTACCCTCGCACACCGCACAAGTCGGGGCCATAAATCGATCACTTCTGATTAGGTTAGACTTTATGAGGCCGTAATTGCGATAGCAGCAGTTTCATAACTGTGAAATGAGCACTTTGCTCGGCAGCGTATTATGCAGCAAGCTGCATTAACGACRAGATTTTGGTCAACTCGATTGGAACAGCACTGAGCAGCCGCATCCCAAACAATATAACTTTCTAAGGTTATCTATCATAAAAGCCTCTCTACATGCTTTTATGGTYGCAAGCAAAACCTGGGCAAGCACACAGGGCAGTGGGAGGAGAGGGGAAGGAAATCAAACAATACTCTGTTTAAGAAAGAGCTGATTTTCAACCTAGCACGTTTCTTTTCAGCTGGCACAACAAAAATGAACACATTCCTTATGTTTTTAAGACTAAATTTGCAGTTGACCAGCGGCTAGAAAGCTGATGCCCTTCTTTTGGTGAGCCACACAACTGCCTTGATATAAGAATACTTTATGTGCCAACTTGCAATGAAGACCACATAGYTAACAGCTTGCAACCTCCTTTCCCCCAGAAGATCTCCAGTGTTGAGTAACAAAATTCCTCGCATGATTTCAATGAGAGGGTTCACTTGACAGAGGCTGTCTCAAGATAGTATCGTATGTCAGGGAGGTGCTGTTTAAAGATGAAGCTTTTCARCTTAGTATTTGCAAGACTCAACCAAAAACAAAAAATACTTGACAGCCTAAAGTTTGAAACTGGAATAAAGAAAAATAATCTCTAGATTTTATTTTTAAAATGTGAAAGTTGGCCAATGAAGAGAGGAAGAAAAAGTCTGATTAAAGCCTGACAAACTCTGGAGATGAGGTACTGATTACTAGCTCTTCTGCAGACTCCATCTAGGAATCCGGGCAAATKAACCTCTTTGTACCTCAGTTTGCCACCTGGAAAATGAAAGGGAACATTTTTCCATATCCTGTTATTCTTGTTTGTATTGTTCCCCAAATCAAAAGCACTTGTCAAAACACTTATCTGAATCATTAACGTTGGACTGCATTCGAAGCCACCACCAAGGCAGTTTGCATGACAGTGTTGAAGTACGAACTCCCAATATATTTAGCTACCCCACTGCCCTAGTCTTTACACATGTCAGAAAGGAGCTATTGGACATTCAGGAATATATATTAGAATACTAAACTGCAACTCATAGGTAGACTAACACACAAGAACAGCTTTAGAGATATGAGCTAGGCACCTCCTTCCCTCCAAAACCCAAATTCTCCTCAACAATACGTAAAAATCCYACTATATTTTTGTGAGACCAATGGCATGATTAAGAACCAACAAAATAATATTATCAAGACAGTACAATTAAAGGCCCAATCCCACACAGACTTGCATGGGGACTCAGCTGCTGCTCCATTAAAATTGGTATAAATGGAAACAGACTTCAGAAGGGTCCAAGTTGCATAAAGTTATCAGCAAGACAAATAAGAATCCTACTGTGAAAGGAGATGCCTTTAAGTTGGAAGTATCCCTTAAAAGCAGTTGATTTAAAACACTAAAAACATCCTAGAACATAAGCAGTATTTGGAATTCTGCAACGTAATTTTGTAGGGCCTTCATGAGCCCTACAACCACAGCACTAAAATATACAAAATCACAAATGCCTTTCCTCAGATTAAGATAGGTTGTCATCTCATCTTACACAAATCTGCTTATTTCTCCTTTTCAGTTTATTAGTTCTTCCAGTTCCCCTCCCTACCATCATCATACCCTTAAACACCCTGATATCAACACTGTCCCATTGATATCTGAGAAAAAACACAGCAGTCCTGGAAGTTACAGTGAATACAGACTCTTGAAATCCATGTTTATTTTGTTAAAAATAAAATTAAAAAAGAATGTMATAAATCTACTTCTCCAGCTCCTGATAGGAGGGAAAAAAAAAAAACACATCAAACACCTCTATGAACTTATGGATTACCACATTATTAAAAATCAAATTATTACAAAGTGTTTAAAATACTAAACAGGTAGGATCTCAATATCATTTTGAAAGATAACAGCAAGATCCACATTATAAATACAGAAACAKCCTGAGAAGCCTTGAGCTTTCTGAAGCAGATACTGGTTACTAGTTCTGAGGAATTATCAGAATCACAGTACTAGAGAGATGCATACTTTCTAGAAAGGTCAACAGAGAGAAAGGAATTGCTCAAGACTGCTTAATAAAGTAGTTGGAGAGATAAGCCTGCCTCCTCCACACAGGATTTTCTTGAAGATTTCCTTACCGCTCTTTGGAAACCCTGCAGTTTCACCTATGGAAGCATTCCTATAAAACAGCTGGCATCCTGCACACCACAATGTCGTCTAGACCTGCTCGCAGCCGAGTTGGATGACACAGTCGTAAAAATGCTGATGCCTGTCCTGGTGCTCGCCCCAGTGCTAAAGGAATGATAGGAGGAAGCACCGACACAGCGAAGTCGAACACAAGTTCCTTGTTCCCAGCCTCATGCCCGGGCTCGTCAGACAATTCTGTCAACCATACAAAAAAAGTTGTGGCTGTCACGGGGCTAAAGAAGAATCTCTACGTAAGACAGAAAGACGCAGTGTTCCCAAATCCCAGTTTACACATATTATATCAAAACCTGCTCTTCAGGGAGCACTCTGCTCCTGGAACAGGCAGATAACAAACACAGCCCAATATTATACGATTACATCCATTTCCCACTTCTCCCCCTACTTTCCAACCCAATCTGTATGTCAAAAACATTTTTCTTAGCAATTTGGAAGAGAAATGGCAAAAAGGGAGATGCAAAACACAGGCATAAATTAAGTTTGCTCTCTGCTGTTGATGGGTTCAGCCCTAGCATGACAGGAAGAAAAAAAATTTGTTAAGAGTGATAAATCCATATATACCTACTCCAAACTACCCTCGACATCCCAAGGGATGTGGTATAATGGTAAATAAATATAGATGCAGCTCCTACTAATGAGGCAGGGTACAGCAAGGCCAAAGAAAATGCAATCATCTCAGGAAAGAAAACAGCACAGGAACGGTCCTCTCCCATCCATAGAGGGAATCAAGTACCAGGTGCACCATCCCAGGAAGGAAGCTGAGTCTGTACCTGATGAGCCCTGCAGAAACGACCTCGACGGATCATAGGATGCCAGGGGCATTTTAGCTGATCTATTCTGCACGCTGTCAACTGTAGTTTTTCCACCAGTTTCCTTCTCCTCCTTACCCATTAGTTGGGAGCAGGGGCACGTAGCCAGTGTCTATCAGGTCTGCTCCGACATAAGCTCTCCAATACATTCCCTGGCCGCCAGTTTAACACTTTCCTCCCTCCAAAGTTTAAAACCTTCCCAGCTTTAGCTCTTTTTGCACTTAATGTCACTTAGCTCTGCTCCGCACATTACTTAAGCTCAAGAACAAATTAAGATATACCTGATCATGAACAGCAAACGTGCTTACAATCCTCATTTCCTCTTCCTCTTTCCCTCCCTCATCCCCCACTAAAAAACAACATGAGAAAAAAGAGCATTTTTTGCTTCCCAWATATGAGTGGATGAGGAAAAACAGCCCACGCGATCAAAGGCTTTCCTCCAGTAGGACGGAGGAAAAAGACAAACAACAAACAAAACCCACCCTTTCCAAAGTATTGCTCTGCAAACATACCAGGAGATACTCTTAAAACAACTCAAAAAAAAGAATAAAATAAATAAATCAGATCAAACTGGGCTTGAAGCACTCAGCGCAGCCGCCTCGCACACATCTTGCACGTAAAAACGACTCATGCCCCGTGTTATTTGACCCTTCCAAGCAGCACGGAGCACTTGAGCGCTTCCCTACTGCTTAACCCTGGGGTATGTGGGGGTTAAACCCGCTCTCCTCCCAAACAAGAGTGAAGGGAGAATTAAGGAAAAAAAAAAGTAAAAAAGGGAGCATTTAACCGGTCTCCAGAAGTACAAAACAACCAAGCTCGCAACACCCCACCCAAGAGCTCCTCGCGTTTGGGGAACGACTCCCCTCTGCGTCCTCCTCGTTAAAACTCCATCGAGGAGACAGCCCGGGTTGACCTGTTCTCCCCCCAGCAGCAAAGCACCGCGAGCCGCAACAAATCCCCCCCTCGCAGCCCCTTCCATGGGGACCCAGTGACCCCCCTCCCCAAGTAGCCTCCCGCAGCCCCTGAGCCGAAGTGTCGGGCCGGCATCAGCACCCCCAACCTCTCCTTATTTTTCTTTTTAGGGAGGGGGRTGTCCTCGCTAGTGCCTCCCCCGCCCCGCTTCCACAGGCGGCAGCGGCGGCAGCCCCGGGCTCCTCCAAGCAAAGCAGCAAAACACACCCCGCAAATAAAATATATAATAAATAAAAATAAAAGCACCCACCCAGTCTGAGGGGACGCTGTCGCCGCGAGTTATTCCTTCCCCCAAATCCACTCGGGGAGGATATTATTAATAATAAGAAATAAATCAATCAATCAGCGAGGAAACCCCCCCACACCCCGGCCTGAAAGGGGCACCTTCCTCGCGAGGCAAACGGGGTGCGGAGCCACCCGAGCTTCGGGGCGCCACAAACTCCGGCGCCGAGGGGCGGCCGAGGGGCCTTGGCAGCCGCTACCACCCTCCTCT